>CM076579.1:1546011292-1546444500 GCA_034641835.2 Pinus albicaulis | reverse complement strand
GAGAGCTTTGTCCCATTTTCGACAGGCTTCGTTGAGACATGCTCCGCTGTCAGCCCCACCGAAGGAAGATCAAGCGTCAGAGAATTGGGTTGTATCTTTCCTTTTTTATTTTAATGATAAGCGACTTTGATTATGGTTTCATTCGTGTGTATATTTCTTGATGCAATGAATTACATCCTCTCTAACTGATGTATGGTTACAAACTCTAGATTTTACGTTGTATATCGTTGTACTCTTCACATGTGTGCAGGTGTTCATACGTGTCGAGTAGAAGAATCGTGATCTGCCAAGCGAGGGACGGGAAGCGTCATCCTTTCTTCAACCACCACCGCGTAGGATCTGAGGTAGGCAATTCATTATGTTTTTGTCATTTTGTAACTAGAGACCTGTGTTACTGCGTGACTTGATTGTTGCTAGACTTGATCTGGGCTAGTAGGGATCGCCTCTATCCGTAGAGGGGATTTACCTCTCCAACAGCTCTAATGGTGATAGGTTGCAAGCTTAGAAAGATGCATGAATCTCCATCAGTGGACCATACGTTATATAGATCCATCATTTGAAACCTCTTATATTTGATAGCTTCAAGACCAGACATCATGCAATTCATTTCTGTAGTTGGAAGATTTCAAGTAGCTCCCAAACAAAGCCATCTATTAGTAGCTAAGAAGATTCTCAGATATCTCAAATTACCAATGGACTATGGTCTGCCATACCCCAGAGGTAAATATTTTTTCATTTATTGTTTATACTTATGTTGATTAGGCAAGTGACATGAATGATATAAAAATCAAAGGTGGTGGTGCTTTCTTTCTTGGAGAAAGTCTAGTCTCATGGTTAAGAAAGAATCAAGATTCCATTTCCTTATCTACAACTAAAGAAAAATATATTGCGGAAAATTATTGCTGTACTCAAATTTTGTGGATGAAGAAAAATTTACAAGATGTACAAGTGTTCTATGATCAACTCATTCCCATTATTTGTGATAACACAAGAGCAATCAACATGTCAAAGAATCATGTTTTTCACTCAAAAAAAAAACATATCACCATCAAGTACCATTTCATGAGAAAGCAAGTTGCAGCTCAGACTATGAAGTTGGAGTAGTTCCAACAAAATAAAAATTTGTTGATATCTTCACTAAGCCACTTTCTAGAGAACAATTTGAGTATTTGAGGCAAGATTTGGGAGTTGTGCCTCTTTCCTACCTCCACTAGCTCTTCCTTTAAGAGGAGGAAAGGCATTTGTGTATTTTTTTCAGCATATATTAGTGAAGCTTCCAAGTCCACAAGGATTACCATGATAGAGAAGGATTGTAGACATGATAAGCATAGTGATAGGGGGAGCATGATGGTGTGTTTTCCAATGATGTCAAAGGGGGTGGATCTCTAGTAATAAAAAAGAAAAGAAAAAAAAGGGAGATCTAGAGTGATCAAACCACATATAAAAGGAGAAATAATGGTGATCAACCACATCAACAATACTAGTAACTATACTACAACAACAGAAATATCAAGGGGAGTAGCCCTCAAAGGAGACAGTCTATGTTGACATGTTTCTACAAGAGCCAAGGGTGTTTTATTTGATGTTGGTGTTTCCATCAATGCCAAAGGGGGAGAATATTGGAATATGTTTCCATTGATGTCAAAAAGTTGTAGCAGGTGTTATCCAAAGGCATAGGTGTCAAAGAAATACCTCATGGAGCAGGTTGTAAGCACACAAGAAGGGCAAAGGATTTGAAATGGTGCTGAGGATTTTGAGCCAGTTTTGGAGAACCATGCCATCTCAAAAGCAAGTTTAACCAACCCATATGGACAGAGCTCTGAAAGATATTTCCAGTGGTATGTAGAAGTCACAAAATGGTCTCCTAGATCGAGAGATAGAGCTAGTCAAATTTGGTGACCACAAGATCAAGATAACAGAGTTAGATGAGGTTGGATGAGCTTTGGCGTGCAACCAAAGTTGGCACAAGTGCAAAACCTAGTGGCAGAGCATAAAAAATATGGAACAATATCACGTGGAAGCCACAACAACAACGAGAAGCATTTATATTGGGCAGGTGGAGCCCACCTAACAACCTTAACCCAGCGGAGTTACCCCGACAGTATATTTTTGGTGCACAAAACAAATGCAATATGCAGCGGATGCCAGGACAAGGCAGAAAAAGCCTCATCCAATAGGAAGTGGTCGACAGGTCCCAAAATTGATGGCTCAACCCTCTTAGGGCTATCCCATAGGGAAAACAAAGTGATAGTGCAGCAAGATGTCATCCTTGAGGTGGTGTTTCCACTAAAAACTTTTGTCTCTACACTCCAAGCAAAGATGAAGGAGCCTACCCCCTAGTGGCTTGAGATGAGTCACGAGCTTGTGGTTGGGGCATGTTGGAGTGGGGTCCCCTAGGGTGAATTTGGAGCAACTTTTTGTATGTATTTTCGATTATGCACGCTGTGTGGAAAGGTCAAGGGGCTTTGGGGTGGGTCAAAGTCCCTATTTTATGTAAATGGGTTGTTAAGGGAAAATGTTGGGCCTCAAACCATGGTTTGAGACCATAGTATCTGCGTGCTAAATGGATATAACTATAGATAGATTCTATTCAGAAGTAATGATATGTTTTGATCTAAGTAAGTGTTGATGTGAATGTGATACATTTTTTGAAGGGTTTCAGTATGGGTCAGGTAGAAAGGCTCTTGCTAGCTGTGTGTGCAGAGACCTAGTCCTGGTTGTGTGGAGACTCTGCTGTTTGTGTGCGCGGAAGGGTAATTGTAAGGGAAATTCTGACTGTAGTGAAGTGTTTGATCTAATACAAGGACTTTTTTGGTGAACCAAATGGGTTATGTGTTTGATATTTGAGCTATCTGTTTACTTTTTATTGCTTTGAGATCTCCTTACTTCTGTTACGATCAATTATATCTGCGCGAGTAAATCTATCCTTTATGAATGAATATATGTTGATGAGTAATCACATGAATAGATATGCTTAAGTTATTGTGCATTTTGAAGATATGATACTATTATATATATATATATATATATATATATATATATATATATATATATATATATATATATATATATATATATATATATATATATATATATATATATATATATATATAGCGGTGTGACACGGGCGACAGCTGTGAGAATGGACTTGCCCCCATGCACATGTTCCTCCTCCATGATTGTCACTGGGTACTCATGTTCGCTTTGGGGGGTACTCTTGTGCAAAAAGGAGTAAGCCTTACACATCATAGTTCATTTCAAAGAAAAATATTTTGAATGGTGGGATGACTTCTTAAAGAGTTTGAAATGATTTCAACTCTTTTAGACCTTCATGCATTTGGAAAACTGTGGCAAGTATAAATTGTATGGACAAGTTTGTAGTATAGGGGAGAATATTGTGACAAATTAAAGGTGACAGGTAGCTGGTACTTAGTCTAAGAGATGAAAGCTTTGTCTTAAATTAATCACACATGTATATGGTGGCTTTTGCATCTGCATAAACTTTCTGTTTTATGTAAAAGGAAAAAAAATTAGAAACCAAAAAATACATGCATAAATAATCTCATAAATCATGTCAGTAGCTGGGGGTGAAATGAGTTTTCTTTATTATGAAAAAGTATTTAGGTCGACCAAAATTTAACCCTGAAATAGTATTTACAAATGATATTTATTGAGAGAGAGGCACCAATGCCATCTCACCTAAAAATAAGGATTCACTCTTCCTCTCATTACATGGGAGTTATATCATATTAAATACATATCCTATCGAACTATAACTAACATGAAAGATGTAGATAGGAAGAAAAATACTATTTGAACTGTGCTGTTGACTCATGCTAGAAACCTGCCTACTTTTCTGTTGATCTGTCTCTCCATGATCTTGGTTCTTTAAAACCCATGTAGCTTCATTAAATGTGTCATTTAACAACCTCAAAACCACTTATCAACCATTACTTGAAATTTACATATCATTAAGAATCCTTATCATCCTTGGAATAGCTTGAAAATTTTCTTGACAACTGTCAAAAATCACTAAAAATAGATGCTACCGGAACTTTCGGTAAAAACCTGTAACTGTGTAAAAAATGTAATGCTACAGGAACTTTTGGTAGTTCTCTATTTCATTTTAAAAAATGCACAGAAAGACATTTGAAAAATTATGTGCAGATTAAAACATTTTGAAAATTGAGTTGTTACAAAATATAACAAATAGGTAAAATTATACTTCATTGGGACATCCTTTTACCCCTCCTCCATATGAGCTGCCACTTCTACAAGCTTGTCTAAATTTTATTTACTTTCAATTGCTTTTGTGACCTTGTAGTCCTGGTGGTTGTCTCTTTTGCAATGGCCTTTTTCTCTTCTAAGTTCTTCTGGGATTTTATTCTCTTGGAGGTTCATGTTTGCTGGCCTGAAGGAGCTTTACCCTTTTCTTTATTATTGAACCCACTATATTCTACAATTGAAGGTGTTACAATATGTAACCCTTCAGATTGCCTCTCCACATCTATAACTTTTGTCATCAATCTCAGGTTATATAGGGTTTTGGATTTCAACTTGAATTTGTTGCTATCTCTTGTGTGTATTTTCCTTCTGCTAACAGCATATCCTGCATCCTTTTGTCTTTTCCTACTGCTAACAACATATCGTGCATCCTTGAGGAGATCCTCATATGATTTGGTAGGCTGATAATCCTTCTGAACCTTATGCTGAATTTTTTCTACCGAAACGTCTGGCAATACCTGTTATTTTGATTTTTTTGCAGCTACAATCTTTCCTTTCCGTGCTTTAGCATATATCTTGGGAAAAGGAGAAATAGGAGGCAAAATCTTCATTGATTTGGGCTTGCTAATAGATGAACCTTCTCCTTTCTCCAAATTCTCTTAAAATTTGGTTGGGGGAGTCTTTTCCTTTTCCTTTTTGTCCTTAGCCTTCTTGTAGATATTTACCTTCTTTGCTTTTCTTTTAGTCATTTTACCAACTGATGAAGTAGTTGGTTTCTGAATTTATCCCTTCTAATTTACAGGTTGATAATTTTGTTGTGAGGCTAGAGGTTGTTGAGAAGGAATGTTTTTTGTAGGTGCAGGTTGGCCTGCCCTATAAAATAGGAAATTCTCCCAAGTCTGGTTTCTTCTTTTGAGTTCTTTAACAATCAACACCTTGATAAGAGCTTTATGGTAGATGCTATAATATGAAGTTGCTGCATGGGTTTGTGTTCTAGATGACATCTTATTCAAGATTTTCAGTAGGAAGAAAGGTAGGTTAAGAGTCTTCATACCTGCAAGGATAAACAAAAACCTCATGTGATATAGAAATGCAATAGTATACCTCCTCTCACAAGTAAGATAGATCTTAATGAGCTTGACAGTTTCAGCCCATTCATCCTTGAGATAACTACTAGGAATCCCTTTATCCCATTTAGGGTCTCTGTATTCATCCTTGATGAAGTTGTTCAAGTCTCCTCTAGTAATAACTTGGTTTTCGAACCATTTCTCTCCTTCCCATGGGAGGTTTTAAGCTTCAGCAATGGATTGTGTTGATACCTGCAGTTTGAGGCCATAAACATTTGCTTCTTGTCCATCGAATGAGATGGAAAATTCTTTGGCTACTCCTAGATGAGAGCTTCCTGAACTTGAGAAAAATGGGCACCACCCAGCCTATACAAAAAACCTCCTCACATTCGGTTTGGCATCTATTAAATTAGCCCCTTGAGGTTCAATATGCTTAAGGTTTCCTCCTTTAGTCATCAGAGCAATAATGAAGGCTATCTACTAGATAAGAAAGGTGTCAAGATTAAGAAAAATTACTTTACAGGTGTTGTTGAATCCTCAATGTAAACTGTCTGAAAACCCAGTCTCCTCTTCAAGCTGCTCACTGGAACTGCTTATTCACCAACAAATGAATTTGAAAATTGATTTCTTTCCTTTTCTTTCGGTGATTTTAAGTGATTTTTTGGTTCAATTTTCCATGCATGGGATATTTTCATTATGAGAAGTATCCAAAACTGTATACCACACATCATGATATCCATAATTAACTTTTAGTTGCCTTCTTTGTTTCATATTCTCTGCAACAGGTGGTTGGAGTTGAACGGTGTTTGAGTTGGCAGTCACCTTCATCGCATTATTTATGGCAGGCCTAAAATTTTGGCAGTGCCCATGCATCACTAACCAATTGGTCACCACATTAAACTATAGATCCATTATTAATTTTGGTAATAAATATGTACCTTTGACATGTGGGCACAACAACTTGGGATGACAGACAACACAAACATCGGTTGGTCTTCATGACTGCACATTGACACCTAGCTCTTCCACGTATGACCACTACTAACTCGAAATCATTCAAATTTAACCTTTCCTAACACATGACATGGTTCATGATTAAAAATATTTAAACCTTAGTTGATGTCAGGAACACGTGTCTAACTCGAAAGCGGGTGCACTTTTCTTATTTTTTAAAAAACAGGGGAAGTTACTGAAATTTCCAGTAGCATCAGGTATAGGAAAAACAAACATAAAACATAGTTAAGACATATTGTCTGATAGGGTTGAAACAGACGCTACCAGAACTTATGGCTGCATTCTAAAAAACTTTTAAATTTACAATTTTTTATCCAAAAAAAAAATAAAAAAGTAAAACACACTCATGACTGAGCATAGAACTCTGCTAACAACTTAGACATGGGTTTCTTTTGGCACTCAGTCATAGTGGAGCACAACTTCAGGGTCTTTTCTTTTGGGGCTTTGAGGTTCCCTGATGTTTGACCTTTCTTGGTTTTCACAGGCGCAGAAGTCTCAGCAACCGGCGCAACAAGATACTCTTCAAGGCACATAGATGTCATACTGGGAGGGATAACGTAACCTATCCCCATACGACACAACTCCTCCTCAAACCCCAGATCCAGACCAGACATAGACAATGAGTAAATTTCAGAAATAAAAGAACTCAAGGCAAAAAATTCACACATAAATCAAAGGGAACTAATGCGACCCCGTATGTCATATTTATAGCTTTGGCGCATCTTCAACAGTCCCTTATGCAATAATGTGTCTCCATAAATGACAAAACGATTCCAAATCTGGTAAAATCCCCTCATTAAATGCAACCTAGACGTTCCCTTAAATGGTAATAAAACTATCTTTTCCATATTTATTTTTCCAACAGCTAGATTTTGGCACTTATGTGACCCATTCAACCTCCTCATGCAACTACCGCGTGTGCGTCGCACATGTCTACGCATCTTCCATCCCTTCTATGTAGATCCAATACTCCGGCCATATAGTCATTTGGTGCATGCAAGGAGAGGGTCATCTCTATATGTCTTCAATCAGATTCCATTAACATACATGAGAAGATATTCACTGCTCAACGTGGCCAGGCACTCTGCATCTCCGTCAATGATCTCCTTAACAATATATGGGCCTAGCCAATGCATCTTGAACTTCCCTGGGTGGCGTGCAAACTTTTTGTCATACAACAAGACCAAATAATCTTCCTTAAATACCTTTGTCTGATGTGTGTATCATGCCATGCCTTTTCATGTGACTTTTGTGCTAGTCAATGTAAAATTTCAATAAAGTGATCTTCAAGTGCGACCAACTATGATAATCATTCCTCCATAATATCTTCTTCTACCATATTTCTGAATGTTGCTATGTGTAGACTAGGAAAAATGTACTCCATCGGCAACACAACTTCTTGCCCATACACCATCCTGAACGGTGTCTTGCCAGTCAAAATTTTACATGTGGTTCGATATGCCCAGAGAAATATGGGTATGTTCTCATCCCAATCGTTCCGGTTAGCATTGAAAATATTAGTAAGCACAATCTCCAATATCTTATTGAAAGCTTCCACCACACCATTTTGCTGTGGGTGATATGGAGTGACCTTCTGATGATTAATCTGGAACTATTCTATCAATGCTTCAATGGTTTCATTCACAAAGTGCGTACCTTGATCACTTATCAGAATCTTAGGGCATCTAAAGCGAGTCACAATATTCTCGAAAATGAAGTGTGCAGTTGTGTCCACACTGCAATCCTTCACTGTCTTGCTTCAACCCATTTGGTTACATATTCAGTCGCAATAATTATTTAACTCGCGTCAATCTTCTTTCCTGGACGGTTAATAGGTCCAACAAAGTCGATGGCTCATTTCTCAAATGCTTGCAGCACCACCTGTGGATGTAGGGGAATCTCATCTCTGCGCGATGGCTATCTAGTCTTCTGGCATACATCGCATGCATGACAATGCGCATAGGCATCATTGTCAGGGAAAATTTTAAGG
This sequence comes from Pinus albicaulis, assembly GCA_034641835.2. Classification (NCBI taxonomy): domain Eukaryota; kingdom Viridiplantae; phylum Streptophyta; class Pinopsida; order Pinales; family Pinaceae; genus Pinus; species Pinus albicaulis. The sequence continues at coordinate 1,546,436,205 of CM076579.1, read as the reverse complement.
ATGGAATTGTATCTTAAAGTTATGAAACCTTGGCGAATAATACTAGTCCCTAATATGTAAATTGTAAAATTTTTGGCTATATTTTTGTAGAAATACTTATATTTCCAATGATTTTATATTATTCAATATAATATTTTGGCGATTTTTAAGGTAAAATAATGGTGTACTATAAAATTTGGGCGAATTATTTTAGAAAAAAATGGAAATTGGCGAATCTTGTTTTTTGAAAAAGCATGGAAAATTAGCCCACCTGCGAATATTAGCCCCTAAAACTAGCCCACTTGCAAATATTCATTGTGCAATGTGGGCCACCATAACCCAGGTCGCAAAATATTTTGCGCAGTTTCCATCCCTACATAGTGACCGTCGAAAACCCCTCCATGAGCTTCATCTAAGGTGTCATGCCTTTCAAACTCCAAAACATATCTTCGCAGAACTTTGTCTGCACCCATCTTTTACAACTCGCCAACAATAATAGAATAGACAGTTGTGTGCACCATGAGTTATTTATTTTGTTTCACTGTATATTTCTCAGGCACATGTCCAGTAGTCAGGAATTAAATAATATCAGGGAAATGATCATCAACTAATTTGATCGCAAACAACTGTGCATCTGGTAACCCATCTTGCAAGCTAGTAGGTTCTTCACTAGTCTCAATGCGCAACAGATGGTCTAGCCCAACATTCAGTCTTCCTAGTTTCAAAATTATCTCAAAATCACACTCCTGGAATAGAAAAAACCACCTAAAAATCTCCCCCCCCCCAACACAGGCTTATTGACCAGGTACTTCAAATAAGAGTGATGAGTAAACATCTTGAAATGTCCTCCTAAAAAATAGTGGCGTAATTTCTGCAACTCATACACCATCTCCAATCCTTCTCTTTTTGTGGTTGAGTAATTTTTTTCTGCACATGAGAGCTTCTAACTAGCATAATAAATAGGGTGATCGATCTCTCTAGCTCCGGTTGTGCTAAGATAGCTCCGATCACGATGGAGGAGGCATCAACATGCACATGAAACACCTTTGACCAATTTGGAATGTTCAATATGGGTGTCGTGACCATCTTTTCCTTCAATGATTCAAAACTCTTCTGGCATTCCTCATCCCAAAAGAATGTCACTTCCTTCTTGATAAATTTATCCATGGGCACAATTATTGGCGCATAAACCTTAATTAACTTTTGATAATATCTAGTGTGCCCCAATATTGAGCACAATTGTTCGACATTCCCAGATACCTCCAAATTAACAATTAGTGTCATCTTCATGGGATCTACCATTAACCCTTGCTGGAAGACAATGTGACCCAAAAATATCCCGAATGGCACACAAAATATACACTTATTCAAGTTCAGTGAGGTCTGATACTTTCTACAGGTATCCAACATTAAGCGCAAACTTTAGACATGCTTTTTCAACAACCCAAAGATAGTCCAATCATCAAAATATACTTCCAGGAGCTTATGGATATATTCCTTGAATGTAGCTACTACTACGCGCGAGAATATAACAGGAGCATTATTCAAGCCAAAGGGCATGACTGTATATTGGAAAGATCCCCATTCTGTTGCAAAGTTGGTCTTACTGTTGTTATCGCTGTTATAGGAAAAATGACCTCCTCATCAGCTCAGAGGAAAAAATAACATGGAAGGAATAAAATGACCTAGACAAGACCCATTTTTGCCAAGGTAACGCACCCTAGAAACGGCTAGAAAATGTTATAACGCACTTGAGCCATGCAAAGGGAGCGTTAATGCCTAGGGTAATGCCCTGTCTTGCCCAAGGGGCAACGCTAACCGTGTTTAAGTGTGAAAAGGGAAATATCTTGCGGAAATCAGACTGGCATTTCCAGCTTTCTCTCAAAAGTGAATAAGTTCAAAATAGAAACTAAATGGAACATACCTTTTATTAGGCATTGCCAAACACAACATAACTCCTATGGAAGGCAAAAGCAAAGGAAAGCAAGGACACATCTAGATCTTTCCCGATTTGAACAAGTTGAAAGAGTTGGCAAGGTTTGTCCTCTTCATCTCCTATAAAATGGAGCTATGGGCTCTTGGTCTAAGGTCGACGGTTTGATTATATGTGGAGTAGAATTTCATTATTGTAGTGTGACGCTTGAAGATTGGTGAATTTCATTGAGAGCTTTCTGCCCTGAGCGCCATCACACTTGGAGATAGAGAAAGAGAGAGAGGAATTGGAAGATTGAGGAGGGCTTGGTGCAACTGACGGTTGTAATCCTCCTTTTTATAAATCAATAAAACTGTATCTGTTTTGTCCATTCAATGCATCAGTGTCACAATTGTTTTTCAATCGTCTATGTAGCATGATATGAATGGGTGAGATCTATATTATTTCATGTTTCTTATATGCTAGTTTAATCGATAAGAAGCTATACTATTGTAGAGATTACGTGAGTGCTTTGATTGATTGCATGATCTGGATTTGGAATTGGTGAAGAAGGATCTCTACTTCGTTGCTTGGCATTCTCCATAGGATCTGTTGTCAATAAAGAGGTAATCTCTCCATCTTAGTTTTTCAGTTATATATATTAGCATGAACATGTACGCAACATCTTTTTGAAATTTACAGCTAATCTAACTGTCTACCTCGGGCACCGGAAAGCCCTGAGAGGGATATTTAATAACCACCACCCAATCATATTACCCTATAGCAGAATTGGCGACTCTGTTGGGGATTAAACCCCAAGTTTCTAGGTTTTTCCTATGACTTTACCTTTTCCCTTCTATTCACATATCCTTCCAACCAGTTTATATGCTCAGTAAACATCTAAAAATCTCATAGAGTCCAGATTAGACCTTTCTTAGCCATTTGTGCAACTTTACCCTGACTAACGCTTCCCCTGTAAGTGTTTCAGAGTGTTATAACGCGGTCTATGCTCAGATACAGTGCGTTAGTCTCAATATTAACACTCTGTATCCTCTACTTACCAGTGTTACCCAGCCAAAATCTGTTGTTTACACATCTATTGTGTTTCCCTTTGGCTGTGGAGTTATTGGCCATCAAAATAGCTTCTCTTGTTGGATCCTTGTGCTTGTTTACTAGCTAGAATTTTTGTCTTTTGTTCTTGTTTAAAAAGGTTAATGTCAATCACATCTACTTTTTGAAGAAGAAATTTTCTTTTAGTTTTCTGAAATTAGCTTAATTAAATTCTGAAAAATTTTGGTTAAAAAAGCTATTAAGAGAAGATAGATAGATGTCTAAATATTTAAAGTTGAACTGTGTTATTTGAATGTTTGGTTCATAGATGTTGAAAGAAATCTCTCCTTGTAGAAAAAACTCTTCATTGAATTGAATATTTAGAGCATATTTCTGCATGGTTTTTGAGTTAGAGTCTCATCACATTTCATATGTCCACTCCCCCTCTGTAAGACTAATAATCAAGTACACTAAGAATCAAGTGATAATAAAATTAATCATATAAATTTTTCTGAGTTCACACCAACAGTAGTTCTGGCTAGGATCTTGGGGTAGGAGAAGTGAGAAAATCACCCAAGATCTCAAAACTTGAGACTAGAGTCATTAATAAGTGAAATCCTACTGCGCTCATATTATCGGGACCACTCCACTACCACCGGAGTTAAGCACAAGAAAAAACCAGGGTGCATGAGAAGGTAGCCCACCTTCAAGTGCATTCAGTGGGCATGCTATATATTAGGGTTCCCTTCGGGGATGTCGAAACTAGATCAGGGATCTCGGTGTTCTTCCCATATAGCATGTTGTCTACGACCGTGACCCCCCTTATGATGTCTGTGATTTGAGGTATCTTTAGTTGCCAAAATTTTTAGGGAATTACACGAGGTGACTGGGACGGGATGTCTTGGTACCTAAAACAGACAGACCTACTCTGTCTTCGGTCTTTGGGAGGGTACTCATCTTCACGAGTGTGCTTACACCTATTGTCTGAGGTTCGAGAAAAGCTCTAGAGTAACTATAACTTTGTTTACATCTAACCCTCTATGTATGCTATTGTGATACTAGGTTTCATCTCCAGCAAATGGTAGTACTCACACAGGGCCACCCTGTTCTAGTTTCTTGTTGATTGATTTTAGAAAGTCCTTTTTTCTTTTTTCTTTTTTAGGTGTGTGGTTACTATCATTGAGACTTTATAATACATCATAAATAATTAAAATTTTCTAAAAATAAACAGGTCACCATGGCGTCTTTCGACCCTCGCCGTCTGTCTCGACGACAGTGAGGTCTCCCTCCATTAACATCGTAGGAGGAGTCGAGTCTCGGTGAACCCGTGCCTTCTTCAGAAGAGCAGTCTCCAGTGACAACCCCTAATTTTCACATAGCCCCATTTCACAAGGAATTTCCAGAGGATCCTTTTACGGAAGGAGTCGTACCTCCTTGAAATCCTCCACTCACTGATCCATCGGTGCTAGTGTTATTTAAGATTACACCAAGCCAAGATATGTCTTCAGCTGCACCAACATTTGTTTCACAACCGGCACCCATGGGGTCGATGCCAATGGAAACCAACCCAGGTTTGCCACCATCTACCCCATTGGTAGTCAGTTCTATGCTAATAATCGGTAGCCCCAGTAGCTAGCCTATGCATGTTCCCAACAATACAGTCACCACAACTGCTAGTGAATCTCCGAATCCTTCAGGATCTACTCCTATGGTGACTACACTAGGATGCACAATTCCTGCTCCCACAAGCGGGGCTACTTCGGTTCCTTTTAGCAACCCTTTCGCTTGGAACCATATGTTGATTTCAAACCCCTTGGCCACCATGCTAGGGGACAATGTCACCAACACGCAGATGACAGGGGCCACTTCGATACCCCTGCAATTACTAGGACAAACAAGACAACCTATTGTTAACACTGTTCCTTTGAGTGGTCAAAATTTTGGTGTAGGGTCTATGCCGTTTCTTAACTATGTGAATAGTAGCATGCCTCCGGCTAGCTCTATTGTGTCAATATGGGCAAACCAACCCCAAAATCCATTTGGACAAGGGGGAAACTCTTACACTAGGGGAAACCAACTGTTAGCCCCCCAGTACAATATACCCTATGGACAAAAACCATACTTCCCTACACTCCCACCCACGGGGAACTTTTATCAACAAAGTTCTACTTATCCTATTGGTAACACATTAATGGGCGAACCCTATGGTCTGAATAGTCAGCCAATACTTCATTGGATAGATCCAGGGGAAAACACACAATTTCCATTTTTGGCAGCTCTAGACATCCCTGACATCTACAAAATGACCAATGATCCCATCGACCACAACCCACTTTGGCCTCCATTATCGCGCAAGATTCCATTTGACATCCCTAAATTCGACAGGAAATAAGGGGATGATCCGGCTACGCATGTCACCATCTTTCATCTATGGTATGTTTCTAACTCCATGGTGGATGATAGTATCCGACTTCAAATTTTCCCTCGCACTCTCACAGGAAACGCTGCCAAATGGTACATTGAGTTACCACACGAAGCCGTCAACACTTTTGGTGCCTTAGCTAAAAAATTCTTAAGAATTTCCAATTACCTATTAGATACGAAATTGGCATGGAACTCTTCACCTCGTTGCACCAAGACGCCGCCACCCACATCTTTGATCACGTTCATGAATGGCGACATAGGAGGAGGCTAGTCAAAGTGCTAATCCCAAATCATATCTTATCTAACTGGTTTTGTAAGTCACTCTTGCCAACCCTAGCTAAGGAAAATTTTTTGTCCGGTGCGGTCACGGAAGACCAATCCATTTGTCATTCACAACATTTAGATTAGATATATTCATAATCTGGCATGCTATATGATTTACTCCCCCATGCCCCAGCCTAGTGGGAAAACCTCCCAGTAATCTTTAGTGGCACTACTCTTCCTACCGCTGAGGTAAATTCTGTGCAAATTTCACAAAAACCTAGTGGAAAAAACAAGAAGAACAACAAAAATACCTCTTATTTAGAAGAGCTATCAGATCATCAAAATAATCCCAATCAGAATAACACTGCTAAAACTGACAAAGGGAAGGAGAAACCCATGAAATTTCCTTGCAGAATCTATGCGGAGGACCACTTGACATAAAAATTCCCTTGCCTGTAGGAATGCATAGATTTTATCACAAAAAATGACTCTAGGAGGATACCTGTTGTTCTTCATAATCCCTTCCCTAATCCATAGCAGAAACAACAACACATGGTTGCACACCCACCACAACCCCCGCAAAGGGGAAATGGTGGCACACATCCTTTCGGTGAAGGATCATCCTCCATTTATGGCATAGAAAGTGTTGAACTCCAGACACGAGCCAAACTCTATGGAAATCCTGTCATTGATACTCAGGAACCTAGTACCAGTTTGAATCCACTGTTGCCCAACGATTTACATATCGAATAGCCTACTATTGACCCCGCGATTCATCCCCCGAAAGGGGCACTTCAACGCACGACTGATAACACCTCTACACGTACCGCCCAAAACTACAACATTGGAGAAGATTTGGCGCAAGCACCATTAGCTATGTCTGCTCTCGAAGTATTTCAAACTTTCCCAGCACAAAGGAAAGCCTTTCTTTCGGCCTTTGGTGGAATCGACCCCCAGGATTATATAGTAGCTATTTTTGACATGGATAAATCTAAGCCTTGCCTCTCACACCAGCCTTCATTCCAGGTGCAAGTTGTGTCGAAAGGGAGACCAATCCATCGTACTATCATATACGAAGGTGCTTCGACCTGCGTTATGTCAACTACTTGCTGGCTCGCTTTGGGTTCTCCTACTTTTTCTCCACCGTCAAATTCCCTTAAATATTTTGATGGCCACACTTTCCTCCCAAAAGGCTACCTTGCTAGCTTTCCCATTTCCCTTAGTGGGAAAATGATAATAGTGGACATAGAAGTCGTAGATTTTCATCTTAACTATAATCTGTTGCTGGGTTGTAGTTGGTCTTACGCAATTGATGGGAAAATAGTCACAGTGGATCAGTTATCCTTTTTCACTCTCAATTATTCCCCATTACCAAGTAGCACTATACTCCTCATAGGAGGCATTCCTGACTCATACGTCAGTATTGGTACCAGTCTTCTGCAGGAATCTTCCTTGATGGGTTGCTTTCCTCTCTCGCCGCCTGAGGTTCCACATACGGTTGCAATGATATCCACCACTTTGGATGGCTCTATCGATCCATGGATCTTACCGGTGCCTTCAGAAATTTATTCCTACAGAGATCAGATGCCGCTCTCACTGGCCGAGTTGGCTTATCAAGCCATCCAAATTACATCTGAACCCTCCATAGCTTTGGTTTTGACCAATGGTACAAACCTCCTACCCATCATGGTTCTTTCTAAAGATCTCCTCGATGAAGTCCTACTTACGGACGAAGCTATTCGAGAGGTCATGTCTCTAGAAGAATGACCTTGGAGAGAGTTCCACCATTGTGCTTCAATGTTCGATTCAAACGCGATAACTATTCAAATCCCATCTTTTGACCCACCTGAGATCATTCCCTCCGTTTACACAACTATTCAAACTATCGATTCGGAAGGTAACATGGGCAATATTTCTAAGACTGTGCTCATTGATATCTCGATCAAAATGGATATCGTGGAAAACATTCAGATTGGAGTAGATTACAATCTTTAGGAAATTGCACGCTACACATCCCTTTTTAAGGAATTCTACGATGTGTTTTCTTGGTCTTACGAAAAAATTCCCGACTTAGATCCGTCTATAGTCGAGCACGAAATTAAATTTTATGACAATGCCAAACCTGTTCAGCAGAGACTCTGACCTATCCACCCATGCAAAACGGCCACCATTAAGACTGAAGTCGAAAAACTTTTAAACATTGGTTTCATCTATCTCGTTCCTTAAGGGAATGGGTTTCCAATCCAGTTCCCGTAGACAAAAAACAAGGCACCATCCGGGTCTGTGTTGATTATCGCAATTTCAATGTCGCTTTTCTAGAAGACAATTATCCTATGCTATTCATAGATCAGATCCTTGATGATTGCGCCGAATGTGAATCTTTTTACTTTATGGATGGTTTCTCGGGATATAACTAGATTGCGATTAAAAAAGATGACCAGCATAAAACCGCCTTCATCTGTTCTTGGGGCACATTTGTGTATCGTAAACTCCCATTCGGTCTGAAGAATGGGACCCGGTTTCGAGCTTTATTTTTAGGGAATTTTTCTAGCTTGTAAAACTGAAAAAACCCCAAGTTTCCTTCGTCAAGCTTGTTAAACTACCACGACAAAGGAATACGAGCCATTATTTTTTTCTTTTTCAAAGCTCTTTATATAGAAAAAGTAACTGAGTTTTTCTCTGTGTGACTTGTCACAATTTCACAGAGAGCACCGAGTTTTTCCTTGTTGGAATCGTTAAAATTTCACAAAGAACATTGAGTTTACTCCATCTCCTCGTACTCATAACAAAATGAGGTAGATGTCCATCGAAATTAGATTTATCACTTTTCTGAATTCAATGGACTAACTCATGGAAAATGAATTGTTTCAGGCTTAGTATTCTCCCTTCATCACGCCCGATTATCAAACATGACAAAGGTACCCCCTGGAGTTGTCTTTTACGATTTTTTTCAGACTCTCTAAATATGAAAAAATCACTGATTTTACCCATCTGGACTCGTTAAACTTAATCAAACTAGGAAAAAATTTGGACAACATGGATACTTCTTCTGTTACATTTTAAAAAGGTGGATTTCATAGCACAAAATATTGAACATGGAACTTCCCAGAAAACTCTTTCGCATTTACCCAAACCCTACCGTCTATGAGTTTAGCCTTCCTCTCCCAGTGTTCCTGCATTGGTGAATCCTAATAATATTTGGTGTTCATTAAGCCTAAGCTACCTAATACCCTGTTAGAGTGCCTTCTATTGTTCAAGAGGATCCTCCTATCTACTGCTCCTTATATCAACCAAAGCCATCATATACCAAAACTTATTTTTCGTTAGTTATTCCCACTTGCTCTTGATTATTTCCATTAAAAAACAAATCATATTTAACCATTTCATGTCAACTGATGTACGACACCTCAGTGCCTACCCTTTGACATATCTCTTCCTATAAACTTCAACATCTTGTCTAGGAAATTGATCCAGAAACACGTCAGTACCCAGATACTTGCAGACATCAATGGTAGGTCATCTTGTGTTTGGTTGGGGGTTCTCATTATTAGCTCCTGATGGAATGATTCTACGAGTGTTCGACATCAACTCTTTTTTATTTGTAGGTTTTAACCCTGAACAGAAATTATCTACACACGAATCTTATAATAGAAAATAAACAATAGCAAGAGCATAAAACATAAAAAAGATAAACACAGAGATTTTTCCCTTGATCCCAAATCGGGATGACCAGCTTGATTTTGCATTATATTCCTTTTAGTGTTACAACACATATATATACATGCCAAAGCATACATAAACCCCAATCCATTAACCCTAGATTAGAAAATAACCGTAGTTCCCTTGACCGGATCTACAAAATACCAGGGGCCGAAAACTATCATACCCCAAAACCATGTGCAAACTCATGCACAAAACATGGGTGGGTCCACCTATGAGTGGGTCTGCACACCAAAAAAAAAATCGTCGGGGCGTTGCCCAGGACCCCGACAGGGGGGGTTTCCACCCCCCATACTGCGCCCGGCGCAACGTACAGCACGTGGGGCTAGTCATGGAAAGAATATAACACATACCCAACATTCTCCCACTTGTTGTTTTCTTTCCACAGGGGGCCACAGGAGAGCTTAGTCATTGGGCCAATTCTTCAACACCCATTGTTTTTCTACACCAAGAGAACTTTTGAGTGCTCACAGACTTTGTCAATGCATCTGCAACATTCTTCAATGTGTCCACCTTTACCAGCAACACCCTTTTAGCCTCAACCATATCTCTAGCAAAGTGATATTGAACATCAATGTGCTTTGTCTTTGAATGATAAGTAGGGTTCTTAGCCAAGAAAAATGCACCTTGGCTACCACAGTATATCCTTATAGCTTGCTATACCAACCCCATACTTGAACACAATTTCTACAACCAAACTGCTTCCTTGCTTGCATGAGTGGCTGTTATGTATTCTGCCTCTGTAGTTGAAAGCGCCACTATAGACTGTCTTTTACTCATCCAACTAACTGCGCCTCCAAATAGGCTAAACACATACCCACTTGTAGATCTTCTTTGGTCCAGATCTCTAGCCCAGTCTGCATCAACAAAACCATGAATGTCCAACATTCTTTCCAATCCTGGTCTTCCCTGGTAGCACAATCCATAATCACTAGTGCCACGTAAATATCTGAAAACCCGCTTCACTACTGTCCAATGCTCCTTCCCTGGGTTTGACATAAACCTGCTCAATACTCCCACTGCATGTGCAATGTCTGGTCTAGTACATACCATTGCATACATCAAGCTACCCACTGCACTTGCATATGGAACACGGGACATATACTCCTCTTCTTCTTGTGTCTTGGGACACTGTTCAGCAGACAGCTTTACACCTACAGGAATAGGAACCTTCACCGGTTTACTATCCTGCATATTGAACCTCCGCAATATAGTCTCGACATACTTCCTCTGGTTTAACCAGAGCTTCCTCTTTGCCCGATCTCTCTTAATTTCCATGCCCAAAATATAGTTTGTAGCATCAAGATCCTTCATGTCGAATTTGGAGAACAGTTGGGTCTTCAAATCTTGGATAATTTCTTTGTCATTTCCAATCAACAACATATCATCCACATACAAGACCAAATAAATAACATGGTCACCAATTAATTTAAAATAAACACAGTGATCCTGCTTTCTTATGGTGAAGCCAAGTCCTCGTATATAGGTATCAAATTTCTGATACCACATCCTTGGTGACTGCTTTAACCCATACAGAGACTTCTTCAACCTGCATACCAGTTCTTTCTTACCCTTCACCATAAAGCCTTCAGGTTGCTTCATGTAGATCTCCTCTTCTAGATCCCCGTGAAGAAATGTTGTCTTCACATCCATCTGTTCTATCTCAAAATCAAATGCAGAAGCAACAGATAAAAGTAATCTAATAGAAGTAACTTTGGCAACAGGAGAAAAAATATCACCAAAATCAATTCCCGGCACCTGGGAATAACCTTTGGCTACCAACCGAGCTTTGTATTTCTCCACCTTGCCTTCTACATTCATCTTCTTCTTAAACACCCATTTGCTCCCAATGGGCTTCCTTCCAGCCGGCAACTCCACCAGATCCCATGCATCGTTTTTGTGCAAGGATGCCATTTCATAAACCATGGCCTCCTTCCAGAGTTTTCCATCCTCTGAATCTACTGCCTCCCTGACAGTTCTGGGTTCATCATCAGTTATAGTTAAGGCAAAACCTGAACAGAAAGCAGATGGACTATACCTTTCTGGTTGCCTTCTTTCCCGAACTGATCTTCTTAAAGCTGGAGTTTGTGGCTCATCATCTTCTGAGTCTTCTTCTGTTGTAGAGTCCGATTCATCCTCCTTTAGCTCAAACTCTATCTTCTCAGGTTCCTTTGGTAGGACTTCATGTTTAACAACATCTTTCACTTCTCTAAACACCACATCTCGGCTGTACACAACCTTCCTTGTTTCTCGGTTCCAAAGCTTGTAACCCTTTAAACCATCCTTATACCCAATAAAGATGCACCTTTCAGATTTATTATCCAACTTGGTCCTTTTCTCCTTTGGAAAATGTACATATGCATCACATCCAAATACCCTTAGATGTGAAAGAGAGGGTTTCTTACCAGTCCATACCTCATGTGGAGTCTTATCCTCTAACGCTGATGAAGGTGATCTGTTAACTAAGTAACATGCAGTCTCCACTGCCTCTGCCCAGAATTCTTGTCCTAACCCAGTACCACTGAGCATGCTTCTTGCCTTTTCCATCAGTGCTCTGTTCATTCTTTCTGCAACTCCATTTTGCTGAGGTGTGTATGGAGTAGTCTTCTGCCGTGCTATACCACACTTCTTACAGAACTCTTCAAATTCCTTCTTGCACAACTCCCCACCATTATCTGTCCTCAATGCCTTTATCTTCTTCTCTGTCTGGTTTTCCACCAGAGCCTTGAATTCTTTAAATTTGTCAAATACTTCAGATTTATTCCTCAAGAAATATATCCATGTATTCCTTGAGAAGTCATCTATGAATGAAACATTGTACACATACTTTCCCAGTGATGGAACTAACACAGGTCCAAACACATCGTTGTGCACAAGTTCTAATATCTTGTTCACCCTCTTAGCACCAGAAGGAAAACTCACTCGATTCTACTTCCCATATACACAATGTTCACAGAAATCGAAATCCAGAGAGCAATTAGACATACCTTCTACCATACCATTTCTATGCAGTATCCGAAGGCCCTTCTCTCCAATATGTCCAAGCCTTTAATACCATAGCATGGTCTTTTCTCCAGAGACAGCTAAGCTTTCCGCTCCATTTTTAGGAACCACAAAACTGTTACACCCATCAATAACAGTGCTACCTTGTAGCTTGTATAGAGTTCAATCAACTCACAAACCATCTTGCAGCATCTTTCTCGAACACTGTTTTTACACCTGCATCATCCATCTTGCTTACAGAAATCAAATTTCTAGCCAATGCAAGAATATGCAGAACACCAGGAAGTGTTCTAATCCTTCCACCTTGCAGCTTCAGCTTGACCTTTCCACGTCCGATGATTCTGGCCCTCCTATCATCCCCTAGGAAGACATCACCACCATCACATTTCTCATACTCGCAGAACCACTCCCTATGGGGAGTGAAGTGAAAGGATGCACCTGAGTCAATCAACCATGACTCATGATCTACATGTGTATTTGAAGAAGAAGCCAAATACACATCCCCACCTTCATCTGAGGTGGTTTTTGCCTCTATAGAAGGAGCATCATCAGATCCCTTTCCTTTCTCAAGAGCTTTAGATCTGCAATCCTTTTTGTAGTGCCCTTCCTTTCCACATTTTCAGCACACCTTTACAAACATTCAAGGAGATTTAGATCTCCCACTCGAAACCTTATTCTTGTTTCTGTTCTGGGACCTTCCTCGTACAGATAAGGCATCTCCATTCTGACCCTCCATATTTCTCCGTCTCATTTCCTCCGACAGCAAGGCTGAGACAATGTCATCAAAATTCAAGGTAGTTGTATTGCTACCTATTGCAATAACTAGACTATCCCACGAGTCTGGTAGAGAACACAACAAACTGATGCACTTATCTTCACCTGAGATTTTAATATCAATAGATGACAGCTGACTTACCACAGTTTTGAAGGCGTTCAGATGCTCTATCACTGAGTCTCCATCCTTCATCCTCAGGTTATACAATTTCTTCCTCAGGAACAATTTATTCACCAGAGACTTAGATTGGTACAAAGTCCCAAGTTTTTCCCACAAGGTCTTTGTCGTAGCTTCCCAAGATACATTCAACAATACTGAATCTAAGACACACAACCGTATTGCGCTCTTAGCCTTCCGATCTAGTTTCTTCCAGTCTTCATCTGACATTGCCGTTGGTTGAGTACCTGGATCTATCGCGATCCACTGATCTTTATCCACCAGCAGATCCTCCATCTTGAGCTTCCACAACTCAAAACTATGACCATTAAATTTCTCGATCGCTATATTCTCACCGCTCGCCATCTTATTTCACTGCAAGAATCGATCTCGCAGACCTCCCACTGAACAGGGTCTACCTCAGGCCCAAGCAAAAAACCCTCGGCAGCAAAGGCATCCCCTTGAAGCCGAAACTGCTCCGATACCAAATGTAGGTTTTAATCCTAAACAAAAATTATCTACACACGAATCTTATAATAGAAAATAAACAATAGCGAGAGCATAAAACATAAAACAGATAAACACAAAGATTTTCCCCTAGATCCCAAATCGGGACGACCAACTTGATTTTGCATTATATTTCTTTTAGTGTTACAACACATATATATACATGCTGAAGCATACATAAACCCCAATCCATTAACCCTGGATTAGAACATAACCATAGTTCCCTTCACCGGATCTAAAAAATACCAGGGGCCAAAAACCATCATACCCCAAAACCATGTGCAAACTCATGCACAAAACATGGGTGGGTCCGCACACCAAAAAAAAAATCGCCGGGGCGTTGCCCTGGACCCCGACAGGGGGGCTGTCGCCCCCCCTGTGACCCCCCTACTACGCCCATCGCAACTTACAGCGCGTGGGGCTATTCATGGAAATAATATAACACATACCCAACATTATTCACACTTGCTATATTGTATTGTGCATCTTGGGGACCATCATCATTATCAATGGCCACCCTCACGCCTGTTAATAGTTTTTTTTATTAACTGGTAATAAAACGATTTCCTGCATGTTCGACTACAACTCATTCATTCACATGTATAGAAATATGCAATTTAGTGAAGCAGCGACGAAGACCTTGGGTTGAGGGTTACACCATTACAACTGCGTTTCCTCTCCCAAGTTGCGATATTGCTTTTGGAAATAGCTTTTTAGTTTGATCCTGTCATGACAGACACTTTCACGTTATGCTTATTGGTGGACATACTATTCATATCTTTGTTCTAGAAAAATCATTTTGATTAGCTACTAAGCATGGGAATGCCTGACTCAAGACAGATACTTTATTTTCTGACATAGGTTGTTGTTTCAGGTTTTCCTCAATCCTTCAATTCCTCTCATTCTACTACACTTGTTATAAATTATTTCAGCCATTTTCTTCATCTCTAACCTCACACTTTAGGGGGCATCTGTTACAGGACAAATGACCTCATTAGCGCAGAGGAGAAGGTAACATGGAAGGAAGAAAATGACCTAGACAAGACCCATTTTTTCCAATGTAACGCACCCCAGAAACAGCTAGGCAGAGTTATAATGCACCTGAGCCATGCAAAGGGAGCATTAATTCCTAGGGTAATGCTTTTTCTTGCCCAAGGGGCAGTTTTAACTGTGTTTAAGTGTGAAAAGGGAAATATATTGCAGAAATATGACTGGAATTTCCAACTTTCTCTGAAAGGGGAATCAGTTCAAAATAGAAACTAAATGGCACAAACCTTTTATTAGGCATTTCCAAACATAACTAAACTGTTATGGAAGGAAAAAGCGAGGGAAAGTAAGGACACATCTATATCTTTCCCGATTTGAACAGGTTGAAAGCATTCGCAAGGTTTGTCCTCTCCATCTCCTATAAAATAGAGCTACAAGCTCTTGGTCTAAGGTCGAACGTTTGATTATATGTGGAGCAGAATTTCATTGTTGTAGTGTGAGGCTTGAAGATCGATGAATTTCATTGAGAGCTTTCTGCCTTGAGTATCATCACACTCGGAGATAGAGAAAGAGAGAGAGGAATTGGAAGGTTGAGGAGGGCTTGGTGAAACCAACGGTCGTAATCCTCCCTTTTATAAATCAATAGAATTGTATCTGTTTTGTCCATTCGATGCATGAATGTCACAATTTTGGTTCAATCATCTATGTAGCATGATATGAATGGCTTAGATCTGTATTGTTTTATGTTTCTTATATTCTAGTTTAATTGATAAGAAGTTATATTGTTGTAGGGATTACGCGAGTGCTTTAATTGATTGCAGGATCTAGATTTGGAGCTGGTGAAGAAGGATCTCTACTTCGCTGCTTGGCATTCTCCATAGGATCTATTGTCTATAAAGAGGTAATCTATCCATCTTACTTTTTCAGTTATATATATTAGCATGAACATGTACTCATCATCTTTGTGAACTTTATAGCTAATCTGACTGTCTGCCTCGGGCACTGGAAAGCCCCGAGAGGGAAATTTAATAAGCACCACCCAAGCATATTACCATATAACAGTCCCCACTTGAACATTTGACTTTAACCATGTATTCCAGGTAAACCTTTCTTCCTTACTTCTTCTATTTTGACAATGGCACCTAAAGGGAAGACCACCAAGAAAAAAACTAAAACTCCTTAAGTAAATTCAATGTTGCCCCCAACCATCGACCTTGACCACCTTCCATTGGTTAACCTGCAATACAAAATCATGGGAACCAAACGTGAATTTGACATGTTTGAACATCCCAATTGGTTGAAGAAAAAGTATTTAGATCTCAGTGATCAATTGGGCCTATGGGAATCCCCCTTACCCCAATTCATGTTCTCACAGACCTACAACTTTCCTGAACATGGATCATGTTTCCAAAAAGATATGTCCCTAGCCATAGATAAATTATCAACCAAAATGGTTAAGTTCTACTCACCATAACCTCTGGATATATTTCATAGATGCTGTAAATACAAAATATTGACTCCCTAAAGCTACTTTCAGTAGATTCCCTCATGGAATTTTACAAAAAATTGACCTTCCCATAGAGAGCAAGGATAATTGATTTTTTTCTCCCTAAGGATGCACAATTACCCAAGAAAAACCACCCATATTCATCCTCCATGTTCCCAGATATGAATAAATAGATAACTACCATGATTTCATACATACTTGGTTACTATTCTGACCAGTGGATCGATGAATCCATTGTATTATTTTTGTCATTTTTTACAACAAGTGAACAACCTATTGTTTTTAATTACTATGAGTTCAATGAAAACGAAATGCATGAACAATTTCTAAAGTTTCCTACTGAGGGAGATTTCAAGTACAATTCATTTTTAGTTTATTTGTTCCTTTATCATCAAGTAGATATGTTTTCATTTCCTTTTCAGAAGTTACATGAGCAGGGTAATTCACAATCAGTCATCCATTGGACCTCCTTGGTGAGGAAAAAATCCAATGAATTTACCTTTGCAGTTTATTTTGATCAATTCCTTTATACAATTATTTGTGTACTAAACAATGATGTAGAACCTAGACTAGGGTTAGAGATTCAAAGAGTTTTTCATCTCAGTGACTAGAAAATTACAAGTGATTGGTATTTATACCAAAACTATACTGAGATCAGGGTATATGGGTGTGAATTACCACCCTACAGGCTTTCAAGATTTGTTCCCATGAAACTTTACTCATTGGAATATATAATACAATTGATATACATGGACGACTTACACTTTGTTGCAGTTAAGATGAAGGCACAATTTAAGATCAAGGCTTAAATTGGACCCTTCGTTTGAAATACCAGAACAACAGGTAAAGAGGCAGATTTTATATTAAATAAAACGAATTTGAAATTTAGTTTAACTTGATCTTACGATCATTTCGGCTTCATTTCTAAGTTTAGAGTGGAGAATAAGACCACTCCTTACACCCACACTCCTAGGCTAGATAAAGAAAAAGTCATGAACCAGAGTTAGTGGGAGGAGAACACACTACAAGAAGTATAATAACAATTCATATCTACAACTACCTCTTAGACCATATAAACAAGACAAAAGGATAAGGAAAGAAGAGTCTTATCCACTGACAGAAATTGGAGCCAAATAATTCCTAATATATAAGAAGAAGAAAAATACTAATTCACGACCAATTTTTCAGCAAGGAGGTAAAGAGCAGGAAACTATAATTATGATAGGTCCTCATATTTATACAAGAAAAGATGATGTTTTCACATGTTCTCCCTCTTCTTAAACCTCCAAATATCCCCTAGATACAACTTAGACAATATAATTGACTCAAGAAAAAGTTGAGCCAAAAAAAATTTCCAAATATAAAGCAATCAAGCAGAAGAATGAAATGCTAAAATTAACCACATACACCCAATTCTGGAAGCAAACAGCTACCTCACAACACATGCTTATTTTATCCTTTGACACAGAGAAAGGGAAAATTCAAATTTTATTTCTTAAAACACAATTTTTAGTGCCAAAGACACCCATAGATTACAAAGAATCCACATTTTCCTTTGATGCACAGCATATTCATCCAATTGACCAAATGGATATGCATAAGAAAACTAGTGAAATGGTGTACTCTACTCTGAATAATGCTTCCATGTTAACCTCAAGACTGTAGGTATTAGTCAACAACATACAAACACATTTAAAGCTAGAAAGTATTTCATCCTTCGCCAAGGATACCAAGATCAAATCATTAGAAGACTTGGTAATTAATTTTTTGCTACAAACCCAATGATGTGAAGGAAACATAAGAGCTTGTATGAAGACATAATGTTGATATACCAACATTAAGGAGACAGATCAAACTACCCACTAGAGAAGATCCACAAGCAAAAGAAGTTGGTGAGCTAGAGAAATAGAAATAAGACATGTTCAAGATAATAATTGAACAAAATAGCCAAATCAGAGACATGGAAATGGAATTGGAGAAATTTCTAAAGAAAAAAGAGTAGACATCACAATTTTATATAGTCCCACTGATATCAGTCCCCATTTCAGCTGCAAAGACACCGGGAGAATCTACATCAACATCAACACAAGAAGAGACCACAAATCCTTCAAGTGAGTTATTCAAAGCCATGAACAATTTGTCCATTCAAGGGCAAGAAATTGAAAAAATAAAATCTTAGCTTAAGACTCTGCAAGAACGGAAATTAAAAATAGATACTTCATATGTAGCAGAATTATAGAAATCTCACAGACTCACTCAGAGGGTTGAACAATTGGAAAGTGGATTAGCATTCGCACAGACTTTAGTACATGCAAAATAAATTATATGGATAGAGACCAATGAAACCATCAATAAAATATGGCCTTCAATCTAAATTATTTTTTAGAAGGAAGAATCGATACACAAATCCAGGTAAGTAGTGAAGGAGATAAAAACAAATTTGGGGTAGAAACCTAGTGAAGAAACATTTATTATAAGAATCTTGAATTCTAAAACCCAAGAATAATTAGAAGAGCTTGGAATGCAATATATCACAAAAACCATCTTGGAGGTAAAAATGATTCATACTAAAAGGAACCTTATGCTGCAACTTGAGAATAAGTGTAACAATATGGAATCCAACAATAAAATATTCCATAATAATTTTCATGTGCTAAATATGAAAGGACTACCAGGATTAATTGGGATGGGAGATAATTTGATTAGCTAGAAATACTATTAGGATAAAAATGCACTATTGCCCAAGATAATTCCAAATTTGCAAGTATAAAAGGGAACATCATAAGGAAGACATTCATGGAGTCTATAGAATCTAACCTATTCATTAGTCATGATATCAAACATCTATTTTCATCAATCCTACTTTCCAGGAGTATACTGATGTAGATGAGACATATATAAAGTTGATACAATTTTCTATCCCAAGTGAAAAAAGATGGGAAAAGCTATGTGAATTTATTGGGTAAAACAATTTCATCTCCAATAACAAGGCAACAACACAACACCTTTTGAGGTCCAGTCATGAACAATCATCCTTGAGAATAGAGCCAACATTCACATCAATTTTAGATTTCCTATAATTTTTTTATATCTCTGTAAAGTAGTTTTTGATATTTTGTAAAATATCTTGAGATTTTCACTCAAGATATTTTTGATAGTTTTGTATAAATACTTCCAAATTCAAAGCATTATTGTTGGTATTTGTATGAATAAATAAAATGTTGAATGTAAAGTTGTTCCTTGAGCTCAAGTGCAAAAATTTCAGTAATACATAAAGCTTCTTAGGATTCCTGTGTGAGAATTGTTTGTGATGTTATTTTCTCCTGTTAATGTGTTTTATTTTTCTATTAATTCATATGCTTATATTATCTGTTTTTTTCTAAGAAAAATAAGAATACGAATTTGTTTAAGTACTCAATTCTGGATTTTGAAAATAATTATTATTTTCTACTAAAGTTAAACAATAGAATTCTTAATTGTTATATGTTTAATGGTCCCTAAATCTTTCCTTCTTTACCATATCATCAAGATTTTTAGATCTAATAAGTATCCCTACCTTGCCCTGTTAAATTTGTCTGTCATTGTTGAAATTAATCAACTTAAAGTTTAATTGACTCCATTTCCCAATGGATTTCCTTCACTATTCCAACCAAAACAATTTAAAAAACAAATCTCGAACTTCACATCTAGCCTGAAATTCTAAAATCAACAAAATTAAATATGAAAGAGAGATCCCTCTCTAAATATGGTTGGGATAGATCCCATCTTCCAAAGTGGTTCTGTGGTTACCTCTGGGTTTCTTTCACAGCCTTAAGAAATTACGGAGTGATAACAGGAGCTAAATTTATATTTTCCTTCAGTGCATCAAATTCCCTTCGTTGTTTTCCTCCCCACTGAAAAACTTGTTTCACATTTTTCATTGCATGCAATGGATTTGTGATAGAATAAAAGAAAGAAATGAACTTTCTCAAGCATTAGGATAATCCCAAAAACCTTCTAACCTCTATCATTATTTTTGGATTTAGCCAATTCAAAATGGCATCATCCTTGGAGGGATCTATTTTCAACTCTCCTCCTCCAACAATATGACCAAAGTAGACTAAATAATTTTTTCCAAATTCACATTTTGACATATTTAAAAACAACTATTCTTTCTTCAACATATCTAACACTTTCTTGAAATGCATTACATGTCCTTCACGAGACTTGTTGAAAATTAATATGTCATCTAAGTATACTATCACAAATTCATCTAGAAAATGCCTCAGTACATCATTCATTACATACATGAAGGTAGCATAAGCATTAAAAAGCCCAAAGGCCATAACCAACCATTCATACAAAACTTTCTTTGTTTTTATTTTTTGTTCCATATGTCTAATTCAGCTATCCTAATTTTATGATAGCCACTCCTTAAGTCCCACTTATTGAAATACACAACATCTTTCAATTGATCAAGTAAATCATCCATTCTAGGAAGAGGGTAATGGTTCTTTACCGTAATATTTTTCAATGAGAAGAAGTCCACACACATGTGCCATGTTCCATATTTATTTGGCACTAAAACAATAGGTGAACCGCATGGTGAAGTACTTGGCCAGATGATCCCCTTGTCAAGAAAATCTAGGATTTTCTTTTTAATTTCTGCATTTTCCATCACTGACATCCTATACATGCCAATTTTAGGAAGAGGGCAATCTTGCTGCAATTATATTTCATATTGTATTCCTCTTTTGGGAGGCAATCCCTTAGGTTCTTGAAACATCTCATCATACTTGTTAACCACCTCAACCAAATAAGATTTCAAATTTTAATTACAACCTTGAAAGGATTCAATATCAACATCATTCTTGGGTTTGATCATTTAAGTACAAAATTCTTGCTAGATTAACCAGTCTCTTCATTTGTCCAGCATTCACAAGTGAAAGGCTTAGTTTCTTGCGATCTGCTCTAACAATGTACTCAATACCATCTTTGAAAATGTGATATTTTTTTTCATGGCAATGAAAGATATATCTCCTATCATAAAGATATGGGCTTCCAAAAACAATACCACATATGTTTAATGGCAATACATCAAGCTTAACCTCATCAATGAAGTTTGCAGTAATGGTGAATTCCAATTTGCACTTTCTAGTTACTTGAAACTGTGCATTGTCACACACCCAACCTAAAGGATATGGTTTAGGATATGGAATGGTTTCCAAATTCAACTTTTTGACAGTGTTTTCAGAAATGAGATTTTCTTGTGAGACACTATCAAATAGAGTATCAATTTTGTTATGTTTTGAGATGCCTCTAATATGTAAAATCTCTATTATTTCCTTTTCACTTTTAGTTTCATTATGGAGATTTGAAGAACTAGTGTTGGCAATGGATACCTTACCTTTCAATCCCATAGCTGTGACCTTTTTTTCATCTCCTGAATCATATCCTAAATCATGTTGTGTAGTTGTAGCTCGGTATTTTTCTTTCATTGGTTGTTAAAATTTTTGGGTCTCATATCAGGATGAAGTTTCCAACAATGATCTTCATCATGACCGTCCTTTGAACAATTCTTGCATGTTAATTTTTCTCCCTCTTTCTTGATGGAAGCATTCTTCTTCCCTTTACCTTTTAATTTACCCTTTCCTTTGTCTCCACCTTTAAATGGATTTTTGTTTCCATCTTGTGGAACAATTTTCCCTCTTGATTCTAGATGTGTTTCCTATACACAAACCTCATCTAAACTTGTATGGTTACACATGAATATTTTATGTCTAAAATAGCTATGCAAACATACAATGTATTTCACCAAAGTATCTTGAGATGAAAAATATACACACAATATCAAAGCTCTCCTTCTAAATTATTGGGTATAACTTTGCACAATTTCACCCTTTAATTTCCTAGAGTTTTGCCAATCCATGATACATTTTTTCATGTATGCTAATGGATAAAATTTTCTTCTCAATGCAACAACAAAATAATTCCAAGAAGATAAAACCTTACCATGTTTCTTCATGTCCTCTTGTGTTTTGGCTTCCCACAAAATACGTGTTCCACTTTCCAACATTAATGAAGCAATTTGAATATTGGCCTCATCATCCTTGACCCTTTATATCATGCAATATACTTCAATATGAAAAACCCAATTATCCAATATCTCATCATTTACCTCTCCATTATAGATGGGAAATTCAAACTTTATGTCAAGTTTTAACATTTGAAGTTTTACCATGTCCCTTTGGAGAATGTGGAAGTGTTTGTGAAGGGGTTAATGTAGAATATGATGATGGTGAAGATGGAGGTGAGGATGGAGTTGAAGAGAATGGTGAAGTCAAAGGTGGACTCAAAGGTTTTTTATCACCATTCCCTCCATTCCATTTTGGAGGCTTGTCCCCATCTCCTCCATCTCCTCTTGGAAGCTTATCTCCCTTTGGAGGATTGGAGCTCTCACCTTGCAACCTTTTGTTTCTGTCTTCATAGATAAATTTCACCATTTGTGTCATGTCAAAGAATTATTTTCTGAAATGTTTCTCATCCTATAACATATTTGTAGGCTCTCCTTTATGTGCCATGAATGGTGAAGCTTTCGGTGCAACATGAGGTGAAATTTGTAGTGGATATTGTGGAAAATGTGCTCTCCTTGTCCTTGACCTAACTTGAGGACTTGCAACCAAAATGTTTCCTTCTCCTCTTTTGAGCTTCAACCTTGTAATAATCACAAACACTTGCAACAAAATTAAGCCCTCAAAGAGACTAAGAACCAAATCTATGATACCAAACTGACCTGTATATGAAAGCTTCAAAGTTTATGGTACAAATTACAAGTGAAATGATTAGGGATTTTAGTCAATTATGTCAAATTAATTAACACATTAACATATTTTTAAAACTTAATTTTACAAAAAATAAAGAAGCCATTAGTACCATAACAGTATACACAAGAAAAAAAATGATGAAGGTCTTCACCCCTCATGGGCTACATCTCCTCGTTAAACTTCCATTTTTGGGCCTCGTACATTATGCTAAAAAATATGTGTTTACATCAAATCACAGTGCTTATAATGCTAAAAAAATGTCTCCAGAATAGTAAAAAACCCCCAGTTGGGCTCTTTCTACACTAAAAAAAGGTGATGATTGAGTTATGCTCCATAGAAGTTTTTCTACTAATTGTCCTACAATTCGCACTTCTCTGCAATACATTCTACAATTTCTGCATTTTGTGGCCACGTCGAGCAAGATTTTTGCCGCACCAGGTGAAAATTTTTACTTCATTTATTTGACTTGGTCGGCCTTTAACCACATATATATATATGCCAAGTGGCTTAGCCACCGTTGTCAGATTCAGAGTTTGAAAATGTGTTCCCACCAGTTTTCTAATTCTAGTTGACATACCATGGATTGAGCATTGTGGTTTGTGGTTAGTGGGAACGCTGCCCAAGATAGGTTCCACTCCTCTCTTGTGACCATGATTATGGCATAACATTTGTTACATTTTCAACATATGTTTTCAGTGTAGCCTAACTACCAGTGTTACCAAACCTTCTCCTCTTTCCAGACTTTGCATAAAGTTTAATATATGGTTTTTGAATGGCGTATGAGAATTTCCTTCCAATTTAATGCATGGAATTTGGATTATCACATAACATAAAGTTTTGGGTCCAGGGTTAACCCCAAACCCTATTTAGTGGACCAGGGTCTAGAGTTAACCCTGCTCCATACCTTCGACCTTTCTTCCATTAAAGTTTAAATAAACTTCAAAAAATACATAATAAGAACCAATGTAGCGGGTCTAGTGGAGGGATTGGTTGGTATATGATAAGTCTTGTGTTCAATTCTCATGGAGACACTCAAACTCCAACAAAATTTTAGCTGGCCATTAGAAGGCCACGTGGGAGCCAGGTATTGGCCCACGTAGCTCCGCCTAATTGGTCCACCCAAAATTCACATAAAAAAAATAGAAAACCAACAAATTAAAACTAATGACAACATGCCAAGTGTCAATCACCCATAGGTTGATGGAGGACCCAGTCACCTTGTCCAATCATGGCCTAGTCAGCGTACGAGTTGTTGACTGGGCATTTTTACAAACCCATTTTTCAAATTTTTAGTTGTTTCCCAAATCGAACATAACACAATATTAGGAGCATCCGATGCCAGATTTGAGTGAAATGAGTTGGGTTAGGTTCAGGGCGATGAGATCTATGCTTTTGAATTGGCTTGGAGTGAATCCAATCACTTTGAATTTTGAGCACTTTCTTGATCCATTGAATCAACAGCTTTAGGACAATTTGAATTTAGACTCCCCTATGCAATGC
Source organism: Pinus albicaulis (assembly GCA_034641835.2). Classification (NCBI taxonomy): domain Eukaryota; kingdom Viridiplantae; phylum Streptophyta; class Pinopsida; order Pinales; family Pinaceae; genus Pinus; species Pinus albicaulis. Next base: position 1,546,411,618 of record CM076579.1, on the reverse strand, counting down.
ATTTCATTAGAAAAAATATGTCCATTAAGGTTTAATTAAACTATACAATAAATAAAATATATTTTCTCTTTTTTGTACATTCTTTAAATAAATTTAGGCATTTCATCACTATTACCAAATCGTCATGCATATTTACCATTCAAAAATTAAGTATTTAATGAATAAACTATATTTGAATTATTTCATAATTAGGTGGTTATTGATGTTGCAACAATCTAACTTGACTATTGTTGAAAAACCAGGAAAAGAGAATGTTGTTGCGGATTTCCTGTCAAGAATAATATTAGCTATAGATGAATAGCTCCCGGATGAGCATATTTTTTCCATAGTTTGATGACATTGCGAACTATCTAGATACTATCTAATTCCCACCTCGATTATCTCCAAAGGAGAAAATAAATATTTTCAGAAAAAGTGCCTCCCATAATTGGATTGGAGAAAACCTTTTAAACCATGTGGGGGTATTTTTTCTACAAATAGGAAAACTTATAAAATCTTGCAAGAAGGATACTTTTGGTCAGCCCTTCACAAGGATTGCTAGAGATACATTGCAGAATGTGATGAGTGCCAAAGGATGGGAAATCCTACTAAGAAGGATGAAATACCCTTCAAAAAAAAGTTTCTTTTGATCCATTTGAGAAATGGGGCATGTAATTCATTGGTCCTATTTATTCCCCATACAAGAAGAAAAGGCACACTGTTGTATGCACTGATTACTAGACCAACTTTGCTAAAGTGAAGGTAATGCGGGTCGAAATAAAAATAAAAGTGGATGAATGCTTAAGGGAAAATATATTCTACAAGTTTTTTTTTCAAATAGATTTGGTGACAGACCAAGACTCCCAGTTGACCTCCAATCTAATTGAACGGACATAGAATCAACACTACATTCGCCATTGGATTTCCACTCCATACTAGCTTGTTGCTGTTGCAAAAAACACCCTCTAAAATTTTGCTTACACTTGAATTTTGGAGCTTACTTATGATCTTATGTGTCATTCTTTTATTGTTCGTAGATGCTTCATGGTCAATTAATTTTTTCTGATATTTTAAGTTTCAAAGTCACTTTCTTACACATGCTTATATTTTGATGCATTCACATGCACAACTCTTTCAAGCAAGTGTAGTAGTCAATATGCACCCTATAATGTTAATCATTGTGCAGTCCTTGCTAATAGTTCTTATGTAATCTCTGAGGATTGAGATTGCATAGTTCCTAGAGACAAAGATTGTGTAGTCCTAATTGACAATCAATTCCCTCACTGTCAGTTGCAATCATATCAAATCTCGAGTGAGTTCTCTCAAATGTCGCTTATGTGAATTTTGGTTTTTATCATTGTCACTTTCACTCTTGCGAATATCATTTTCACTTGATTTCACTTCTACAATTGGAAATTTTGTGTCCTCTTAAGTGTAGCATGTGTAGATTTCACTTTCTTTAACTTTTACAAGTGTAATTTTCATGTTTTTCTTACTATCACAAGTTTCATCTTTCGGTTAGAAAAGTGTCACATCTGGTCAAAGGGAGTCATTTTTAAACCCTTGAATGGAAGTTATAATGCATTCTCTTACACTATTGTATTCTATCCATCATGAAGACATGCATTAGATAGATTCCCCAAGTATTGAGAATTATTTCACTGGTGTCTTCACTTGTGTAGTAAAGTGTATCTCAAGTGTCGCACGTTGTGAAGGCGGAGTCTTGAGTTCATTTCAAGAGGAATATTTTGTGCTAATGGGTTCTATTTATCATCTAAGCATGAACTAGAACCATTCATAAATTTTCATGCATTTTAATACTAGTGTAATTTCGTCGCAATGTGTATCCTAAGTGTTGCACTTGGAGGGGGATGTTTTTAGGTCATCGCATTAAGGGGATCATGTTGATCCTGAATGTTAAGTATTCAATGTTGTGTCATCAATTGTTCTAAATGTGTGATCATGTTTGAGTCCAACCTTTGTTTCATTTCTCCCTCACTAATCCCACACTTAGTCAAATTCTAAAAGCTCTCGTGCCCGACGAACTTGATCCCTCATAGCCTCCCTAAAATGTGCATCGCACAGTGGAAAGCCTCAAGCCTACATCCATGTATCCTGGGACTACATAATGTGTAGTTCCTTCCTTCAAGTAATGTGAATTGTGCAGTCGTAATGATCAAGGATTTTCTCCTACACCTTAAAACTGCACAATCCTGCCTCCCAAGCCAGTCTCTTGCTACACATTGTGAAATCTCAGTCATCAAGATGTCTTTGTGAGTCCTTGAACTACACAATCTTGTTGCTATTTTCTCTCATGAATTGTGCATTCTGTAGTCTCAAGGCTCAAGCCTACCTCACTAAGACCCTCTATTGTGTAATATTAATTCCCAGGCCTCCAGTGTTGTGCATTGTGCAGTCACAAGCCTCAGTCCCTAACTATTTTCCTTTGGAACTGTGCACTATTGTTAAGGTAAAAGTTACCCTAAGGTATTTGTTTGAAATATCTAACATATCAGAGGCATGTCATCACAAGAAGGACTCTAATTACTAACTTCTATGCTTTAAACTATAAAGTGAGGATTGCAGATCTTAACCGTTTATCCTTCGTTTGTAGTAAATATTGTAGGGTTCAAACCCCCTGCAACTCCTTGTGCTCCAGAACCTGGAAATCAATCAAGAAAAAGCATAGAACATATTTTTACAACATATATTTCCTAGATGTTAGCAAATTATCATACATGATCTCATAAAGATAACATGAAATAAACTATTCAAGATTATTAAACATGTATATGAGACATATAACACATGAACATGAGGAACATGATGGTACTTATTTTATTGATAACATGTACATAAAATATTAGTGGATAAATCACCTGAGATCTGCCATGGCCTTGAGAAAAACCATCCTCCAGATTCGTCCAGCCCTAGCCTCACAAAGCTTCTTCCATAATTGATGCACAAAGGATGTCACATAGAATGAGGGTGATCATCACAAGGAAACAAGGGTTTCCTGAAACTTAGGAAGTGAAGGAGGTACGGGGGAAATATCAAACTTGATCAGGGCTATAACAGGCTATAATATCAATAGTATTCTCTCTCTCCCCTTAGACCATTCCCTTGAGGGGTATTTATACTTCCTCATTAGTCTTTTTCATTTGGGGAACAGTTAGGCCATGGGTTGGGGTGGTTAAGTTACAGGAAAATTCCTAAATCTCTCCTCAATAATAGGTAAATTTTATATTTTTTAATATTTTAAATAGCATACATGGGTTAGCTATGGATGGACCTGCGTGTGCATGTGGAAAAACTGGGCATAGTCATGTATGGAATTTACAATATTATTTTTTCTGAAATGTGACCAAGTCTTAATGGAAGGGATACCCAAGGCCAATGCATAAGTCATCAAGTATATAGAGGTGATAAATGATGCTATAACAGATGCCTCCTAATATATGAGGTCGAGAGGGGTACATGATGGCCGAAATGTATTATGTGCATAGAAAGAACCTTGCGAGGACTAGAGAGGACTTCACCAGACTTTAGCCTGCCAAAAATCAGTGATAGAAATCAAAAATATAGTTCATGTCTAAGGTAGGCATACCCATTCTCAATGAAATAAAATCATGTCTGCATATCAAGTATGGAGAAAATCCAATATGTATAAAAGTATAACTGAAATGTAAAGTACATAGGGAATCATCTGATCACTTCACGGAAGTATAAGTCAAATCACGTCCAAGTATCACATATAGAAGACTGGTCAATGATGTTGCACAGATATCTAATCACTAAAGTCGCAACTGAATCTCAAAGTACCAAATCATAAGTGGTGGAAAAAATGGTACAACATGCAACTCGAGCACCAACATATAAGATGTTGCTGTGATGAAACGACAATATATAACAGTGAATGGTGTCACTGGAATAAAATTGAAGGAGTTGTCAAAGTGAACCAAAGCATGCTGATGTAAACCAAAGGTCTTCACCCATCACCATGGCACAATTATACATAATGGGAATAAATGAGCTAAATTCGACCATGTGAGAAATCGTTTGATTATCGGTCATTGATGTATACCATTAACAAACGTGAGACAACCCACTGATAATGAAAATGAGTTTCAAGGTGCCCCAATACAATCTAACAAGTGCGAATAAATGAGTTCAAGTCGAACACTTGAGAGAATCTATCAATCAGGAGACATTGATGTATTCTCATTGTCGAGAGCGAAGGAGTCTGCCACTAATGACTGCAAACCCTAAGGTACTGAAAAAAGGACTCTAGACATTATTCCCAGAGCAATGAGTTGGAGTCGATGGGAAACGATCTGCTGGAAGGAAGGCATTAAGGCATCCCACATCAGTCCAACGTGAATGTAACCTGGAGGCTGAGATTTGGAAGGAATCGGACGAAGAAAATTGAAGTAACCAACTTGAAGTACGTTTCTGGCATGCACAAAATGTAGCTAGCACATGGAAGAAACCCTTTGAACCAACCAATAGTGAAAGCTGACAAAGAGACGAGATATCCACTGATAGGGTCAAATGGAAATCAAGGTACTACACAAATCCCAGGTGTGATAACGTACGCTGAAGTCGAACATAAGGGAAACCACTTAGTCAAAGAGCCATGATTTTGATAAAATATTGAGCACATACACTATCAACACTAGTAAATAGGGCTGTAGGGGGTTTAAGGTTTACTCAGAGAGCAATATGTTGAACTTGATAAGAGAAAAACCCGCCAACAAGAAGTCAATGGCGACCTTCTCAGACCAGCACGAGAAAAGGACCAAATAAGTGATGTGATAGAACCAGATACTGACAAAACCAGGATGGTCGACTGAAAAAGAGTCAAGAGACACCGCAGAAAGGCCGACTCAGGTTAACTTCCCTTGAACAAAAGCACGACTCATTTTTTACTATGGTAGCAAATGATAACTCTATATAATTTTGTCATGCAAGAGGCAAAAACAAACCCTCCATATGATTGGAAGAGATAACCAACCAGGAGAAATGGAGAAAATACTTATGTTTTTTGTACTTTGTTCAAAGGTGACACAACTGACACTATATTTGCTATCAAGTATGGAATTATTGTCCCATTCCTGCACTTTTTCAAATATTTATATATATATATATATATCTGTATATATATATATATTGTTTTTTTCATATTTCAAAGCCTGAAAAGGAATAAAAGAATGCTTATAGTAAAATGGATAGAACGAGTGTCGGTAAACATATGCACTAGTTCCTGGGATAGGAACAATCTGTAATATTTCCAATTAGCTTTTAGCTAGCTGGAATATTATATGTTGCTTCTATTCATAACTTAGATGAATAATTGGGGCAAGGAGACCCTTGAATCTCTTTAATAGGAATAAAACCAATTATAGTATGAATGTGGATTAGTTTAGCTAGATGAAATAAAGTAACCCTTGGTGTGAATGGGGTCAATGCATGTAGATTGGATCAAGGTTGACCAAATCAAAAACGCTTCCATAGAAGAGAGTGGAGCTAGTGGGGACATCGCAATTTTGGAGGAGGAGTCTTTGCATTGAAGCAAAAACATAAATGAGTGGGACCAAGGGTGAGGAAGCTCACCAGGCATATAAAGAACGGGATGGAATCCATGAGAGGCATTCAGAATATTGTTTATGTTTGGGTCTTATGACTTCTTACATGCTTCAATTGTTTAGTGGAGTTTGTTGTACGATTTAGTACAAGGGTATTTCTAGGCAAAAATCCCACACTCTACCTCAAGGGACTTCAAGTGCCAACTTAGGAGGGCTATTATGAGCCTCATTTCCACCATTCATCATTGGTCTAAGAAGCTACCTTCATCCACAACATAGTATCCTTGAGGAACTGCTTTATTTTGCAGGGTGTTACAATGGAGGGTTGAGAAACCCTGTTTATGAGCTAGTTTCCTAGTGAGGGGAGCAACCCTTCATCTGGAAAGCTAGAGAGGAGAAGTTACAACCATTTTCTTGTTAGATCAGCCATATTTTAGTAGATATCTAGTGATACAGCGTTATTCAACATACTTTTTTCTTACTATACTAATACTCTTTGCATCTTTTGTATTTCAAGAAACCCTTTTTGGGTTGTCTTGGGATTGTGCTTGAGAGACTAGTTCTCCATTTTCAGCACCTTTTGAGCATCATATCAGTAGATCTGCTTGTTTCCATTTTCCAGCTGCAGTAACGCTCACTGGGACTATGTTTTTATGTACTCTAGAATTTTTGTATAGCAACAACATTTATGGTTTTAGTGTATTTGGGCATTGGAAGCTTGTTTGCCTAGTTTGAGTGATTTGTTCCTCAACATATTGTATATTTTTGCTGCTATGATACATAATATAATGGATCTATGATTTTATCATGTGTTTGTATCTATATTTGTTGGATATTCTCATTTTATGTTCAAATTTACTTCTTTTCCTAATTTGGAATATTACACAATCCTATGCTCAGTGCAAGATGGCGAAAACTGGTAAGTGACACTAAAAGGGATGTTCCATCCATGGGTAAAGGTGTCAAGTTGCAAAGGCTAAGTGACTGCATGGCTAAATTGTATAGAAATACATGGTCAAAGAGGGCTTAAACATGAGTCCAAATGAAGCTGGCTAAAGGCCAAGATAAAAAATTAGTCAATATGAAATGCAGTAATACAACTCCACAAAAAATGGGAGACTCTAAGGTAAATGGTCAGAATAAAGATAGCGAAGAAGAAGAAGAATAAAGCTTCAATGCATAAGTCATGGAAAGACTAAAGAGAACTCCCGAGCCTACACAAATTGCAGCATGGGTGGCAAATTCTAGCAAGGAACTAACTAGGAAGCCCATGTAAAGGATGTCTCTACCACCAAGTCATGATTTAAAAAATTGGTGATTGAAGTTGGTTAAATAGTCATGACATGATAGGGTCGACCCTATGGCAAGTGATCAGAATGGAGGCTAGTATGAAAAAATGCAACGGAAAGTGAATTCCCTAACCTATATGCTAGTTCAGAATCAAATACCTGCCATGACAGGTCAATGGTCATGGATCCGAAAAAATTGGAAATATCTCAAAATCACCAGAATGTACCTAAAAATAAATTTTCCCAACACTTACAAGCCAAAAGGTTAAATAGCCTTAACCGAATTTGGAAAATAAACACAAACGAAATTTGTGAAAAAATTTCAAATTATGAGCATAAATAAGCATTTTGACTCACATGTTGGTCATTTGTGCAATGCAGAAGTGGAAAAAGAGCTATGGAGCCAAAAACCCTCTTCTTGCAAACAGAGCAACCGGCCATCGAATCAACTCAAACCAGTCAGGTAAGCCTCCTACTCATCTTGTTTATCAATTTCATTCTTATTTTAAACAATTTTTTGGATTTTTGACCGTAGGAAATATATTTTCCTTGAAACCCTCTGCGTATACATGGGTTCGTCATGAGGAATTCGCTTATAGATGCGATTGTGTCCAAATGAAGTCGCATATGCACATAGCGGAATTCAAAATTTGATATCTAATGGGTCAATGCATGACATTTTTTAGGATGACTATCAGTTAGAGGGAAAGGAAGCACAGTGAAATAGACAATGAAGTCATGGAGGACCAGAAATCATTAGATATACTTCGGGGTTGTGTTTTATTGAAGTTTTTAAAAATAAAAAATTTGAAATATAATAATCGATTGCTCGAGATATTGGTCAATTATTCTGAACCAGATGAAGAATTTTTTATGATTGATCAGATGCCATTAAGAATTGAGCTGGAAGACATTCATGACAACTAGACTTTTCTGGAGGGGAGACCCAGTTGATTTGCATTGTAAGCCCACTAGAGGGCTTAATGTAGATGGTTATGTCCAGGTATATTGTGTAGATGGTGCAAAGAAGGTGGGGACTCAAATCTCAATCGAGGATGTACGAGACTTGTACATGAAAATCCTTATTTTCACTATTGGTAGAGTGGCATGGTCAGCATCTCTACACTAGGATTCACACACTTATGTGAGTCTAGAAGTGGAATTTTTGACCCATCTCTATGACTGATGCACAACCTTTTTGACTAATCAGAAGAAACAACTTACTTCCATCCAATAGGTAAAGACAAAACACTTTGGATACGGTACTATTCTGCTGACATTCTTCTTTGAGAGAGTGCTAGGGCTTCGGCCCAAGATCATCTCTTCCATCAGTAGCCCAATGGATCTAAGGATAGCCAGATTGGCAGACTTGATGAAGATATTTGGGGGAAGTGAAGTTCCCCGAACTACATGGGATGATGAGATCTTCCAGTAGTGGGCAGAATAGGTCATCTCAGTAGAGGACTATCCCTATGTTGGGATGGATTTTAGAGCAAATCCTAATTTGGTTCTTCCACCCGGAGTAGCATGGGGTGTGATTGGTAAGATTGCATAATTAATTTTTATTATGTGCTTTTTTTTATTTTTCAAAAAATATTAAAAATAAAATGTTTTTGGTAGGACAATATGACTTACAAAATTTAATGATCATGATTCACACATGGGATGGGTTATACAAGAGGGCTACCCAAGAAATAAGTGCCGCAGAGGTGAGGGGGATGATGCTGAAGACCCAAGAAGGACCCTCCATGCCATCAAGAGAAACTTGGAGTGTTTAACTCACCAATTACCCATGGTAGATATAGAGGATCCTCATGAGGCTATCCATAGGAGGGTAGTGGGAGTACCACGAGACTGGGTGCGGTTATTTCGTCATGTAGCTACTTCTATTGTGTTCTATTGGAACACCAATGTTGGGTAGGGTCCTCAGGGATAGATTTAGGTTTGATCGGATGACTGTATTATTATTTTTTATGACATACATGATCGGGCATAAGCCCTAATTTTGTAGGACATGTTGGTCCAATTTGGTACATTTTGAACTCTCTGATATATATATATATATATAGCGATTTTATATGAAGTGATGGTCCCAGATGTACAATGATGAATGATGTTTTTTATATTTTTAATGTATTGAATGATTAATGTGCCAATCAAGTGCTTGGTTACCTAATGAGTCTTCTAACCAATTATCAGATCAAGTAATATGAATGAATGTAATAAATTGAAATGAATGTTGTAAGATACGTACCCTAAAAAATAATCGATGTAAAAATGGATCTCTGACACGATAGGTGTTGTTTAATTGTGAAATCACCAGTTGTTAATCCAAGTAAACTACTAACAAATCAAGACCAAGAGATGTTGCTTCCGAGAGTAGGTTAACCACTGCAGTGTATTTTGCCACATTGTTCGAAGCAAGGCCAATGCATACACCCCTTGATACTAACAAATGATTGGATGGATAGTGAATTACCGAAGCCGCAGAAGCCAAGTTCTGGGTATGTCTACTAGCACCATCGAAAAATCCAAAATGACTCATCTCATCCAATAATACCTGCCAAAGCATATCAAAATCATCAAATTCACACCAAAAATAAAAATACAGACATGTACAAAAATAAAATATATACAACAAAGAAAATGCTAGGTTGAAGCCTAGGCATAATACTTTTTAAAATAGAGCCCATTTCTGGGCTCCACCAACTCATTCCCATCAAAATCAACAAAGGCATAAGCTCCCTTTTTTAGGACCTTCTTGGCGATGAAGGGGCCATACCACATGGATTTGAACTTGCCTGCCCCTAAGGCATCCTTCTCTTGGGCATAAACCATGACAAGGTCACCTTCAGAGAAAACCCTAGGCTTGATCGCCTTATCATACTGGACCTTCACCAATTACTTATGCGCCTAATTCATATTAGATGCATCTCAGCGCTGCTCATCGAGATGTCCTAGATGGATAAGGCATTCTTCAAGACTAGAAGTGTCAAGAAGAAGCTCAACTTCTAGCTTAAGGGAATGAATTTTGCATTCAATAGGAAATATAAATTCCAACCCATAAACTAGTTGAAACGGAGTGAAACTGACTACAGTCTTTACAGACATCTGGTATGCCCAAAGTGCAGAGTACAACATGACGTGACAATTGGATCTGGATTTATCGATTGCCCATTGAAGAATAGTCTTCAAGGATTTGTTAACGGCTTCAACTTTCCCATTGGCTTGAGGATAATAAGGAGACAAATGCTCCTGTCGAAAACCCAATTTGAGAGCCAATTCAACCATCATACTATTCTGAAAATGACTTCCATGGTCAGTGAAAATATCTTTGAGGATATCAAACCAAGAAATGACTTAATTAAATAAGAACAGGGCTGATGTCTCACCATCATTCCCAAAAGTAGGCATAGCCTCAACACACTTTTAAAAGTAGTCTACCGCTACAATAATGTACTTATGACCCTTAGTTGAAGGTGGGTTACAAGTAGTATAATCAATACCCCACTTTGTGAATGGACCGACAGTGATTATAGGATAAAATGGAGCTAGAAAAGTGCACATATTTCAGGTATAAACTTGACAGGGATGACAATTTTTTACCACCTCAACACAATCTTTGAAAATCGAGGGCCAAAAGTATCCTGCACGCAAGATTTTTTGCACTGTAGCAAGCCCGGATAAATGACCACCACAAGCTCCACTATTGAAATAATTCAACACAACCTCGGCTTCTTTGAGATTTAAGCAACGTCTAAGGATAATCAAATAAATTTTAGCTAAGTGACACAACTTTCGACGCTCATCGTTCAAAAAAGATAAGGGAAACTTCGTAGTTTGGAGATAAACTATGAGATCTCCATACCAAGGATCTTGTGAAGAAATTAGAAAAAGATGTTCATCAAGAAATGATTCTTCATAAACAATCTCTTCTCCACAGGGAAACTCAATTATTAACTTTGTAAATACCAAATACTTCTTGGATTGGAAGACAATAATTCGAGATCAAACTCTTTCAAAATAACAACCCATCGATTGTATTTTCCCCCAATCACTCGTCTACTGAGAACAAATTGAAAGGGATTAACTACCAACAAAACATAAGTTTTTCGAAGGAGGATATAATGTCTGAGCCGCTAGACATCATGGACAGTTGCGAAAGCTAGCTTCTCAATCAGGGAATACCAGAGTTCAGGACCCACCAAGCCTTGACTAAGGTAGTATACAACATTATAGCAAAGAGAATCATCTTCTTGAACCAAAACCATGCCTATGGTAGATTCTACTATAGCGAGATACAAGAGGAAATCCCTGCTATAATCAAGTGGACTCAGTAATGGAGCAGAGGTCAATTCTTTTTTCAAAGCATCGAATGAACATTGAGAAAATTCATCCCAAAAAAATGGAACTCATTTCTTTAACAACCTCATAAATCACTTTGTAATCTCAGCTTAACTCATGATAAATCTCCGTAATAAATTGGCTTTGCCTTGTAGACTTTGAAGTTTACGGATCAAAGACAGGGTAGGAAACTGAAGTATTGCCTCAACCTTGAAGGGATCTACCCAAATACCTTCCGTAGACATGATGAATCCTAAAAACTGATCGGATATGATAGCGAAACACACTTATTAGGGTTCAGCTGGATTTTATAATACCAACATCGTTCAAAAACTTGACGAAGGTGTGAAGGATGATCAATCCTCTTGCGAGAACGAGCAGCTAAATTATCCAAATATGCCTCGATAATATGTTTGATGTCATGGAAGGCATAGAACATAGCCCGCTGATAAGTAGCTCCAACATTTTTAAGCTCAAAAGGCGTATTTTTGTAAGCAAATGTACCCCAGGGGTAAATAAAAGCAGCCTTATGTTGATCTTCAGGACAGATAATGATCTGACTATATCCCAAGAAATCATCCATGAAGGAGAAATTCTCATTCCCCACACACTCACTGATAATCTGATCTATAAACAGTGTGGGGTAATTATCTTTAGGACATTCATTATTAAAATTCCTGAAATCGATGCAAACTTGGATCATTCCTTATTTCTTGTCCATGGGAACTGGATTCGAAACCCACTCAGTTAATGGAACAAGGTAGATGAAACCTACCATTAGCAGCTTCTCAACCTCAGCTTTGATAGCTACAACCTTCCTAGGGTTGACCGGATGAAGCTTCTATCGAATGGGCTTAACATTTTCGTTTGCCTTGATCTCATGTTGGACAATAAATGGATCTATACTAGGAATTTCCTCATTAGACCAAGCAAACACATCCGAAATTCTCAAAAGAGATCAATGTAAGTCTGAATATCTTCAGGGGAACATTCAACTCCAATGAAGACATTATCAATAATGTTTGGATCTCTAGAGATTTTCACCGGGGTAGTAGCATAAATGACAGCCATGCTCCCTTCAGCAAATACCTGTGTTGGTGCTAAGGGGTCAGGACTGGGTGAACAAGACCAGAAGACTGAGGGCTAGACAAACTTGTTTCAACTTCTCGTAAGTTTGGTAGAAAATAGGACCAATGATGGAAATCATCCCATGGTCTCTCTACACTAGTCATTGCTTCAAGGATGGTCTAGTGGTATCAATGCAATCTTGAGTAGAAGATAAAGTAAGATTCCAAGCCGGAGCCACATCCAATTCCTCTGATGAAAGAGAAACTGGTATGGAATCTACAAAGTTAGCAATAGATCGATAGGCAATCTCTACTGCAGACATAGGAAATTCCATTCCACCCACTTGGCCTTCTTCTAATGTGGAGGTAGGAGAAGGCAAGGTCCAAGGGTCCGAAAATTAATGAGTTCGGAAGAAATCTCTTCGAGTAGGAACCCTGAAAGATGAAATAGTATGGATATGAACCGAAGGAGGCAGAAAATCAAAAGTACCCATCAAATATGTATACATTCCAACCCCTAAATTACCAACAGGTTGCTTGGTGTCATTCACCAAGGGAATAGTCAAGTCATTGGATGTATTTGCATCTATAGGAGAATAGTCCATCTAATCAACAGTGACAATCCTCCCTTCATGAGGGAAAGATAAAATTCGAAATAATGAGGAAGCAATAGAATCCATCTCATAAATCTAATTTAAATCCAGTTTTGCCTCAATCAAAGGTTGTAGTCTAGATTTTCATCAACTATCTTGACCTCGATATTGACAGTTTTACCCCCAACACGGATGGGTAAATCTGGAACAATGCCATGTGGCCTGTGAGAATGACCATCAAACGCAATTAGAAGAGTAGTAGAAGGGATATTTGAAGGAGATCCAATAGCTTTCCAGCATGAGACATACATCACACACATGGACACACCCTCATCGAATATTGTTCGAAAGATATTAAACTTTTGATATGTAGACTTAATTTGAAAATCCATATGATGAGGAAGTCTCTTTTTGAAAGTCGACATGTCAAATTTTATCATTAGAGAATTATTTCGATCAACATCCCCAATGGCAGTGATAAATGCACCCCTTTTTTTAGGACACGACTGGAGCACCTCTAATGCATACATGGCGTAAGGAATTTGAGCCATATCTTCTACAATCAAGTAGTTTTGGGAAACCTTGGCATTAGGATTTATCGTCATATGAATTGTAGATGCTTTCGGCATCTGAAGTATAGACTCAACTACAGGCCTCTCTATATGGAGTGGCTTAGTATCATTAGGAGCACCTTTAGCTTTCAAAGACTCAGGTTTTCCATAATCACGAGATCTCATAGTGATATCTGCGTGAGCACTCATCATGTATATGTTCGATGGATTTTCCCCTTCCTGGTTGCCCCCAGAGGGAGCTCCAATATTCGCATTTGCGGCAGCAAGAAATTGTTGCCCTTGGGGAAAAGGGTTTGTCAATACATCCTGGGAGCTAGAAGAACCCTGCTAAGCTAAAAAGCACTGAGCATCCTGAATTTTAGGGTAGAGGTGAGTGAGATGGTCTCCAGTGCATAACTTTCATGGAAACATAACCTTATTTTTATTATCCCTATTACCCTGTCGAACATGATCGTTGGATATACTCGCATTCCCCTTCCATCCTTGTCTTTCTTCTTATTATTCTGTCCCTTCTTCTTCCCATCAGATTGTTGATTTCTTTTGGGGTTATAATTTTGAACGAAATTAATAACCAGGGGCTGAGAAGGAGTTGACACTGAAGGTGTAGCCTGACCAGAAGGAGAAGATTGTATAGAAAACTACTACAATTGATTTAACAGGTTAGTCGTACCACTATCGATCATACCGATAAGTCCATCACCATGAGGACCTAGTTTGGTTTTGGCTAAATATAGCTTGGAGTGAGGAGCATCTGAAAATATTTTATTAAGGACCCCAAACTGTGACTAGATCAGTTCTAGCTACTAATCCCTAAAAATAGCCCGCTCTTCCGAAAATACCCCTAAAAGGGATACATCCTTTGAGATTTCTTCCTGCAGATATTTTGGAAACCATTCGAGAAGGAACTCATTCGAAATTTGGGCTTTGATTAGCCTCTTCCTTCTCCTCCATTCCTAAATATGATATAAAATTTGAGTTGCTTTGTCCTACTAGAAATTGGCCAAGAGATCAGTCCCGACATCATAACGGACAGGAAGTTGAAAATTTTTTAAGAACATAGTATCAAACTCAGTAAAAGTATCAAAAATCCCACCTGTTAGCTCAATGTACCATTTCGTTGCATTCCCTATTAGGGTTCGTTGAAATAACCTCAACCTAATCAAATCGTCGATAAGGGAGTTCGATGAACACCATAAGTGGAAAGTGGTGACATGGTCCACTGGATCCTCGCTAGCCTTCCCTTCAAACTTTGGAATGTCTAAGGGTAGTTTAGTGGGGACCAAAGGCCAACATGGACTATACTGTATAGGATCGTTTTTTGATTTTGATAGATCTTGAAAGTTTAAAGTTGGAATGGTAAGTGCAGAGGAGCCTAGGAATTCCATCCCCCGTAGGAAGGATTCCCCACATTCTAAAAAGAATAGCCTGGATTTGTTGAGGCACTAGGTTTCGAGATGTTGTTCGTAGAAAATGCTAAGCCATAAGAAAATCCTTGTGACCCAACATTCGGAGAAGGACCCCCTCCCATCATAGAGTTACTATATACAAGGAAATTTCCTCCAATATAAGTGTTAAAAGAGGAAGAAACCCCTTGGTAAGGGTTCCAAGCATTAGTGAATGCACAAAATTCCTAAGAAGCCCCTACCAAATGGAAAGGAACATTCTCTTACTAACTAGAGAAAAATTGACTCCCATCTCCTAACCCTATAAAAGAAGGGTTCCATCCCGAAAAAACATTACATCCTTGACCTTCAATGAAAGGATTCAATCCTTGATTTGGAGAGGTGAAAGGAAAAGATCCTAAGGAAGGGTTTGAATGAGGAATATGCCCAATTCCAAAGGGGAAAACCTAAAATGAAGCTGATCCACTAGCCATAGAGGCATAGGCACGGAGACAGTTGAAGCAATGGTAAAGGAGAAAAAAGGAATCCCACTAGAAGGCATCCCAAAAGAAAATGGACCAGATTGAGAAGCATATGCTTGGGTGCTTCCACTCGAAGGTGGAATAGAAGTAGAGCCAAACATAGTAGCATGATAAGTGACTGTGAAAATGGAAATAGTACCTCCTCCTTCACCTAAAAGAGGAGTATGAAAACTTGCAGTGCTCATAGTCGAAGTTGTGTTCCCAGCTGTGGCCATTGAAATAAAGGGATATGAAGGAAAGGGGCTAGTTGGTCTTTGAGACTCAGGCCCAATGTACAAAAGGATGACAGGAAAACTAGCAGGAAAAGGAGATGAAGAAATCTCAGGAGGCTGAGGAACTTCTTCAACTTCAACTTCTTCTGCCATAAAAAAGACTCTAGAGATGAGTGGAGTACTCCTCTCTACAATAGAACCAGCACTAGGACCACCCACAGAAACAAAAATCCCATACGAAGGATTGCTCTCTGTTGCATTCGAAACCAACGAATAAAAATCACCCACTGAATTACTCCTACGCCTTCTTGAAGAAGGCACAGCAGTCGCAGGGGAAAGCCCACGAAGCCTCCTTGATCGACAGGGAAATCAGTCAGCCACTTTATGAGATTAATTAGACTCAAAAAATATAAGAAGCTAAGCAATCTAGGAGAAAAGAGCACACTCTATAAAAATCCCTAAGATACAGTCAATCAAGTAGCCTTCAGGTATTTCTGCTCCGGGTGAATAGGACTGGATACCAAACTACAAGAAAGTGAATAAGAGGACCATTCAAAAATAGTCTAGGGTAATTATGCCCCAGGCCTACTAGCGAAGGTAACATAAATAATTACGTTGACCTCCTAACAACAGCCTTTTCTGATGCAAGTCCCTGAGCTTCGCAAGGGCACCCTCCAGAAGTACTGATGAATGTGATGCAATGTCTGTCTCAGGTACCATGGGTATTCCCCCCCCATAATCACCTATGTGGTCCCTAGGAGAGGCAACTAAGGGCACCAATCTGTATTAGCAGTCGGGAGGAACGGTCTTAGATCAAGATTCAACAAATAGGAGAGGGGGTATCTCTCTTCTCTGTCTTCACTCTCCCTCGCGCTTAAATCTCTAAAGGTAGATCATTCCCGGTCCACTTAACGGAATTGGATTTCGCTCATTAATAAACTTTCTATGTTTTAGAGTTGTGAGCGGCCTTGGAGAGTTAACTCTCCACTCACCTACTCCAAAGCCCTATGGCCTAGCTAGTTGGAGTATAATTAATGAAAATACAAAAAAATTCTAGTTCATTTTAATTGTATCGCTCGATTTTATGTGGTTATTACTTAGGTAAGAGGTATATGGAAGTGAAACTGATGGTGTTTATTGACGCAAAAGGAATCAATGAAAACCTACTACATGAAAATGTAATATGTTTCTTTCAATGAAAAGATATTTCTAAATGGGTTCTATGAAACTAAATAAGAAAAAACTTCATTTTTCTTTTCAGTTACTCACTCTTCACACATTTCAAAAACCTATCAAAAAGACTAAAATCCTCCAGTGCAACTAATGTAAAAACTACCAATGATATGCAAATTCTAGAATTACTAACTAAGGAATCAAAAAGAGTTTCCAGGAAGAACGGTTCAATCACTTTTGAGAAACAAGAAAGGCAAGTCCCAACAAGAACTCCTTCGCATGCAAAGACAAAATACACTTGATATAAAAGAGAGATAAATCTAGAGAAAGACTCTTTTCAAGACCAAGAAAATGAACCAAAAAGAAGAAAATAACAAAATACTTCGAAATGTATGAAAACCGTAACAAGGAAACCAAAGCAAAAGCAACAAAAAACAAGAAATTTTTTTTGGCTTTTCACTTTTAAGGGGAGAAAAAATATTTCAAAGAGACAAGCATAAAACTACTCAAGAACCTGAATCAAGAGAATGAGCGACAAATAGACTTCAAAATGCATAAGCCAACTATTCTACTTTTGTAGCAGGACTTAAACAATAAATAATAAGCAAAAGGCCCATGAAACTGATTCAGAATAGTAGCACACACTTCTAGCAAACAAAAACTTAAAAAACCAAGAAAAGGTCACTTCAAGATTCGCTAGAAGGCTAGTCCCAAGAAGACAAGAAAACCAAAGATGCCAAAGAGGAAAAAACAAAAAGTGAAGCAATGCATAAGGAAAACATGACCAAACAAGTAGAGACTCACTGTTATCAATGATCAAAACAACCAAGAACTGCAGGAAGAGGTCTTGGTGCTACAGTCATAATTACAACTTTGCAAAATAGGGAAAACCATAAAATCACTAGGTATTCGAAAGAAAAAGAGATAAACTGACATACAACCACAAGAAACACAGCCTAGACACCTAAAAGGTACCACAAGAGTGGCCAACCATAGACAATAAAGACTTACAGGGCCTCAAAACTCAGATTTTCAAAATTTCCTAGGCATACATGGGTTCGATGTGTGCAACACATGTGTATATGCAACTGTAACTAAAGAAACGCACGTATATGTGGGCTCTTTTGGGGAAAAAAAGGGCATGCACGACTGTGTAAAATCGAATTAGCGTGTATAAATAGAAATAAGGAAAAAAATAAAGACTCGGCCCTAATCAGAATATCAAGGCTTCTTCCTGGTCGAGAAAAAGACTTACTAGACTACAAATGTGATTAAATTGTCAGGGAACACACAAGATAGATAAACAACCCAAACTCGGAATTACATAGATGTAATCCCCAGTGGAGTCACTAGTTATATTATGGGAAAATTTACCCTAAGGTCCCAAGTTTAAAGATCTAACATAGTAGGGACATGTCATCACAAGAAGGACTCTAATTACTAACTTCTATGCTTTAAACTAGAAAGTGAGGATTGTATATGTTACTCGTTTATCCTTTGTTTGTAGTAGATCCCATAGGGTTCAAACCCCCTGCAACTCCTCGTGCTCCATAACTTGTAAAATCAATCAAGAAAAAACATAAAACCCAGTTGTACAGCATATGTGTCCTATATGTTAGCAAATTGGCATACATGATCTCATAAAGATAACATGAAATTTACTATTCAAGATTATTAAACATGTATAGGAGACATATAACACGTGAACATCAGGAACAAGATGGTACTTATTCTATTGATAACATGTACATAAAATAATAGTGGAGAAATCACCTGAGATCTACCATAGCCTTAAGAAAAACCATCCTCCAGATCCGTCCAATCCTAGCCTCACAAAGCTTCTTCCATAAATGATGCACAAAGGATGTCACATATAATAAGGGTGATCATCACAAGGAAACAAGGGTTTCTTGAAACCTAGGAAGTGCAGGAGGAATAGGGGAAATATTAGACTTGATCAGGGCTATAACTAGGCATAATATCAATAGTATTCTCTCTCTCCCCTTTGGCCATTCCCTTGAGGGGTATTTATAGTTCCTCAAATTAGTTTTTTCAGTTGGGGAACAGTTAGGCCATGGGTTGGGGTAGTTAAGTTATAGAAAAAACCATAAAACCCTCCTCAATAATAGGGAAATTTCATATTTTTTAATATTTTAAATAGCATATGTGGCTCATCTATGGATGGACCCGCGTGTGCATGAGGAAAAAATTGGGCAGAGTCGCGTATGGATTTTAAAATATTGTTTTTTGAAAAATGTGACCAAGTCTGAATGGAAGGTCTACCCAAGGCCAATGCATAAGTCATCAAGTATATAGAGGTAGTAAATGATGCTATAACAATTGTACAATCCTTGAGCCTTCCTCCATGTTTAGCACTCATTTTTAGGTCACTTAGTGGTTTTTATGAAGAATGTTATAATAGGGGATTCCAGATTGATTTAATCATGTCATGAGTGAATTTAATATACACATACCATATCTTCACATGACACTATGATGTTCAAGGAGGATGCATTGAAGATCACATGGGAAGACAGTTGTGAAGTGGGAACCATGAAGAATTCATACAGTAAGAATACAAAGGGAAATTATCCTATGACATATGATCCAATATCAATATCAATTGAATACCCCATATTCATTCAAGACCCTTTGGAGGGTGAAGATGAAGAGAAAAGAATATATTTCATGAATATGAAGTAGTAAAAAAATATATGACAAATATTGAAGACAAAGAAATAAGAGGAATAGTGTGACACTCCCACCTCATCATGGAGTACATGTCATCATTGTCAGGTTGTGAATTATGCAAGTGACATGACAATTTCATGTGTGTCCATGTGTCTTGACACATCATTTGTGGATGTAATGATGTAATTATAAAAAGTGTTAAACACACACGTGGTATATGAAGAAACTAAACATACACATAGAAATATAAGCATGAGAGATTCATATTATTCACCATAGATGTACATTTATAATTCAATGGTGTGACTCTTGGATTCATCTTCCAAGGTCACTTGGACTCCTTTGTGACTCTTCGCCTTCCACACCTACCCATAGAGGATTAGGTGTCCAACATTCCCCCCCTTAATCCAAAGGGGTATGTGTGAATCTAAGAAGAGAGTTGTGATCAAATCTGCAAAGTATGCATGGCAGCACTTAGGCTGAATCAGATCTCTAAAATGTTGGCATAAAGAGGTGGTTTAAGGATAACCACCAACACTAGAATGCAACGCTTATTACAGTTCCCGAAACTCTTCCAAAATTGGCAAGAAGCTGAAGTCTTCTGCTAGAGGAAGTGTTCTGAAAGAGGAAGAATATCAACCTCACATGGAAGGTTTAAGGTTGTCCACCAACCAAAAGCATGCTCAAGGGCATCCGTGTCTCTGGCTACAACTCTGAATTTGGAATGACGAATTGTGGCTCAGGCTCGCTTGAACTGTTATGTCTCTAGCTACAACTCTAAATCTGGAAAGAGATATTGTGGGTCAGGCTCGCTTGATGTGGCGTCGAAGCTTGTATATTACCACCATTTTCCCCCTGTCAGGTACAAGGTAAGATGATGGAAAAAACTCAACTGCAAGTTTTCTCAATATTCAAGAACAAGTTCTGACATGCGACTTAAACATCTTCTTGGCTATTGATTCCCATTTCCAAGAAGTGATCCATCCAAGATGAATCTTTGTTCTTGCAGGAGGCTTGTTTTTGAAGCATCTGTGTGAAGAATGGGTGTGTCGACCATAGTTCTTGCATGGGTGAAGATCTAAACAATGATCTTTCATATGGCCAACTCGATCACAATGTTGGAATTTTACAATCTGTTGTTGTTGTTGCTATGGAAGAGAAGTAGGATCTGGAACAGTTAAAGGTGAACTTTCATGAAGAAATCCAACACTCTGAAATTTGATGGGCTTGGAGTAGTCCAGAATATGAAAGGACAACTCCTTGTCATATCCAAGACCAGTTTTGTGCTTGTTGTGGACAAGTTGTTCCCAAGGTCTGATGATGGGCTTGGGAAGTGTAGGTTGAGCTGCTGCATCAAGATTATATTACCACTCTTAACCTAAATCTCGAATTTTCCTATCATCCTCTATCATCTTCATACCATTAATATTTTTCCCTTGATTTGCTTGATAAATGTGCTCCACCAACTAGTTATTTATAATCTCTTCATTTTCAAGTTGTTGGTTCAAATTTTGATCAAGTAAAAGGTGGTCATATTAAACATGTAGAGGAGTAGAAAGGTGAAGATACTTTTTATCTCTTTTCCCTCTTTCAAAACCCTCTATGTCAAGATGTTGTTCCTTAATTCTTAGATGATTTTCAATCTACTAATCTAACTAGTCAATCAAATGAATTTAATTTTATTAATCAATTTATAGTCTTAGGCAACCATCATTTTGATGATGATGACACTATTGATGTATATCATCATGTATTCCCAAGTTCACATGCATATATTTCAGTTCCTCGGGAAGATTTAGATATGAAAGATTTGGATCTATTATATGATTCGGTCAAAGACGATTTTCTCATAGAAACTTCCTCTTCACCTCGCTATCCTTTGTGCTCTACCATGTGTAATGAATTTACTTGTGAAGAAGTTACTCCATGCTCTTCAATTTCATCATATAATAAGTTGTATTTTTAATTTACACAAGGTAGTGAGGTTATCCATGATGAAAAAGGAAATAATAAAATAATTGAGTCTCGATTATAACCCTCGTCATTTCCAATATTGCATGAAGAAAACTCTTCTATTCCGATCACTCATGAGATTGATACAATATATCCATCCTTATATTTTCAATTATAAGAATATTTTTACTTGATTAATATGTTTATTGAAGTTTCAAAATTAAATCAAATCAGTGATAGAGATAGTTTTCATCTGGATAGTAGCATTCTTATTTAAATTACTGGCAATACTTATCAACACACCATGCATCATCTAATTCAATCTTCAAAATGTGATTTTACAATCCTTTAAAGTTTTGAGACTTGTTAGGAAGTTGAGGCACTTTAACTTCCTTTGATAGTTATTTCGGGACCTTGTTACTTTGAAGATCCTCAAAACTAAGTCGTATATGGTTTTTTTTTCTTCGATAAAATAATTTTTTTTCATGGTTTCATTAGATGTACAAATCTCTTCTTGAAATATGCGTTTTTTATTTCGTATATGTCAGCTCATTCCAATTTGAAATATTTGATTTATGATCAGATTGAATATTCCTATTTCAATTGATTCATTCTGGCCAGGGCAGCTTTGTACTAATTCGGTTTTGGAGTGCATATATTTCATGGAAGCGTGGAGTTGTGAAGTTGATCATTTAAAATATTATATTTGGCTGAAGGAATCATGTCTATCAAATATATTTGAGAATATTCAGCTCCTATTTTTCTTGTGAATGTTATACTGCTAATATTTGTCTTCATCGCCCATGAAATCTTCCAGAGTGCTAGTGAATGCATGATTTATTTTGGGATTAAAACTCCTATTCGCTCATTATATCCTGACTCGATTCATGTGTTTTCTATACTGGCATTCCTTTTCACTTATTTCGACAATTATGGTGCTAGTATAATTTGTAACCAGGAACAAGGAAATGGTTTGTCATTTTTATCGGGTGAGGGAGATGGTTCTATTATTCAAATTTGTAAAGTTGTTCAAACTGATTTGTCTTTGTTGTCTACTAACTGATAAAATCTTACCATAATCAATCCATTTGATCATAATGCTTGTTTTAGTAACTACCATTTAACTTATCATTTTCCCACCAAAATATCTGATGAAAATTATTTTACATTGATTAATATTTATGGTTTATCTCACTATTTAGATACCCGTGAAGTAGTTGAGGAACTTAAAACTTTGCTGATGGTTATGTCGGGTCCTCACTATCTTGATAATCCTTCTAAACATGATCAAATTCATTTTCCATTATAAGATTCTCATCTTGATGCCATGCTTTTAATTGAAAATTCATATTTTCGAGGATTTCAGGGTTTTCAATAGGATTGTTTTGAATTTCATAATCCAATCTATGATCAATTGGAAGCATCGTACTTAGAAAGCCCTTTTTCTAATAGCAAGCCCACATATTTCTTGATTCTTGCTAAGAAGGAAAACATAGATGAAGATGCATTCTCAAGAAGCTTTCAAGGTTTGTTTTATTATGGTTTTTGTTGTGAAACCAGCTCCAAAAATAGAAGAAAAGAGATATCAATGCCTTATAAATAAGCCACTTCGAGGGGGAAACCTCCAATGCATTACATGAATGAACAATTCTTGAATGATTCAAATTAAAAAACCTCCTTTATATATATAGGAGTCCATGGGGCCACAATGTAATCCTAGCCGATGTAACAATAATAATTTAAGGGCACAATAATAACAATATGGGGGTTACAGGGGTACAATAATAACAATAAGGGGGTTTCACTAGCAACAATAAGGGACTATACTAGTAATCTAGGGACCTAACATTCCCCTCTCCTTTAAAAAAATGTTTTCCTCAATGCTTGAGTAGCTCCGGGTGCTTCTATATAAAATTCTCATCCTCCTATGTAGAATCTTCAGTGGGTAAATTCTTCCACTTTATGAGATACTCTGAAATTGATCGATTTCATAGATGTCGAGTTCTTGTTTCCGTGACCGCTTCAGGTTCCAATATGATTTTTCCTTCCTCATCAAGTTCTGGCAATATTGTTTGAACTGGAATATTTTCACCTATAACCTTCTTTAAGCATGAAACATGGAAAACTGGATGCACTCGCGAAGAAGCAGGAAGCTCCAATTTGTATGCCATAGTACCAATATTTTGCAACACCTTGTAAGGACCATAGTACTTGGGCGATAATTTATTATCCTTCTTTGCTTGCTTGAGGGACATTTGTTTGTATGGTTGTAGCCGTAAAAATACCCAATCTCCTACATCAAAACTTCTCTCGCTGCGATGTTGATCTGCCTGTTGTTTCATTCGATTTGTGCCAAATTCAGGTTATCCTTTAAGAGTTGGAGAACTTCTTGCTGATGCTCGATGTGATCTTCCACTGCTTGAACCTTCGAATTTTCCCTTAAAGATGATGTGATGGATGGTGGATGATATCAATAAAGTGCCATAAATGGGGTCATTTTTGCTGCAGTATGGAAGGAAGTGTTATACCACCATTCAGCAAGAGGTAACCACTTGACCCATTGTGTTTGTTTATCAGATACAAAACAACGATGATATCCTTCCAAACATTTATTTACGATCTCAGTTTGACCATCAGATTGAGGATGATAAGATGAGCTATGAGCTAATTGAGTACCCAAACAAGAAAATAACTCCGTCCAAAATTTCCAGTAAAAATGGGATCTCTGTCGCTCACAATAACCCTTGGGCTTCCATGTAGCTTTTGAATTCTGTCCATAAATGTAGTAGCAACTGTACTTGCTTTAAATGGATGAGATAATGCACAAAAGTGTGCATACTTCGTAATTCTATCAACTACCACCATGATGACACTCTTTCCTTCGGACTTAGGTAAACCTGTGATAAAATCCATTGAAATCTCCTCCCAACGTTTACTTGGAATGGATAAAGGTTGTAGAAGTCCTGGGGTCTTAATTGTTTCCACTTTATTCTGCTGGCAAACCAAACATTCCGCCACAAACTTTCGAATATCAGATTTAAGGCCATCCCAAAAAAATTCTTTCTTCACCCTGTGGTAAGTTTTTAAAAATCCTGAGTGTCCTCCTAAAGGAAAAGTGTGCAATTCCAAAAGAATCTTTTGTTTTAGTTGGGAATTCTTACAAAGATATAAGTGATCTTTGTACCATAAGGAATCATTTTTCCAACTAAATGTATCAGATGTACTAGGATCTTGCTGCAACTTTTGAATGAGTGTCCATACATCTTTGTCCTTCTTCCATTCGTCTCTTGCTTCGGTTATCCAATCTGGTTGGATAATAGAAATGGCACAAAGCAATGCTTCCACCTCTTCATTCTTTCTTGAGAGTGCATCTGTAACAACATTTAGCTTCCCTTTTTTGTATATTATTTCAAAGTCATAACCCAACATCTTTGTGACCCATTTTTGCTGCTCTTCTGAAGATAGTCTTTGTTCCAAAAAGTGTTTAAGACTATCATGATCAGTTTTTACCTTGAAGTGTCTTCCTATTAGGTAAGTTCCGCCATTTCTTTAGTGCATGCAAGATTAAGTAATATCTCCTTCTCATATAAATAGCTTGAATACTCTCCTTGATTGGGACCACTTTCAAGAGCAATGGGTCTACCTTCTGTACAAACAGACCAACTAATTCCATCTGTATATACATCTCACAATAAAGGTTTTTGTGAAGTCTACAATAGGCTACGACCTAAGTAAGGCACATTGCCTTTAAGATGTCTGTGGCCTTAGTTGCTTCAGAGTCCATGAAAATTCCATCTTTCTTCAATGTTGTTAGAGGTGGCTGGAGATTCTCCCATAATTTTAAAAATTGTCGATAATACCTTGTTAATTCCGAGAAATCCCCACAACTTTTTTATGGTTGTGGGATCTCTTCCATTCCTTTAATGGTTTTAATTCTGTTAGGTCTACCTTAACTGGCCATGAGACACACATAACTTCTTTATATTCAATTCCCTTGTACTTCAAAGAAACATTTGGATGTTTTTAATATAATTATTTCTCCTACAATAGTTTGAGCACTACAACATGTTGAACATGATCCTTCCAAGACCCGTTGTAGATTAGTATATCATCAAAAAATACTAGCACAAATTCTTCTAAGGAAGGGTTTGAAAATGGAATTCATCAACCCTTGAAATGTATAAGGTGCATTGGTAAGGCCAATAGACATGACCAAATATTCATAATAGCCCCCATGAGTTTGAAATGTTGTTTTTGTGAATATCTTCATTCTTCATTCTAATTTGATGATATCCCTCAATGAAGATCCAACTTGGTAAAAATAGATTGTCTACGTAATTCATCCAATAATTCATCAATCACGTGAATGGGAAATTTACTCTAATGGTGAGATTATCGAGCTCCCCATAATATCGGACACATGCACCATGATCCATCCTTATTGTGTACCAATAATACATGAGCATAGAAAGAAATTTGACTAGGTTGAATTATACCACTTCTAATATTTCTCAATCATAAATTCAATTTCATTTTTTGACATAAGGATATCTATAAGACCCCGATTTTTGGAGGAAACATACTCTTAGAATCAACGAATAGCATGGTCATGATCACTTAATAGGTGGGATTCCTTTTGGGAGTTTCCAAACACCTTGGAATGATTATCCAAGACTTTTTGGAGATCTGCGTAAATAGATGATTTTGATGTCGTAAACTTCTAGTGAGCATAATTGTGCAATTACGCCTCGTTGTTCTTCTTTCAGAAGCTTTGTCATGACATTAGAGCTTATTATCTTTCCCTGTCCCCTACAATACTACACCACTTTCCTTCCTCAAAAAAATTCAAAAAAAGTTCTTGAAAATGAAAAGCTACCGCCCTAAAGACGTAACCATTGTACCCCTACCACAACATCATCACCTCCTGCAGGAATTTTGAAATATTTAGATCATTCAATACATATCTCCATGGTTAGCTTGATATTATGGAATTTTCCGTAGAAATTTATAGTTCCTCCATTTGCAACCCTTCACTTGACATTCTCGGGGTGTTGGGCATAGGAAACAATTCAATTCCTTGGCTACTTTATTAATTGGTTTGGAAATTATGGGTACTAATTCTAATCAATCAACACTATTACCTTTTTCTTCTCTTGATATGTCTTATCTTGAGAGTTTGAGGAGCTTGGTAATTCCCGCCAACACATACACGATATGGTCGGATTCATTTCCTTCCTCTTCTAGGGTTGGTTCCCGGGTGTATCCTAAATTTTTGAAGATTCTGTTCATATTTTCTTTCCCTCTTCACAATATATGTAAATAATTTTTCAAAGACACCAGACCTTGAGGTATTTTATATCACAACAGATAAAGCTCCCTTTGCTCTTTTTTCTTCCACTAGTTGTGGTGTCAACCTTGTAGATGTGGAAATTTAGGAGTAGCAACACTTCCATCTTTATAGAAGTGAGTGGTAGGCTTCCTTGTCGCCATAATTTTATATCTAAATTTTCTGCTAACCTCAATGCCTTCTCCAATGAATCGTGTTTCAAAACTCGAACTTCATGTTGGATGTTATCCTTTAAAGTACCTATTAAGAGATCAATCATGTGTTCCTCCCTGAATAGCGCTACTCCTTATATTCAATTGAAGTCCTCAATGTGCTCCCTACTGAACTCCTTTTGTTTGAGATTTATCAATTCTGATAAAGAGAATGTTTCTCTTTGTATCCTCATAATGTGCTATTTGTTTCCCTCCATAAAATTTCCACTAAGTGACAATTTTTTACTTGAGCAAAGCCATCGATACTATAAAAATGTATTTTGTTCTAAAATGTAAAGTTGCAATGCGACTCTTTTTGTTTTTTCATTATTATTGAGATCAAATATTGTCTATCCAGAGGTATCCATGTTATAATATCTTTCATCAAACTTCCCCATAATTCTATTTTCTTTGAATATGTAGGTTCTTCCATGGCCCAATATTAGAGTTTGATAAAATCATGATTAACAGATTTATTTTGTTCTCATCACGTAGTTTTCCATTATCTTTTCTGCTAATGGGAAACATTTCTTGTAATTTAAATTTTTTCAAACCTTCCAAGGTTCACTTAGATCATTCTTCATGTTTTCCATCTTAGCTTCCATGCCATCATCCATATTAGACTTAAGTGCGCTTTCCAGCCATCCATCTTAGTTTACGCCATTCTTCAAACCACTCCATCTTAGATTCCATGCCTTTCTTCCAACCATCCATCTTAGTTTCCACACCTTTCTTCAAAACTTCCATGTCATTTTTGTTGTTACTTTTTGTGAAAGCTGGAATTTGTTGCACTTGCTCAGAATTTTGATATGTCATGTTGCTATCTCTTGTCCTCGTATTTAGTAGAGCCTCTAAGGCCTTAATGGGTTTTGAATTATTTTTAGCTTTATTTTAGAATCCAATACTGATATCTATCTCTACAATATTCCCTTTGAACCAATTCAACTTACTTCCTTCAAACAAGACATGCAATTTGGAAAAATATACACACTTTTTACTTGCTTTTGAGGAGCTCAATATTGAAATTGAATTATCTCTATACCAGATCCCTAATATCTGCATCCACTGAAAGCAACCTCTAAAGCTTCTCTTTCAAATTTCATAGGTCTTAATTATGTGATCTTCTGTTTGAAGCATGTCCATCCTACAATGACCAATTATGGGACCTAATTGCATTTTGATAGAGACTAGGCATTTCTGACCACTACAACCATACAAGAAAATGTCCTCAAGCAAGCTAAGAAGGATAATAAGTTACGCCAAAATACGTGGTCCTTACAAGGTGTTGCAAAAATGTTGTACTATAGTACAAATCGTTTCCCGTTTCGTGAGTGCATCCAGCTTTTCCATCTTCATGTGTCGTCTTTCAAATTTGTCGTACAATTTCTCTTTTCTATACACCTCTTATTTTTGCGTATTGATATTACCTATTTTATACATATAACTTTATGATTGTTTTCATTCTATAGGGAATATGAAGGGAATAGGCAATTTACTTTCCTTCACCCACTCATTTCCTCACTCAACATATTCAATGTTAAAAAATATATAACTATTACAAGATAAATGGGAGGCTTTCACAAAGGGTCTTAAGGCTTTACATCAAAAATATAAAAAATAAATAATTACATTTTCATAATCACTATTTACTCATCCCGCTTTTCTTTTTGTGTGTTTTTCCAATTTCTGCCATATCTTTTTGTCTTTTTCTAATTTTGTCATTATATTCCACCTTTGTTGCATAAGTGCCCCTTTTAACCCAACTCTTTTCGCATTCAAATTTCCTTCATTAGATTTACTACTGCACTGTTTCATTCTCGAGTTCTAGTCTCTTTGATTTTATTCCATTTCTTTGTGACCTATGGGATATGGCCCAAGATACAACTCCCCTTGGCGAATGGCACGACGGATTACAAATTCGAGCTTTAATCAATATACAAACATTTATCGATCAACAATGCATATATATATATATATATATATATATAACGTACATGATTAGAAATCAACAAGACAAACTTTATAATATGGCACATATAACATACATGGAATAAGGGATACATAACCCACAGTTGCTTAACCAATCATATCTCATCGCAAATGCTTCTGCTCGTTGTGCTTCCCACTCTACCATTAGCGATAAACGTCCTGAGCCATGCGATCCGTGATTTGCGCTCGTGCGCGGTGCTACCATGTGGACTCCCTTCATCACATCGTGTCGCTGATCCTTACCACATCGCAACCAAAAGAACATACCTTGCGATGTCTTTGTGAATTTAAACCCTATTTCTTTGCGGATGCAATGTTGTGCAAGGTCAACACGTTTCCCTCCATTTTGCACGCAAAACTTTAGCTAACTTGACATCACCTTCTTGCTATCCCTTAAACGCCGTGATGTGCAGTCTCGTGATTCACCGTCGGCCGTTGGGATCTACCCCTAGATCTAATGCAGTCCCTATCGATTGCACTTCACACTTTATAAGATTTACTTTGTGGTTATACTCTTATTTCTTTTGATCTCTGCGATTTTGCATAGTGTTGACATGTGCTCCTTCTACTGGGACGTGATGGCCAGCTTTTAACTTAGCCTTATGGTGGCCTTAATACTATCCACTAATATTTGTGATGTGAGAACTTGCGATTCAATCTCATCTCGCCAATATGTCGTCTTCACTTCCTCTCGTGATCTAATCCCGACCGTCTGGTCGCCTCCCTTGGACTTCTTCAAATAATTATCTCATTTTGCCGATTTTTTTTTGTTTGTTTATACGCCTTGCCTATAACTATGGCCTCGTTGCTCTCGCCTCTTCCTCCCGGCTATCTCCGGCTCTCGCATATTCCTCTCTTCTCTTCGTTTCTTCCTCGGGCTTCATGTGCAAGATATCTAGTCCTTGTTGTGTCTAGAAAATCCTAATGCCTTCAACTATTCTACCTCTTTGTCGGCTCGTCGCATTCGTTGTCCGTGCCGTATTCATTGTCACTGCGTGTTCCTCGTTCTTTTTATCTCTGCCCATTCGCGTTGCTTGTGCCGTACCTCGTTGCCTCCCTGTCTCTCGCCTTGCGCCTCTCGCGAGGTTACAATTTCTATTGTTGCTCCTTGCCTCTCTCGTTGCACATTTCGCACATTTCCGATCTCTGCTCCTTTTCCTTATAAATGTTTCTTC
The DNA here is from genome assembly GCA_034641835.2 of Pinus albicaulis. NCBI lineage: Eukaryota > Viridiplantae > Streptophyta > Pinopsida > Pinales > Pinaceae > Pinus > Pinus albicaulis. The sequence continues at coordinate 1,546,381,534 of CM076579.1, read as the reverse complement.
TCTCAGCTTTTCCATCAATGATAATTTTAGTGTTACCTTTCTATTCCTTTTTCCATTAATGAAAATTATTTCAATAAAGGACTAAACCACTAATAGAGTGATGGCCATTCAATAAAGGGGAAGGCAACAAGAAATCGTAAACTACAAAGAGGTCAACTGCAATGTGTTGGATCAAAGATAAAATTAATAAACAAAATGTGGAACCACAAGTTGAGTTACAAAAAAGATAAACCACCTACGTTTGATGGAGAAGTGGAAGAGGTGGTCAAGCTTGGTTGATTAATATGAGCAAGTACTTCCAAGTCTATGAGTACAAAGAACAACCTTAAAGCCAAATTGGCCATCTACCAATTGAGAGAAAAGGCCACTCCCACGGTGGGGAGGAAGTGAAGATTGTTCTGCAGCATTTGAATATCAAGATGTGACATGTGGATTCGTTTCTAGCAATAATTTAAAGATAAATATCTAAAATAACATTTCTATGATGAAAAATCCATAGAATTCCATGATTTGATGTTGGGTCAAATGACGATGGATGATTACATAACCAAGTTCACTTCCCTACTAAGAGTACATTCCTTATCTAAGGGATGAAAAGGCTGCTGTCTGGTTATTCAACAGCTTTTCTAACCCACATGAAAGAAAGAATTGAATTTGTGAATCCAAGGACCATGGACAAAGCAATTCATACGGTAATGATGTGTTACCAAAGAATCTGGGCAAAAGGAGAGTCAAAATTGGAAGCCAAGAAAAGGACATAAAAGCAGCTTCAATATCAAAAGTGCTAGGAATAGGCAACTTTAAGAATTCTACATAGAATTCGGTGAGAAAACAGCCTGGAAGAAACCACCAAAGAACCCGGCGGCCTAGAGAGGCTTCAAACAAATCGAGCAAGGAAAAGTCCCAAACCACCTCTCGTAGTTTTGGAGGTGCAAGTGAGGTTTGCCATTATAATAATTTCCTGCAGCTTGTGGAGAAGCGTAACCGCCTGCAATCTACAAGAATCTTCTATAAAGGGGAGATGTAGCCCGAAGTATACCCAAAATCAACGTAAAATTGGAGGATCATGAGGTAGATTATCAACCAACGATGATAGAGTTGGAAGGTAAGTTAATTTACAGCACTGCTTTTTATTTTGCTGACCTGTGCAATTTAAGTTATGTAAACCCCAAAATAGTAGAATTATGTAAATTACAAAGTAAAAAGTTTAAGAATCTTTGGCTGGTACAACCAGCCACCGGAGAAAAGAGAAAGCAAGTGCCAAAATCCCAAACAATACCTTAGAAAATGGAAACCAACAAAGCAAATGTGGATCTCGAATATACCGTCATTAGGTCCTATGATGTATTGCTGGGCATGGATTGGTCAAGAAACATTGGACATTGGTGGATTGTAAAGAAAAGATTATATATTATAGATGCAAGATGTAACTCTACAAAGAGATTCAAGGAATCAAGAAACCACTATAGTTGTGTCCTATTACAACATCCCAAATGAACAAATGTAATAGGAAAGGATGTCGGACATATGCTATACAAGTGTTTCAATTCCAAGGAGAAGACTCTATGATGGAGAACATACCTGGTAAAAGACTCCATGGATGTATTTTAAGATATACCAAAGCCTCCAAGAAGAGATATTGATTTCACTATTGATTTAATGCCAGAGCATAACCGCTTCAAGGGCCCCATACCTAATGAGCTATTCTATATCTAACTCAATTAAACACAATTGCAGAGCGCCGGAGAAAGGTTACATTTGGACCAAGCAGCTCCCCTTGGGAGCACCATGTTGTTTGTAAAGAAGAAGAATGGAAACCATGCAAATGTGCATGGATTATAGACAACTCAATAACCGACCGTAAAATAAATATCCCTTACTCGCATTGATGACATTGGTCAAGTGAAGGGGGCTACAAAAGATTTTAAAAATAGACTTAAGGTCCGGTACCACCAGATCCGGGATAAAAGATGAGGATATCTACAAGATCGATTTCGTACTGTGACACGGGCACTACGATTTTGTGATATTACTTTCTGCTTAACCACTCCGTGAGCAACATTTATGAGGCCGATGCACATAGTATTTCACCCTTTTTTGACAATTGTGTGTTGATATTTATCGCTGATATTTTAATTTATCTAAAGAATATGGAAGAGCACAAGGAGCACTTAAGAATAGTGTTCTAGATGTTAAGAAAATATCGCTTGTACGCTTAAGTTCGCAAATGTGACTTCTTCAAGAAAGAAATCCAAATATTCAAATTTATGTTATTTCCGCCAGGGAATAGCCATGATCTAGAGAAAATTAAGATGATTATGGATTGGCTAGGTTCCCAAAATGTAGCAGAGCATCCGATTCTTTATGGGATTGGTCGATACTATCGAAGGTTCATTGGAGGGGTTCTCCAAAATTACCTTCCCAATTACTTATCATAGCAGGAAGGGAAAAGTATTTAAGTGGACTAATGACTCGCTGTGAGCAAGGAACATTAAAACATCTGACCACTTCCCTAGTGTTGAGGGTAGCCAACCCCAACAAAGAGTTTGAGGTTTGTACCGATGCTTGTAAAGAAGGATTTGTGCGCTTTTATCGCAAGAAGGAAAAATGGCTACCTATGAATTTGAGGAAGCAAAGAGCATGAACCGAGATACTCAAATTCTCTATGATCTAGAGTTGAAAACGGTAGTGCATGCACCGAGGTATGGAGGCACTACTTGTTAGGAAAGAGATTTGTGTTAAAAACCAACCGTATAACCCCAACCAGCCTAATTTAAGCATGTTGATCTAAACTCGTCAAGCAAGATGGAATGCCTCTTAAGTGAGTTTGACATCGAAGCATTCAACATGTAAAAGGTAAAGAAAACCGTGTGGTAGATGGCTTTAAGTAGAAACCGCATTGTGTTTATGAGCTTTACTATAACCAACATGAATGTAAATTTTTATATCAAGTAAAGGAGGAAGTTTTAGCTGATTCCACACGCTTATGGTAGCAAATGGAGGAGGCCAAGGCAAGAAAACCTTTGACTATAGAGTTAGAAATATCAATTGCTAACTTTTAAGGAAAATATATTCCAAATCGAATGGATTTAAAGGAGTTGATCATGAATGAGTATTTGTTAGAAACCAAATTTCCAAAAATAGAAGAAGAGATATCAATGCCTAGAAATAAGCCACTTCGAGGGGGCAACTCCTAATACATTACATGAATGAACAATTCTTGATGATACAAATGACAAAACCTTTCTATATATATAGGAGTCCATGGGCCCACAATGTAATCCTAGCCGACCTAACAATAATAATTTAGGGGCAAAATAATAAAAATATGGGGGTTACATGGATACAACAATAACAATAAGGGGGCTACACTAACATAATAAGGGACTACTATTAATGTAGGGGCTTAACATGCCCTCTCTTCCTTCTGAAACAAGTGTTGTCCTCAACGCTGATTATTTATTGATGCTTCAGATAATAATTCTCATCCTCCCATGTGGAATCTATACGTATTCTTCCACTTGCCGAGATACTCTAAATTGATTGTACTTGTCGAGTTCTTGTTTCTATGAATGCTTCGTAACTTCTTTCATGATGTCGATCTTCCCGTTGTTTCATTAGATTCTGACCAAATTTAGTTATCCTTGAGAGTTTGAGAACTTGTTATTGATGTTTGATGATCTTCCACACTTATCATCCATATTAGCTATTATTTGATCCTTCAAGTCATCCAACTTAGCCTCCATTTCTCGTTTAAACCATCTATTCCATCTTGATTTCTTCTTTCGTAAGATCAAAAATTTGTTACACTTGGTACCATAATTTTGATATCTCTTACACGTAATTCTTCCTCTTCATGTGTCATAGTATAGATTTTTGAGGGCTTAATGGATATGGAATTATTTTTGGAGGCATTATAGAATCAACGATAAAAATTTCTAAAATATGCCCTTGAAATCACTCAATCCGCTTTTTCAAACAATCGTTATGCAATTTAAAAACCAAATACACATCTTTTTCTTGATTTTGGAGGAGCTCACATATTGAACCGAATTATATATGTGATTTAAGATCTTCAATATCTGAAATTTTCATTGGTAGCCCTATGAATCCTCTTTCTAATGCGAACAGGTCTGACTCCGATTTGATTCTACACAAAGTTGCGTCCAATCTCCTACGATGACCTAATTATGGACCGGCCTGGTGAGAGTGAACTTGTACAACTTGTCACGTGCTCACCGTTCTCATTTAGCTTTGAATTGATGGGACAGAAACCAAATTTTTTGTGTACTTGGTACTACTTTTACATCATTCCAATCACTTCAGAGAGAGACTTATGAAGATTTTCCCACGATAACCTCTTTGAGATGACATTCGGGAGATCAAAAAAGACATAACTTCCATAGATAATATCTCAAAATATTTCGAACCAAGCTTCCAAATTTTTTCGATGATGTTCCTCAAGACGCCTTCGCTCCGTAGAAATTTGAATAATAGCTTATTGTGCTTTTATCTATATAAGTTTAGTTATAAATAAGTATTTAGATCGTTTTAATGTTTTACAAATAATTTATCAATTTTTTTTTTTTTTTTTAAATTAGAAATAAAATTAAAATTATTTATTCTATTTTTATCACTCAAAACAATTATTAGTAAAGTATAAATTAAGAATATAATCTTATTAAAAATAATAATAACTATTTAATATAGACTTTTTAAAAAATTAATAAACGATAATTTTCAAAATACATTTCATTGTTTTTTATATTTGATTTTTTTTTAATTTGTTTTGATTTGTTTTTCTATAGTTAAATTGTTTCTGTTTTTATAATTATGAAAAAGAATTATAATTATTTTCTTTTTTTATGAGATATTTTATGTAGCTTATCAATTTTTTTATTAGATATTTATATATATTATCAATTGGTATGTTTAAATTAAAATTCATTTACTTCCAACCAAAACTAAATAATAAATGATATATTGAGTCTGCTTCAAAATGATTTTTCCCATCTCTAAAAGATTAGATCACATTTTTCTAAGAAAAGTGAAAATAAAATCATGAGAATTGAACTTACACATAAAAAATATAACTAATGTTTATCATCAAAAATTACAGAGTATATTTACATTAATATTTGTCATAGTTCATAATCTAGAAATAAATACATGTGCTCTAGTTCCATTGTCACACTATTTTATACCGATTTAGTCAAATGCTAAACACACACATGGTGAATGAGCAAGTAAACCCACAAGGAAAAGATAAGGTGAGTTATGTTACTATTAACCATAAATGTGCTTTTATAGTACATTAGTCAATCTCTGATTCATCTTCCAGTGGTCTTCGACTCCTTTTGTCCATTTTCCTTCCACAACTACCCATTGAGGATTAGGTTTCCAACATTCCCCCTTAACTTCGACAAAGTATGTGTGAGTTCAAGAAGAGAGTTGTAATACAAATATGAAAGTATGTATCGCGAACACTTAGGCTGAATCAACTCTAAAATGTTGGCATAAAGAGGTGGTTTATGGATTACCACCAACATTGAACAAATAGTGCAATTTAACTCTTCCAAAATCTAACAAGAAGTTGAGGGATTTTTAGAGATGTATCCTCATTTGAAGAGGAGACTCTTCAACCCAGGAAGGCCAGCTGTAAGGTTTTAAACTTGTGATGGTTTAAGGATGACCACCAACACCGGAATTCTTAATGCATTTCCTAACTCTACCAAAGCCGGCAAGAAGTCAGTCTTCTCACAGAGAAAGTGTCTTGAATTCTTTGAAGAGGAAGAATATCAACCTCGCATGGATGGTCTAAGGTTGTCCACCAAAAAAGGCATGCTCATGGGAATTCGTGTCTCCGACTATAACTCGAATTTGGAATGACAAGCTGTGGCTCGGGATCGTCAATCGTTATGTCTCCTCACAAATTTGAATCTCGGAATGAGAGATCAGGTCAAAGCCACTTGAACCGTTGTGTCTCCGGCTACAACTCGAATCTAGAATGAGAGATTACAAGCCTGCTCAATTGATGTGGCTTCAAATAGATGACCACCATTTTCCCCCTCATTTAGAAGGTGAGATGATGGTGAAAACTCAACCGCAAGCTTCTTGTTCAATATTCTGTAAAGTTTCACATGACTCTAAACATCTTCTTGTTGTTGATGCCCATTGCCAAGAAGCGTATCCATCCAAGATGAATTTTTATTCTTGTAGGAGGCTTGTTTCCAAGACCAGTAAGAATGGTGTCAATTTCACTAAAGTTTGATGGGTGAAGACTTAAATAGTGATCTTTCATGGGCTAACCCAATCACAACGTTGAAATTTTTCAATTATTGTTGCCGGGAGTATGGAAGAGGAGCAAGATCTAGAACAATTGAAGGTGAACTTCCATAAAGAAATCGCACTCAAATTGAATGGGATTGGAGTAGTCTAGAATATAAAAGGACAACTCCTGTCATATCCAAGACCTTTTGTGCTTGTTATGACAAGCTCTTCCAAAGGTTTGATGATGGGCTTGGAAGTGCGTGCTAGATTTTTTCTTCTTTCCGCAAATTTGCGTTTAAAAATGGGTATTGCATCTCGCAATTTCTTGTTGATGGGGAAAATCGCTCAATGTTCTCAACAAGAACACGTTCATAACAATGACTCCCCACTATAATTCTTCTCACCGTAACTTTGACTCAAGCCGCAAAAATTCAATCTTCATGTGCATTTTGCGCATGTGACTTAATGTCAAAAAGAGAGGCTTGTCGATTTTAACCATCCCATCAACAAGAATGTATCAAAGTATCTCTAGAAATTCTTAATGCTTCTCATGAAATTTGGCCATTTTCTGGATCACAACCATGTTGAAGATGCAAATACTCACTCACAATTCAATGTCACCGCGAATATTATTGTAAATGCAACAAATAACTAATGTGCACAGCCCTAATGATTTATCTCCTCCTCAAAAGGTTTTTTTATATCAAGTGTAGAGAATACACTAATAACAAATCTCAGGTAACCATATATCATGAACCATATATGCACATGGCCTCAATCTAAAACACTCATCATTCAATATATAAAGAGCTAATAAAGCTTATGGAGAGTACTATGGACAAGCTTCAACATAGTTCAAATTACATGATTTCCCAGAGATATAAGAACAATGTCATCAATGCAAAAGTAGTATATACCTCAATCAATGGCCATGAGCAATTTTTTTTTTTTTTTTTTAAGCCGCTCAAAACATGTCTTGCTCCAAGCCTTGCTTTCTCACAATAAATCTTAATGGAGCCAAAATAATATTCTACCAGCTTCATCACCTTACTTTCTTCGTACATCATCTCGTGGATTTCGACCGCTTTGACATTGTGGAGGGAATACCAACCCGAGGGCACCCTTAATTGATTATCCATCGGGTCGTTCCCTTACAAGATACTAATGTTTATAAGAACTTGCACCACCTAAGACTTCGTAATAATTCAGACTCGAGATCAATTCTATGTATGCCAATACACGTAGTGAAATATTTGCCGCAACATATAAATGATACAACAACTAAGTTCTTGTACATAGAATTCGAATGGAATGGATAGAATATAAATGGATCTAATTTAAGATATAACATTCATTTTCACTCGTAATATAACACATATGAATTGGCAATTTATTCACTTTGTGTCTTCCCTATTTTTTTTCTTTTTCGTATAGCAAGTGTTGAAAGTTTTTTGCATCTACAAATACGGTGGCATCTCTTTTATTAGTTACCCATAAATTTGATTAAATATCGTAAACAAGATGACCGACGATAGGAGTAACCACCGAACTCCACCGTCGCCATGTGCCTTACTACTTCTGGGCACCGCGTGTGGAGGTAGCGCTGACTCCACGATGTCAATCAGGTGCGAAGGTAGTGGAAGCGAAGGTGGAGGACGCCAACATTAGTGGAAGGGAAGGGGCCGAAGGTGGAGGGAGGCCCAAGAAGAGGTGTCGAGCTATTGAAGGGATGTAAGGAGCAGAGAAGATGAAATGAACTTGTGGGAAGTGAGTACCGAGGGCCGAGGGTCTAGCACAAAGAATGGAAGGCTGAGGGGTGGAGTCAGCTAACAACATATATGTATGAGCCTTATATGTAAGGATGTCCAACAGGATGGGCGTAGGAGGTTCAATGATACGCCATGGGAGTTGGATGTAGGTGTTGTCTTATCAATGTGGAAAGAATTTAAAGGAGTTGACTGTAAATCTGGCATTGTGATGAGGAAAGTGGAATAGACACTGGAGGTTATTTTTATTTGGAGCGTGACCACTAAAATGGTTACAAAGCGCAATGGCTCAAATTGGAGCAACATCCTAGAGGAGCGTTATGTAGTAATGAATGTTAAGGAGTGATACCATGATGCCGCACCCATAAATTTCTCTTAAAAAATGAATGATATTACCTCTTTGAGCTCAATGTCAATCTCCCACTGAGCTTCGAGTGATGAGGTTTCCTTCCCACGCTTTTCTTCGTAAATCTACACAACTGACTGGCCATTTCCAATCCCTAATGATTTACACATAGTCCTATCAAGTCTTCTACCTTACAAGTATTGATCCAATGAACCCCTCTCTTATGTCGATTTATTGTTTGTTCTTATAAATTTTCTTCACCGGGATAAACTCTATGTTTCCGTAAAACTAAGGACGCTGAGAATCAACTATGCTTATAATAAATAAAAATTTGTAATTCAACCTGTATAGATAGGAAAAACGCATGTGAATTTGCAGCCAGAGACCAAGAAGGTAGCGGCATAGTGGAGGTGAGGGTGCGCTGGATAATATCCAAAGACGTTTAATTTATAAGATAGGGCTAGTGCACTATAAAATGACAGTAGATGTAGGTAAGGTATTTAGAGGATAGGATTCACCAAATAAAGACTGCATACTTTTCTATTTTGAATGTAGACAACACAGAATGCACTTAGAATTTAAATGATTCAGCAAAGCTAGCAATCGGCCGTCTGATACCATGTTAAACACACACATGGTGAATGAGCAAGTAAACACACAAGGAGAAAGATAAGTGTTTCATGATGTTACTACTAACCATAGATGTGCTTTTATAGTATTTTAGGTGATCCTTAGATTCATCTTCCAAGGGGTCTCGGGAATCCTTTTGTCCATTCACCTTCCACACCTACCATTGAGGATTAGGTGTCCAACACCGTAATGGTTATTTGGATAGAATAAAAACTTAGTAGCCATGTTTGAATTTCAACCACAAAAATTCTGCGTAATTTTATTAATTTTTTTTTTTTTTGTCGATAATTGCATTCCGCTTTTTCAATATTTGTAATAAAATAAAAACATATCTCATATGTGGACATTCAAAGTTCCGCGCATGGATTCTTATTTGCTGGTTCAAATGCAAGTTTTGAATGGCTTAGTCTATTTGTAAGGGCTCCCAAGAAGTAGTGAGTTGGGTCAAGGGGCTCGTCGTTGGCATCTTTGGAAGCTCAATGATGAGTCAGGCTCGGGCCGAAAGCTCTTTTTCCCATCAACTCTAATGGCGCATTGTCCTTATGGTTCCAAGTTGCCCTTTCTACTTCTAGTGGATAATACTCGTTGAAATTTAAGGAAAGAAAAGTATAACGATTATTTTTTTCAAAGAAATCAACCGCTTAGAGTAGATTTTGGACAAAAAATTAATCAATAATGAAAAATAATATGGGAATATTTTTAGTTTGAATTTGAGCCAGATTTCAAGAGCTAGAAATTCTGATGAGTTTGAATGGACCAGAGCGTGAAAATTCCGATTAGTTCTGAAAAGGGAACTCGATCCAGAGTCACTATCTTAGATTTTGGAATTTTCAAATTTTACATTAGCTAAGTTTTTAATAGATATGGAATTTGGAATATGTTTAATAAAATGGGAGTATATTTAATTTATTTGGTTAAACTTTTAATTACATTTAAAAATTGATATAATATATATATATATATATATATATATAATTTTAATGAATATTAGTTGAAATTTCTTTTACATCTTTAAAACATATTTTAAATAATAATCAAATAATTATTTCATCGAATTTTGTGTAAGAAAACTTATTTATCGTAATATATCAATTAAAAATTCACTTTAAATTATCATCCACAAGTCTATGAATGAGGATCCATTGAAATTATGCAACATGGTACTATTTGCATGACGAATTAAATTTTTTCTATCCAACGCAGTACTCCCTAAAATTTGAGTAAAAAATTTGGGAGCACTCCCAAAGCGGCCTAGCCTGGCAACGTACGTATGCGCTCTTTAGACATTTGTCTCCATCCCATGCCCCATCCCCTGAGCTCATGGGCTTACTCATTATTTTCTAGGCTATAAGCTTATTTAATGCCGGTGGGCAAGGCAGCCTGATCGCTCAACGGCGTTAGATTTTGAAAAATTTAAAATAAATCTTAATCATGGCATATACTACCTACCAAACATTAAATAACCTATAACCTCGGTGAATATGTGTCGTCGAGCTCATGAGGCTCCACCGACTCGTTTACCGCATCTCTATGACAACAAACTGCCTAGAAAACATCAATTGAGCCGGATCAACAACCCCCTATTACTTAGAAATGTTGTAAAAATAACCATTCATCTATGACACACAAAAAGCAATTTGACTACAATTTCTACTCTAACAACTATGGAGTTGTATTTAGTGTGATATTTTGAGTTTCTTGTATTTGAATTTGATTGAAAAAATTGAGGTGAAAAACTTGATTTGTGGAATTTAAACTGTTTTTTTTTATCAGATATATCGATCCAAGACCAAAAAATCAGTTACTTCAATTTGGAGGATTACACACCAAACTTGTGATTTCAATGAATTCTTGCAAGATTTAAAGAAATTTGATCAAAGATCATGGAAAAAATTCCAAAAAGTCCCACTAAAGATGACTAAACAAATTATTTATTTCCTTTATTTTATAACAAATACAACATTTATTGAGTTTTATGGATTGTAAGATAACTATAAATAGTAACTAGGCCGCATTTCTTGAAATTTTGTAAAAGCCATAGTAAAATTAACAATGCAACGTAAATTGAATAAAAATTTATGAGTGGATCCAAAGCATAATGGTATGGAAAAACTACGATCCTTCAGTTTAATTTTTAGTTGGAAGTGATGTTTGAAAAATTTAATAGAAACCTACGACAAATAAATTGCAAATCTCAGAGTAACTGTGATAAAAACCGAGATACACACTATGTTCTATTAATGAAAGAGAGTTACGTATATACATGAAGTATTGTCTCAAGATAGGGAAGCTATCTTGACACATAATAAGTTGGTTGAGAGAATATCTCAACAACACACCAAACAAAGAACCTATATTTAGCTAACTCCTATGGAATAGAACGTACTTGTACATAGAAATTCACAACCGAAGACAACTAGGAATTACATATTCCAACACACCCCCTTTAATGACTACTTGTATCGATATCACTTTGCAAAATCTAGTTGTGGTCAAACATAACAAAAAGGATATGTCGACGTCCATATGTAAAGGAGCAACCATCCACCCGAATGCATGGGTACCAACCATCGCAACCCGTAGTCTCATAGTATGTCCTTCACATACATGGTTTTGTCAACCATTATTGCTGCATACATGTACCCGCATGTACATATCCCCCTCCAACGGAGTTTTATCAAATGACCCGTAACCATGATCTTCCTTCATCGCTGAATCATCTGTGTAGATTCGTCTCGCATCTTCTGAAATCCACGATCTCTTCATCACAACCTTTCACCGAATCCCTTCGTCGCACAACCTTTCATCGGATTTCTTCATTGGCGACATTTCACCGATCTCTTTCATCGTTGACTCACCGGATTTCCTTCATCGTGGGAAAACACTAGCACAGACTGCTTTCAAATTCACTTCACTGCTACACGTGCTCTCGCCAACCAAAAATCGACCGCAAAATGGTTTTTGGTCGACTAAAACCTCTAGTTACAAAGTGGTTTTGAGATTGCTAAACTTTATGGGGATACACATGCCTTACAAGGATTACAACACAACTCCAACTCTTTGGAGTTATTAGGTACATACTTTACAAAGACCACTACAAAAAGCATCCTAGACTCGCTTACAATTTAAAATGTGTGACTTAATACGATGCTATTGAGTCTATTCCAAGAAACTTAGACAAAAGCTACCCATTTCTCATCATCCTTTAAATGGGGATGTCACTGCTTCCTTTACATCATATTTTGAAATTTTCACATCTTCAACATCTTTGTATTTTGAGCTAACTAAATCTTGAACCCAAGCTTAACCTATCATTTGTTAGAGTCTTGAATTCTAACAAAGTAACTTTACCTACATTGAAGTTAGCTAGGCTCAATAAGGCTCAGTTTGAATTTTAAACATGATTCCACCTAAATAAAAATAAAAAAACATAAACTTCTTTCATATTAACAAGAACATCAAATTTCTCTCTCGCCCAAAGATGACTATTTCGAAATATAACAAACAACCATTTTTCTCCACTGATACTTCCGAGGGGTTCACTAATAAAGAACGGACGACAAATTTTCAATTGGTCTCAATGCAAGGCATTCTAGCATAGATGATCCAAACATAGGCACTCGATAAACATTACCCGAGAGAAACAATAACAAATTATCCCTTCAAAGTGAGAATCCAGACTCCATGGTCTCGATCCTCCGTCGTCCACAAATTCATTGTCAACATGCATAAAATTCAATGATTTTACACACAAAATTGCTTTAGTATCCAGCCAAGCTTCCGGCATCGCGACGTAATTCCACTTCCCATGTTCATGATATTAAGGCTAGTGACTGGCTTCAAGCATGCTCGCATGCTTGCTACTGTGCTACAAAATTAAAGATCCACTCTGTCGAGCTAATATCTCAATTGAACATGCGTGACTGGGCAATCGTTTAACAGCCTTTTCAAATAAACAACTAAATTTCTATCTTCTTGCTACACAAGAAAAGAAACTTCGTGCACTTTGGTTCCTTGCCTATTTATCAAAATCCAATCCCCAATCACTCGGGGCATACACAAACTCGATCATCCTCCAATCTCCTCGATGTAGTGCTCCAACCACTATGCCGAGATGCCATTTTCATTGTCATGTCTTCATCATATTTGGTGGTAAATCATTCCCAGAAATAAATTTTCTAATACGGAATGGCCAATTCCAACAAAGACCTCTACTAGTGACAATAGTCAATAAATCCAATGTCACAACAATACAATGTCCAACATTTACATTAATGACGGACAATTTCTAAAATATTAAAATTTAAGCAAATAATAATGCAACTACTCTCTATTGAGGCACCACCAAATATGTGCCCTCTCCTTAACACTATAACTCGAGATATTGTGAGGCTCCGCACCATGTGATAAACCCATTTGGCACAATTGAGCGTATCATTACAACACTCAACTCTACCAATCTCATAAACTTCGATCAAACTTAGATCAATAATTTTATCCGTAGAGCATCATATGCACCTTCTACAACCTCTTTCGTAGAAGTAGAAATAAATCCCTCACCAATCCAAGAATGTACTAAACATTTGATTCGATGAGAGTATTTTCTGTGAGAAGACAAAATAAGAAAGAATACAAGGCCTAAGATGATTGGCCGTAGCTTCATAACTTAACCTCGAAACATGACATACGTTGGCTTTTGCTTCTCGAGACCACCTTTTTCAAGTGATATTCCATCGCTGAGGACTCTTGCCTTTCATATATGACCCCACTTTGAAGGCCAAGCTGTAGCCCGGCAACATCTTCAGACTCACACCATGAGTCAAGGTGCTCTAGATCTCTCGAGTGGGACGATTTTTTTGACATTAGAAAGGTGAATATAGAAAATTTAAAACTCGGCCATTAGATAAAGCTACCGATTCTAAAAAGCACTCCTTCCATGTAAGAACACCTATGCAGAGAAGGATAAAATAACCAAGGATTGCTGTGCTGATCATATCCACCTTCAAAGATTCCCCCAAATATCCAAAGGCCCACCGTGACCTCGGCAAAGGTGGTGCTCATGATGATTTCTTTATGTCATTATCGTCTCATTTTCTCCACTTCTCCTCTGAGAGTTTCAGACATCGAGGCTACTTCGACGTAGGGTGTGTAGATCACATAAAGAATAAGGAAAATATCGAGACACTGATGGGGCACCAAATAATGAGACCGCGGCACTGGCTCCACGATGACCGCCAATGGCCCTTACGTAAAGAGTCATTCATCTAACTCGCCCAACACACGCAGGAACATGTAGTAAAGTTCTCCATTTAGATGAATCTATCATACAACATGCGGTGCTGCAAAACCCTCCGAATCATCGGATCTTTCACAACAATGCATTGCATTGTTGTTAAGCAAGAATGACTATATCTCGAGGGAGCCTCACGGGCTTCGCCTCGCACAATACGTAATAGAGCTTCAATCGTGATCTCCTTTTCTCTCGCCACACCGAGCGCTCAAACGTCGATGGTGATAATGCTCGCTCACCAATAAATGCCACAACCTTGTGATCTGCTCCTCTCTCATGCAATTTCACGAATTCATGCAATCGAACTTGGAAATTGGTACTTCACTTTCCATGCAACACATGTAGTCACCGTGCGCCCACCGCTACGGGGCTTCCCAGCACATCTCTCGCCATGCAAACCCGCACTTCCACTTTTTTTTTGCGTCCATCTCTCACCACTTGAAATGATTGGCGCACCGTCGTCTAATGCATCTTTGTGCAAATGAATGGACAACCAAAAGACTAAAAACTAAACACAATATACTCTCTATTTCCCCTCAAACCCAGAGGGGCCAAGGTCCGTGCCCGTATGGGCTTCGATATGAAGATAAAACTGAGATACACACTATGTTCTATTAATCAAATAGAGTTACATATATATACATGAAGTATTGTCTCAAGATGTAGAAGCTATCTTGACGCACGATAAGTTGGTTGAGAGAATATCTCAATCACACACCAAACAAGGAACCTAGATTTAGCTAACTCCTATGGATAGAACAATTTATACATAGAAAATCATACCCGAAGACAAGTAGGAATTACATATTCCAACATAACCTCGTATGCAAAATTTAAAAGAGAATAAAAACAAATAAGATTGACCCATAAAAAGAATTATTCTTGAGTTTTCCAACTAAATTTTTTATTTTCAACATATTAAAGAAACCTCAAGAAATGTATTTATTTCACCCTTTGATAGAGTTTGAGGAGAATGCTACAAGTTTTATCTTAATATTTAGATGTTTGTTTTATGGGTTAAATATTCTTCAATCCTCGAGTGAACAGACGTAAAAGACAAAAGTCTCTCATGGGGACTGTGATGTGTTGAGTAGAGGAGGAGGCTAGATCTGCGAGCTGCTATCGTGTAAGTCGATTTTCAGAATTCAACATCCATCCAATAGATGTTTAGAAAAGTGTGCTAATAGTCTCTGTTACAAGTATAATTTTTCCTTTGAAATCTCGTATAATCAATGTGAATCACAATAGTCATGCTAGTAGAGATAATTTATGAATTGTGAATCCCGCTTCTTGAAGTCGTTTGTAATGATGATACCTATTGTTTATGTTGAACTTTATCAAACTTTGGCTAGTGAAATCTTTATTTGAGTTAGCTCCTAAAATATTTTAGTACTTTTAAAATAATATTTTAATATTTACAAGATTAGGGATTTGATTATTATCAAATGGCTTATACTTATAACTGAATAAAACTGCAAGATTTTCTAACTAATTCAATCAGTCCAACAAAGATTCTAAGTTTTGGATTTAGGAAAAAATTGGTTAGATATAAATTTTTTATTATTTTTTATTATTTAAAATAAATTTTAATATAAACTAATTTAGTCTTTAGACTTTCAAATTGTAAAATGATTTTCCTTGTAGAGTATTTTACTTAAAACTTATGATACCAACAATTCTTATTTGAACAAATTTATCAACCAAAAAAATTAAATGTGAACAAATTCAGTAAAATATAAATTAAAAAAACCAAAAACAAAACAAATAAAACTATACTTATTAAACAAATGCATCAATATAACACAAATACAATACCCACAACAATCATAGAATCATCGATATCAGGGGGAAACTAAAGCAGGTAATGCACATATCCATGTGGTAGGCAACTAAAAAGCCCGAAGAAAGATAACGCCCATATCCATGTGGAGAGGTGAAATTCAAAACGTTTAAAATCATTTTTGACGACTATCTTCTGACTATGATGGTTTGAAGTCTTTGGCGGAGACATATTTTGGTTAGGTTGCCATGGCGTAGATGCTACATATTATGAGATGAAAGTAACGAAAGATATATGTTACCATGCGAAACTACTTGAGGCTTACAATTTGGTATAATGCTTTAGAATTAGAAACGCCGCAAAGGGATATAATCAGGAAGAATAGTGAACCGAGTTTAAACCAAAGAGATAAAAGGTTCTTATATATTATTATATATATTTATGTGACTAAAAGTTTGCAGTTACTATTTTATTTAGTGGTTTATTTGATTAAAAAGGATGGTACTCTATGAGGATTTTGTTTTAGAATTACATTGAAAATCTAAGCCATGTAATCGGTAGATGAGAGGGTATGGATGAGATGGAGTTCATTGAGGTAGAGAGCAATATGAATCTCTCGGTCTTCGAGTTTCAGAAATATCAAGATGCAATTTTAGATGAACAGAGAGATTTTGATTATGAAGAAAAAAGGCTTCATAACATGTAGTGTAGTTTAGTGTTCTTTCTATCTCACTCTATGGATAATGCAACAAACTCCATGGATAATGCAATATCCAATTTCTGCATGCCTCTTTCACACTACAATTATATCCTTTGAATATAATGAGGATACAACTATATCCTCAAATATAATGAACATATAGCTTTTGATGTTCCCACAAAATAATGGGTAAGATTATTTCAATTTTGTGTATTTTTCACCATATTCATTTTCTCTTATTCATTGTCTCTATCAGGAGGAACCATTGAATTCCACTATTGGCGGATTCCTCATTCTTGGTAGGCATTTTCACAAGTTCTTAAATAGTTGTACCATTTAGTTCTCAAATTTGGAAGTTTTAAAGATTTTTTTTTGGTTTTTAAAATTTATTTGATTGTAAATGATGTTTTTAAAAGTATTTTTTTTTAAATATTAAATGATGTTTTTTTTTTAAATGTTTGATGGTAAATGAAAAATAAATTATGAAAATTGTGGGTGAGTTTATAGTTAGCCAGCTAATTTTTCCAAATCTTTATTCCTTCATTGTATCTTTAACTTCTTAGGAGAAATTGCCAGTATTATTATGCTTAGAAAACATTTATTTATAATAAAAAATAAATAATCACTCAAATCGTGGTAATTATAATTGGTTATCTCACACATGCATTTTGAACAATTTGTGGATGGATCCATTCAAGTCAAGGATCTTTTGAGTTTTTCTAATTCTCTTTGTTTCTCGCTTTACAAGGAAAATACAAATTGGGGTATCAAAGAAGAACTTGTAGGCACGATGTATCTTTTATTTTATAGTAGGATTTGAGGGTAGCAAGAGTCATCAATCAATATTTCCTCTTTCTGCTATGTCAAGGAAGGAAAGAAAGCTACAAAGCATTATTTTTTTCAAAGAAAGTTGGATCGCCTTGGAATGGATCAATGTGAGTAGATTTTGGAAAAAATTAATAAATAATGACAAATAAGATGGGAATATTTATTAGCTTTGGAATGGAGCGAGATTGAGAGCGTAGAAATTCGGATGAGTTTGGAATGGACCGAGAGCTGAGAATTTCTGATTAGTCTTGAAAGGAACCAGATCGTGAGAGTCACTATCTTAGATTTTGAATTTTGAATTTACATTCGCTGCTTCTAATAGCTATGGAGCTTGGATTATGTTTAATAAAATGGAGTATATTTAACAAATTTTGTTAAACTTTTAGTTATATTTAAAAATTTATAATATATATAATTTTAATGAACATTAGTTGAAATTTGATTTAAAAATATTGAAATTGTTAAGTATGTATAGATAAGTTTTCTATGTTTTTTATGATTTTGAATTTGTGTATATATTTAAAAGCATATTTTAAGCAATAAAAATTAATTATTTTATCAAATATTGTGAAATAAAAACTCTATTTAATAAAGAATTTATTAATTAAAAAGTTTAGTTAGTGATATTAATTTCATTACACAAATTTTTGATTTAAGGTTGTGTGTTCCTTTTCATAGGCTTTATCTTAAGAGTAATTACTCTTAATTTGCTTAATGTAAATGTTTAATGTCTATTGGGTTAGGTTAAATGGTGGATGTATTAAAAAATGTTTGCTAACTAATATTGAGATCCACAAGCGTGTAAGGTTAGTTTTAAGTCCTCATCGTTTAAGTTTTTGTTTTTTACCGTTAAAATTTAAACTTATAAATTAGTTTTGCTACAATATTATGGGTCAATATTATGGTTTATCAATATAGAGGTATAAAGTATACCTTTGTTACCCTTTAGATGAGATGGTATAGACATTTTTACAAAACATCCCGACAAAAACATTCCTAGACTAGAAATTATGGGAGGGCGAAAACAACCTTTATGTGGATTGAACCAAGCCTAGGACTATCAAAGCCTTTGGGTGTTGATTTAAGTGTTCTATGTCGCCTTACCATGGGTTTAAACCTCGCTTCCCAATGGGCGAGGAAATCTTAGGTTAATCCACTTGAGGAGGAACTCCAACTAATGGTTCATTATTTACATGAGATAGCCCTCACAATTTAATACCCCTAATGTGGGTCACCTCGACCACATGGAATCCTAACTTGAATTCATCTAAAGTGTAACTTGAAGGGTTGTATATAATTTTTTATACCTAAAGGACCACCCATGAGGTATAAAGTATACCTCCTCATTAAACCCTTTAGTTAAACTGAGAGGGGGAGGGGGAGGAGGGTGAATTAGTTTAACACATTCATGGATTTTTTAAATCTTTTATTAAAACTAACATACACCTTCATTTCATGTCCAACTTAATATGTGAGTAATCTTAGACTCGTGAGTAGCAAATATTAATTTAATATAACAAATGTAATTTAATATGAGAGGCAGTATTGGCAGAAGATATAAATCGTATCAACACATACATCATGTACGTAGACACTGTGATATATGGAAACCCATAAAGGAGAAAACCACATCTTATTATTGTTGTGATGGAAGGCAAGTTTCTCCAACTCCCTCTCACCACCTAAGTCATAGCACCAACCTACGAGGCTTCAACCTCGCCGCCTGCAACCGACAACCATCAAGCCGGCACTTGATAAGGAAGCTCCAACTTCCTCAATATATCAAATCGAATGTTTGCCGATTTAACACTTCGTATATCGCCTGCTTTTTGTAGCATCTCTTTCGTCGCTCTCTTAATCTTCTCTCTCTCGTCTCACCTTTTATATTCTCGCCTCTCTATTCTTCACACACCCACTCGCATATTAATGTGATATTATATATAGAGTTCATTGCATGACTCTTTACATTCCTCGCAGAATTTGAAGTGAGTAGCCCGACCTTTGACTTCTATCTTCTCATTCCTTTATCAAACTCAAATAAAATTATAATAATGTGTACAAAATTTCATGCTATAGTGGGATTTTTCCTTTTCCTTAGGATACTTGGCTCTTTTGCATCACAAACAATAAAAATATTTACATTTGCATTTTTCTATTATACATTTCAATTCCATTCGGTACTTCTCCTTTTTTGGATTTTGGATTTGGCTTGATTTGTCTTTTATTGCCGCCGTAAAGAAATTGTTCGTATACTCTTTGTTCATCACATCGTGCTATTCCATCTCTGCTCACTTCATTCCTATATTTATTCTTGTTCACTCGTACTTTGTGTACCGTCGTATATATAACCGATTTTTAATATAATAGCTGATTTAAATCCGCAAACTTTCAATAGTTCTAATCTCTGGCCGGCACTTTAATCAACTCTGCGGGAGACTTTATACTCACGATTATAAACCCATACAATACATAATATGGTCATGTAATAAACCCAATTAATGTTTTAATACAATTTCAGAGCAATATTACAAACTAATTATATTAAATACAGAGTATATATATATATATATATATATATATATATATATATATATATATATATATATATATATATATATATATATATATATATATATATATATATATATATATATATATATATATATATATATATGTTTCCCACTAAATGTGAGACCCATGTATTTACTCCATCGTATGCCCATCTCCGAGCCAAGCATTAACAATTATTAATAGTTCTGTGGCTTTATAACCTCAAACTATATTATATCTCTATATATTTCAGGGTGCTGACTTCTACAATCGGAACCATATGGTCTTAATCGTATGTCCGAGTTGCAATATTTAAATAAAATACCTTGAACTATATCCAAAATTTTCTGGATGTATTAAACCATTCTCTTTAAATTCGCTTGGGATAATGACTTAACCTTGTCACCATATACGAGGCCTTAATGACATTCTGACCTTCGCCCCATGTTATTATATTATGACCAAAGTTTAATAACCATTTACCCTTCATTTGTGTACGCATCTGCCCACCTCAGCGACGTACCTTGTTAAATCCCCCGCGCCTATCCAAATGCTCGATATCCCGTTGCCCAATCCAATGGATATCGCTGACCAATATGCGCAGACCATAACGCGCGATATGTACTAAAAAGTGGTTTTCCACTCTCACTCGTGGACACGCGTCAGCATTCTATGGAATCGCTGCCCATTCCTTCAATACCGCTCTCGTATATGGGTGGTGCGATGAATACCACCATTCGCTTTACCTGTTCCTCCAAATCGTTGTTACCGGCCATCCGTCACTTGCCCACTCCTCCTACGCCTGTGTTCAGGCCCTCCACGTATTTCAATTATATATATAACTATTCATCGCACTTCAATTATATATATATTCTTTGTTACGACTATGGTTCGTTCATTCATAAGTGGCCTTGGTCTCTCGTACCAAAACGGTCCTACCATATATATAACGCCACGTTTTCTAAGTGTATGCATATATATATAAACCATATATATAACCTTCTTGTCAATCGAATACAAGTGCCTTGTCTGTGTCAGATTAATTTCAAACATAATTCGCCAAGAATGCTAATCGATTCAAAGCATATCCAATCTCATTGCATTCCACCGCACATTTGAATATAAAGCTCCGAATGTAATTTATGGTATGTGTAATGCCCTACTGTGGTAAAAGATTCTCGAAATAACAACTGCTTACATTAGTCGTGGCTCTCCGCTCTCGTGCTTCTTGTCGCTCGTTTCTAGTTTATCATGATAACGGTTCTGCCTTTGTATATCTCCTCTCCTTTGCTTTACTCGCTCCATGTTCGTCTGTTTCCTTGTAATCGTTCTCGTCTCTATACATCTGTTGAGCCTCCTTGCCATCACGGCAACATTTCCAACAGCCCTGCACATGGCAATACATTTTCTCGTTTTCTCGCTTCTTCTCCTATTGTTTGCTCTTCTCCCCCTTTGACATCAATGGAAAAGGCTGATTTTGCATTTCCTCTCTCGAGTTATGTTTGTGTCCTCTTCGCTCGACTTTGTACCATGTTGCTCCAAAGTGATGTATAAGACTTGTTGAGAGAACACTTTGAGGATTAATTTAATTTGAATATACACCGTAAATCGATACGAGCTCAAACGCATAGACTTCTTTCACTCTGTAGAGTTAAAAGTGAGAATAATGATAATAATAGAATACAAATGTATCGGGCCTTTTATCTAATCGTAGATGTAAGGATTGATTCAAAATGATGCTTTTGCTCATGAATTTGTCTTTTCATGCTTGAATACGTACAACTCTAGGATAATAACTGCGTTCTTTTTGTCTTAATCCTTTGATCCCGAGGACTCGATTCATGTTTTCCTAAGTGTGTCGATCTCCCCTAGAATGATGCTATCATTTTTGTTCTCCCCCGAGACTACATGTGCTTTCTTTATATCGCAGACCCATGAGACACCCCTAGTTTATCCTCAAATATTGAAATGGTTCTCCAAAGAAGAGGTTTGGTAAATATATCAACACTGTTTCCCTTGTTGGTACATATCTTAGCTTTACTATCTTCCGAGCCACTTGTTCTCAGAGAAATAGATACATTTCTGATTGGGATATGCTTAGTTTTTTAGTGAAGTACGTGATTTTTAGATATACTTATAGCACTTGTATTATCACATTTAATCGAGATAGGTTCATCAATGCTTACCTTCATGTCTTCAGAGGTTTGCTTCATCCACATGACTTGTGTACAACATGTTGTTGTCATAATATATTTCCGCTGCGTAGATAGGGAGATAGATGTTGCTTTTGTTTAACCATGCCACTGCATTTTCTCCTAGATAGAATGCACCTCCACTTGTACTTCTTCTTCCCCGTCATCCACACAAACCGGGCCCAATCCGCATCTCGTATGTCGATAAAGTGAAGTTTTTGTTTTTAGGATACCAAAGTCCCATACTGTGTTGTTCCTTTGTAGATATCTCAATATTCCTTTGACTCGCAATAAGGTGGATTTTGTTTGTGTGCTACTTGATATCTAGCCACTAGTCCTACTGCTAGCATGATGTCCGGTCTCTGATGCAATGTACACAATAGAATTCCAATCATGGATCTGTAGAGTTTTTTGATCTATATCAACTGACCCATCATCAAGACATAGCTTGAAACTCCGTGTTCATGGGAGTTGACACAGTTTGAGATTCTCCATTTTGAACTTTTTCACATTTACTTTAAGTATTTTTCTTGTGAGATGAGTGTACCCGTGTTCTTTGCTGAACGGGCCCCAAGTAGAAACTGAGTTCTCCAATCATGGACATTTCAAACTCTATTTTCATCTCATCGAAAACCCTCTTGCTAGTTCTTCTCCGTTGCTTCCAAACATGATGTCATCAACATATACTACAACAATCAGAGTTCATTTTCACTTGCTTTTTATGTATAGATTGTTGTCTACTCCGCCTCTTAAAGCCTTGTTTTTGCAAGTATTTATCCAAATGAATATCAAGCACGGAGCTCTATTTCACTCATATAAGGCCTTCTTTAGTTTGCACACATAGTCTTCTTTGTCTCGCCATTGAGAAGCCTTCATTTGTTCCATGTAGATTCTTCTTCTAAGTCTCCATTCGTAAATGCAAGATTTTACATCCATTTGATATACTTTGAAGTTTTGATAGCATGCAAATGCTGTGAACACTGATAGCTTCCATTCCGCTGGCTGTGGGAAAATGTTTCATCGTAATCAAGTCCTTCAATTTGTGAGTATCCTTTGAGGCATAAGTCCTGCTTTATTCCCCGATTACTTGTCCTTCCTCATTCATTTTATTTTTGAATACCCATTTTGAGCCTATGACATTCTTTCAAATAGGTCTAGGAACTAGTTCCTAGGTATTGTTTTCTTAATTTGGTCCAATTCTTCATTCATCGCATTCACCCAAGACTTGTCCTCACATTCTAAATTTTTTTGGCTCTTATTTAGAAAACATGGGCTATGTATAGCTCTTTTGTCTCTGCTCGGGCTAGCTACCCTTTCTTTGTTTGCAGCACTCCTACAATCTTGTCTCCAATGATTTGATCTTCGGATGGTTCTTTTGAGTGTATCTCGAGGTTTTAGAGTCTGGGCTTCGTATCTTCTCGATGTCTTGGTTTACTTCATCATCATCTTGGTCCTCTTCTTCATGATTTTCTGAATAGTTGTTTGCAAATATATCTCTTGCCTTGTTTGGGAGTTCTTCATCAAATCTTACATCAATATTTTCTACAATTTTTCAAGAGTCTTGTTGTAGCATCTATATCCCTACTGATGCATATCCTAAGAATATTCCTTCATCTCGCTTCTGCATCAAACTTCCTGATTTTCATAATTATTTTTTATGTAGCACTTGGTCGCCAAAAATTTAAAGTGTTTGATTGATGTTTGTTTACCATGCCATCGCTCATAAGTAGTCTTATCACTATTAGGTCTTAAATGAGCTTTGTTTAGAATATACTGTGGTAGGTACAGCTTTCTCGCCTGTGGTTTGTTAGTTGTTATTTTATCTATAGCTCTGGGGCCATTTGTTGTATGGGACTGCTTTGTCTCTTCTCTCACTTACCCATTCTCATTCAGGCTCTCTAAATAGTAAATTGTTGCTTTATCCCATGTTCAATAGCATAGGTCCGCAAAGTCATAATCCGTGAATTCACCTCCAGAACCACATCCGATACATTTAAGTTTGCATCCAGCTTTTATTTTCTTTTGGCTAATGCTTTGAATATCTTAAATTTTTCCAAAGGCTTCTGATTTGTTCTTGAAAAGCAACCCATGTCATTCGAGAAATCATCTATTATCGCATGAAGTAGGATTCTCCACTGTGTCTTAGTTCTAGCAGTCCACATAGGTCCATGTGCACAAGCTGAAGTGGTCTGCCGATAGCTCATCTTTAGATTTAAAGGATGTGCAGTTTGTTTCTAATTGATAAGATTTGCATATGGTATTTTAAGGTCTTCTTATTTCAGAGTATTTCCTGACAGCCTTTCTTCCTTCTCAACATGATATGGTCGGGTTTCGAGATGTCCCAATATTCCTATGCCATAACCATGACTCCTCAAGTTTGCTAAGATGGCAGGCTTCATCCTCCTCTTTCACTATGTACACATTACTCTCTGTTCGAACACCTTTGAGAATATTCTTTCCTGTTGTGCTTGATCTGACTTCACAATCTTGAGCTCTAAAAATAACTTCACAACCTTTGTCACACATTTGACTGACACTCAGTAAATTTTCTTTCAGCCCATCTACAAATAGTACATCTTGGGCCTTTCTCTGTATTGTCTGTCTTTGGTGATGTACTACACTTGATGCACCTAATTTATAGTTTCCCAGTAACATTTGCTAATTTTCTTTTCATCAAGAGTAATAAACTTACCTTTGTCTCCTGTCATGTGTTTAGAGCAGCCACTATCCAGGTACCATTGGCTTTTCAGGTCTTGAGAAGTTAGATCCAAGTCACATTTATTCTCCTTCTTTATCCACCGGAAGCACCCTTTTGTTTGGCATATTTTGTGAGATGATGGGCTACATCTTCTGAGAGGACACTTGGAAGAAGTATGTCAAACTTGATTGCATACACAAAATTTGATCATAATTTTTGTTGGGTTGTGAGTATGAACAGAATTTATTTGATTCATAAACCTCCTTGAAGTGTTGAAAATCAATATTTGTCCATACTTTCTACAATCAATGATTTTATGGCCAAATTATTTACAATAAAAACATTAACCATAGAAACAACTTGCATACCTGATGTGAGTTAGTCTTCTCTAGTTGTTTATTTTAGACAGTCTCTTTACTATTTGCATCTTTAGCTGGTTTGAATTTCTCCTCCTTGCATGACAATATGCAGCAATGTGTCCCAGCTTGTGGTAGACATAACAGGTGGCATTCTTCATAGGAGGAAAGAATCTCCTTTGATGGTTTCCAAATTTGATATAATCAGGAATATATGATCCTTCCTCTGTTGTATTAGTATTTGTTGCAATCTTTGTTATTAGAGGTTTCTTCTAGTCTCTGTCTTTCTCATTACATGTTTCTTCCTTTGTAGGAATTATTTGAGCTTCTTCATTAGCCTTCTTTGCTTTCACAAAAATTATATTTTTGTTTTCGTTTTCTTTGCCTTTACTTGATTCTCCTTCATATCCTATCCCATTTTTTATTAGAGGAGATATTTGAGCATCCAAGATTTCATTTAGCTTACCAGAGCTTGTCATTTGAGAAGGGTATATAGACACTTTCTGTTGAGCACTTTCTAATTTCTTCCTTAGACATACAATTTCTTCTTCCAGCTTCTCTTGTTCTCGAGTTTTATCCTTGATTTGTTGAAGTAACATATCTTCAATCTTCTTGGCTTCTTCAAGCTTTACCTTGTGTTCATTGGACTTGGTTGTTCTTATTTCACATTTGAGAGAATCTCTTTTTGTTTTGCATTTTTGGTTTGAGTACGTAATCTCCCTCCCGGAGGCACTTCTTAGCTCCCCCTCAGGGTCGACTTCCCCTTCTTCTTCTTCTTCTTCTAGCAAGAGTCCTTCAAGATCTTCTATGGCCATCAATAAAAATTCAGAGGTTCCCTCTTCTCCTGAGGATTCATCTGAGTCTTCAGATGTACTGCTGTCTTGTTGAGCATAGAAGGATTTTCTGCTGAATTTCTTGCCTTTCTGCCACTTCTTTGATGTGTTTTTCTCTGATTCTTGAGATTGATTTCTCACTTTATGGTGAGGACACTTAACTGCATAATGTCCAACTCTTCCATAGTTAAAGCATTTGAAGGGAAGTTTACCTTTGTATCTACCCGAGCCTCTATCCAGTTTCTTGACAAATTTAGCCTCTTCTTCATCAGAGCAAGAGCATATGTCTTCCTTTTCTTCTTTCTTATTTTCTGTTTTAAAAGCTGCCTCCCTCATACTTGGTTTCTTCTATGGAAGCCTCATCTCATATGTTGTTAGATTTCCAAGTAGTTGGTTCATGGTCAAGGTCTCCCAATCGGATGTTTCTTCTATAGCAAACACCTTGGGATTACATCTGGATGGAAGAGATCTTAGAATCTTTTGAACAATTATAATTTCTAGCATGGTTTCTCCAAGAGCTTTCATATTATTAACAATTTCTGCAACTTTTAAGAAGAATCTTCCAACATCTTCATCATCATTCATTTTTAAATTTTCAAACTGGGCTCTTTATACTTGGAGTTTGGCAGTCTTTACCTTTTTATTTCCCTCATGGATATTCTCTAGAGTATCCCACATATCTTTGGCAGTCTCACTGTGCATTACTTTGATAAACTCAGCTTCACATAGTCCATTTAATATGGCATTCATTGCTTTTGCATTAGCTACAAAGTTTTTTTTAGCTTCTTTCTCTGAATCAGTTGACTTTGTGGAGTATCCAAATTCCACAGCATCCCAAAATTCTAATCCTAAAGACATTATGTATGCTCTCATATTGATTTTCCAGAAGGCATAATTAGCACCAGTGAAGAAAGGTGCTTTATTCATTGAGCTTCCTTCTTGACTAGCCATCTAGGGGACTTAGGATCTCCTTTCAGTTGTTAGACTGATACACAAGGAACCTGCTCTGATACCAATTGTTGAACCCTTAGTTAAACTGAGAGGGGGGGGGGGGGGTGAATCAGTTTAACACATTCATGGATTTTTTAAACCTTTTATTAAAACTAACATACACATCCATTTCATGTCCAACTTAATATGTGAGTAATCTTAGACTGTGAGCAGCAAATATTAATTTAATATAACAACAGACTTTAATATGAGAGTAGTAGGTATTAAGTAGAAGATATAAATCAGATCAACACATAAACATCATGCACAGAGACACCAGATATAAGTGGAAACCCATAAAAGGAGAAAACCACATCTTATTATTGTTGTGATGCAAAGGCAAGCTCCAAATCCCTCTCACCACTATTTTTCTGTAGGCACCAACCTACAGGAGGCTTCAACCTCAGTCAGCTACAACTGACAACTATCAAGCTGCAACTTGATAGGGAATCTCCAACTTCCTCAATATATCAAACTAAATGTTTGCTGATTTACCTCAGATATCAGCTCTGTTTTGTAGCATCTCTTTCTGCTCTGCCTCTCTTAATCTTATCTATCTCAATCTTTTATATTCTGCCTTCTCTATTCTTCACACACCCACTCTACATATTAATGTGATATTATATATAGAGTTCATTGCATGAATCTTTACATTCCTCAGAGAATTTGAAATGATTAGCCCTGACCTTTTGACTTCTATCTTCTCATTCCTTTATCAAACTCAAATAAAATTATAATAATGTGTACAAAATTTCATGCTATAGTGGGATTTTTCCTTTTCCTTAGGATACTTGCCTTTGCATCACAAACAATAAAAAATATTTACATTTGCATTTTTCAGTTATACATCTCAATTCCATTCAACTCCTTTTCTGGATTTTGGATTTGCTAGATTTGTCTTTTCTTGCTGCTATAAAGAAATTGTTCTGCATACTCTTTGTTCATTGTCATCAACATATTCCATCTGTTCACTTCATTCCTGTATTTATTCTTGTTCACTGTACTTTGTGTACTTGCTGCATATATAACTGCTTTTTAATATAATAGCTGATTTTAAATCTGGGCAAACTTTCAAGGTTCTAATCTCTTGGGCTGGCACTTTAATCAACTGTGGAGACTTTTTATACTCACGATTATAAAACCCATACAATACATAATATGCTCATGTAATAAACCCAATTAATGTTTTAATACAATTTCGGAGCAATATTACAGACTATATTAAATATCAGCGTAGTATATATATCAGCATATATATATATATATATATATATATATATATATATATATATATATGTTTCCCACTAAATGTGAGGACCCATGTATTTACTCCATCGTATGCCCATCTCCGAGCCAAGAATTAACAATTATTAATAGTCCGTGGCTTTATAACCTCAAACTATATTACAATCCCATATATTTCATAGGGTGCTGACTTCACAATCGTAACCATATGGTCTTAATCTCTGTATGTTCGAGTTGCAATATTTAAATAAAAAACCTTGAACTATATCCAAACTTTTCGAATATATTAAACCATTCCCTTTAAATTCCGCGGGGGATAATGACTAACCTTTGTCACCATATACAAGGCCTTCGGAATGACATTCTTGACCTTCGCCCATGTTATATTATGATCAAAGTTTAATAGCCATTTACCCTTCATTTGTGTACAGTACTCGGGCCCAATACACGACGTACCTTGTTAAATCCCCGCGCCTATCCAACGGTCGATATCTCGTTTCCCGATCCAATGGATATCGCTTGATCAACATGCGCAGACCATAATGCGCGATGGCGCGTACTAAAAAGTGGTTTTCCAGTTTCAATCGGGGACACACGTCAGGCATTCTATGGAATCGCTGCCCATTCCTTCAATACCGATTTCCGTATAAGGGTGGTGCGATGAATACCACCATTCCGCTTTACTGTTCCTCCAAACCGCCGTTACTGCTCATCCGTCACGGTTCCACTTCTCCCTATGCTCCAGGTTCCGGTCCTCTACGATTTCAATTATATATATATATATATATATATATATATATATATATATATATATATATATATATATATATATATATATATGTATATATATATATATATAACTATTCATCGCATTTCAATTATATATATATTCTTTGTTACGACTATGGTTCCGCTCCATTCATAAGTGGCCTTGGTCTCTGGAAGTTCAACATGGTCCTACCATATATATAACGCACAGTTCTTCAGTGTATGCATATATATAAACCATATATATAACCTTCATGTCAATCGAATACAAGTGCTCTGTTCAAAACTGGGGATTAATTTCAAACATAATTCAAACAGTGAATGCTAATTGATTCAAAGCATATCCAATCTCATTGCATTCCACTGCACATTTGAATATAAAGCCCGGAATGTAATTTATGGTACATGTAATGCCTGGTTGTGTAAAAGATTCTCGGAATAACAACTGTTTCTCTGCAATAATAGTCGTGGCTCTGCCTCTGCTGCTTCTGTCGCTCTGCCTCTGCCTCTATTGCTGTGATAACAACTCTGCCTCTGTATGTCTCCTTTGCTTCATTCATTTGCTTCTTTGCTGCCTCCATTGTCTGTCTTTGTCTCCTTGTAACTGTTCCTGTCTTTGTGTCTGCTACCTCCTTTGCCATCAATGGCAACATTTCCAACATCCCTTTGGTTACCATTTAGATGAGATGGTATAGACCTTTTTGCAAAACATCCTGGACAAAAAACATTCCCATACTAGAAATTATGGGAGGGTGAAAAAACACCTTTTATCTGGATTGAACCAAGCCTAGGACTATCAAAGCCTTTGGGGTGTTGGCTTTAAGTGTCTCATGTTGCCTTACCATGGGTTTAAACCCTACTCCCCCAATGGACAGAGGAAACCTTAGTTAATCCACTGTGGAGGAGGTTCCAGCTAATGGTTCATTATTTACATGAAATAGCCTCATGCCAATTTCATACCCCCTAATGAGGGTCACCTTGACTGATGGAATCCTGACTTGAATTCATCTAAAGGGTAACCTAAAGGGTTGTATACTTTTATTATACCTAAAATACAACCCCTTAACCTAGTGTACTTTTTATATCACATGTCTAAAAAACCATAACTAATTTCATATGACACTTGTTCATATGACATTTTTTTTCTAATTGATTAATTGAAAAAGAAAGAAAGTGTCCCACTAATTTTGAGATAAATCTCAACCTTTGATTTGTGACTACTACTAAGGATATTCTAAAATATTTTGTGGATGTTAAATACCTACCGTCCACCCAATAATTACTGATAATTAAATTAAAATTTTGAAAAACCTATTCCAAAAAAAAACATGGTGTAATTACTCCAACTTCTACACCTTTGCCAATGAGCACAATTTTCCCCAACTACCCTAATTAGATCACTTTTTATGAATTGTCTCAATTAAACAAACTTGTCCCAATTTTTTGGGGATAACATAGTCTTTTCAATTATTCAAAGTAGTATAGACACCCCAATTAACTGGAATAACAAAAAAAAATTCCCAGATAATCCAATTATCCCAATTTGACCTAATTATCCCAAAGTTTCCTGCTTACCCTAGTTTAAAAATTAAAGCTAATTTACCAATTCCTTGTATCAATTAACCATAATTTCCCTAATTTCCCAAATAAACCCAATTATCTCCAATTATAAATTCCTAACCGAACCCATTATCCCTAATCCAAATTACTCAAATAGAATCATTACACATAATTCCCCAATTAACATAATTAAAATATTTTCCCAATTTTTTGCACTTGGGTTTTTTTTGCCCAATTACTCTATTTGAACCAATTAGCTTTGATATGATTAATTTTTTAGATTTTTAACAATTTTTTCCAAATTTCCCATTTTTAGATATCCTAATTTTTATTGTTTCTCTTCCATATATGATAGCGGGGTACCCTTGCTTGACTCACAATTTTCACTCTCTGTGCCTATAACTATAACTCACTAATTCCTCAATTCCTTGTTGAGTTCTCTATATCTCAAATCGGTGATTTCAGATATTAGAACAAAATTCTAATGATCTTAAAACTCCTCATCTCTCCTGTGGAAGCTTTACTCCTTCAACCATGGTTATAAAATATGTGGAATACCCCGCTCTATGATCGAATAAATAAATACTCAAATTTCAGTTTAACCCCAAAGTTTGACCTAGGCTCCACCCCTTATGAGAGCGCGAATCAACATTTGCCTTTTCTAACCAAGCCACACTTCTATATGTCTTTTAATATTTCGACTTCAACAAACAAAGGCCCTAGCCACCAATATCATACTTTAGCCTTGCTTATGGCATTTCTATAAAAAAATGTGTCAACATATATATTGTTCTTCAACCAAGGTTTAAAACAACATATAAGACCTCGCGCTAGATTTTAAGCCAAAGGGTAACCATGTATAAGAGTCTTTGTGCCCCACGCTTATGTCCCACTCTTACAAGGGTCCACTCCCCTAGCCATGTAACGTATATAGCATTAGAACCAACGTTTCAGCATAACATTCTCACAACTCAGAACCAAAGGTCCAACCATATTAATAACCCATCTTATTAAAGTCGAATCCTATTCGATTCTTCATAGCTCAAGTCAATACTGTCGCTCTATCCACACAGATGTTAATATCTCAATAATCTCACCATATCAACATATTATATATCTAGACCCCACACACCAACTTATTAATTAAATTATTTTCAATGCAGATCAGTGGAATATACCTTTGTTAACTCCACGCGCCCATCCAACGGCTGTGATGACATCAGATCGATCTGGATGATCCGACAGATGGGATCTAATATCGCATTTTTTTTTCTCTTGAACTTTAACGCGCCCAAGTCGCGCGATAAAAATGGTTTTTCCAAACTGCCTGAGGCCACGTGTCGATCGATGGGCTATATATATTTTTTTATTTCAATACAGCTTACCGTTTTAATCTAACGCGAAACCCATGAGTTTTGGGCTCAAACCGCCTTTCATTCGCATGGTTCCACTACATTCTCGGTTCTGCATTCCTTCGGAGTCTTATGCACAGGGTTAATTCTCCACAGATTCACTGTTTGACGGCTTTAAACACATAAATTGACCTTTCGGATCTCGCCTTGATGGTTGTGAACCGATTCAACCAATGATATAAATGGGCTCAGGCGTTGTCGACTCAATAAACGAAATTCGATACCAGCGCGCTCAAAATCAGAACTTAGCATAACTTATATCCTCTATTAAAGACTAAAACTCATCGACTCCTATGTATCATGGTTTTAACACCAGAGTGGATATCGATTTATACAATCAAATCCCTTCTTGGCTTACTCAGCAATTCACGGCACCACCAGATTCCCAAATGATCAGATCCTTATACACCCAAAATTATTGCACACTTAAATTAGACAGAGAGGACTTGGATTCAATTCGTGTTTCAGAACCACAAGCTTTCAAACAGAGATATCAATTTAACCACACACAGTCTCTACTTCAGCTCATTAACACAGAGTTTCACAAATTGCCACAGAACTCAAATCTTGCTTATATAATTTCGACCAGTATACATTTGAGTTTCACGTAGGACTTATAAAAAAATGTATACAACTGGAATCATATTAGAAGGCATTCACTTACAACTTCATATTAGGCCAGATCTTCAATTACAGAGGCCTTCTATTACTACTATGTGCTATTCCTCAACAGAACTCTCTCCCTCTATACTACAGTTGCTTACATTTTATGCTCAAAGATGACTTGAATCGATTCAGGTCATCAAACAGCTCATCAAACTCTTAAAATTCCCAATTCCTAAATTTAGACTTAATAACTGAAACTAATCCTAACTTTTCTCATAACCCCAGGCTGACTCTTCCTATTCCTAACATAATCAATTCTCTCATGTTCTCAATGACGCGAGAACAATTAGAATTTCTTACAAAGTTTATTCAAAATACTTAATAATGACATGAGGAAGTGAAAGCATGAGACCCCCTATGTCTACTTATGTACAAGGTATTTTATTGTGCCTAATTCCCCTGCATTAGACTCCTAAGGTTCAATTTGTTCATGATCTCCTGATCATGTTTCCTTAATTTTTGCCTCCTGGATCCCATACTCTGTTTTGTAGCTGTCCAACAGCTGCATCATTCTCCTCCTACAAATTTCCAGGTCTCCATGTCTTTTTCTGTAATCCACTTCTAGTTATACTTTCAAAATCTATTTTTTCCTTTCCTTTACAAAAATCCTTCTGCTTCCTGGCTATTGTCTACTGCATTAGTCTTCTGATGTTTCCAATTTCCATGTCTAGCTTATCTTCTAGCTAGAAACTCCTCTGTCTAATGCTGCTCCCTTCACCTTCTACTACTGTCAGCATTATTGCTCTTGCTATCCCACATGCTACTAACATGTTTACCACTCCTACAGATGTCATTCCCTATGCTGCTTCAGCTGCCACCATGGGTGTTGCTTTAATTGTTTTTATCTCTGCAGATGCCATCCCCAATGTTGCGTCCTCCCAAACTTCCTGTCCCTCTGCAACACTTTTCTTTTGTTCATTATCTGCAAACTCATTCTTAGAAAACAAATCACCATTTAATCCTCCACCTACAGTAACATACTCATTTAATTTTATGTTCCTACTAGTAAGCCAAATTAGACTATGCAAACTAGTATCTGCTTCTCTTTCCTTCACAGCTTCAGGCATCTTTTCTTCAGTGTCTAAAATTCCTTCCTTTTGCATACTTTCTCCCAGCAAAAAATTCAGCCATCTTTCTTGTACGCCCATATCATCCATATGCTGAAATCTGGATTTAGCATCTTCATCTTCTGTCAGCATGGAATGTTGATTCCTCCTCACTTTAGCAACTTTTAAAATCTGCTCTCCAGTCTTCTTTTGGCCCATCAGGCTGGCCAATTCTTCTCTGTCATCGGCTATGACAAATTCCCGCATATGAGACATGGTTGTCTCATCTTATTTCTTCTACAACAAATTCTCATCTCCCAAGACAATTCCAAGGGATGAATTGTCTTCTGCATCACCTGTACACATAAACAAATTGTCAGTGTTAAAACCATGAGACCCAATGGTATCAATTGATGACCTAGTCACCAATTCTTCTCTCTGCCGTTCCAAGTCTGTCTCAAGACTCAAGAATTCTTCATTATCTTCCTTTTTAGCTGCCAGAGTTATCTCCATTTCTCTAATCACCACATTAGAATGATGACTCTTCACTATGTTTTCAGCCAACATAGTTTCTCCTTCATTCAATCCTCTGACAGATTTCAATTGTTGTTCCTGTTTGGCTGCATGATTAACACATGAATCAACAACCTCAAAACTACAAGGCTTCAACACCTTCTTCTCCTTTGACAACACATGAGTATGTTGTTCAGAACTTCTTTCCAAATCTCCTATCAGCACATCAGCATACTGATTTGCTTTACTCATGAGACTGTCAGCTAGCCTCCTCTTCTCTCCAACATCTGTTTCATGAATGTTCTTCTATTGTGATTCACCAAAATGACCTCCTTCATTTTGCTAAATCATTTTCTTGTCCTCTGTTCTCTGATTGTAATTCATGAAAATTATTTTGTCCTGCTCCTTCAACAAATTCTCTTGTGCACAGGTCCTCTGCTTCTCCAATTCTCTTCTTTCCAAATCCAACCTCCTATACAACTCCACAACTTCAATAGGAGTAGATTTCGGGAACCTAACACAATCCTTTATGCCTCTGATTGTTCTTGACCAATCATTTGTTGGTCCTTCTCTCTCTGCTTTAGCATTCTGTTGAATATCTTCATTTGACTCTTCAGTCTTCATCTCTCCTTGAGATCTCATTATATCAGCATTGATCTGAACAGATTTCAGATTCAATGTCTCCTCTTCATTAAAAAAATCTGAATCTTGTTCATCTTCCAGTGGTGTACCTTCAAACATACACAACTTTTTAGTTTCCAAATCACAAGAATTTTCAGTCTTGGTTGCTTCCTCAAGCACTCCTCAAATAGATTTGCACACGGAATCTTCAATTTCCATCCTTGCCTCAAGAAATCTAGGTTCTTCTTCCTCTGTGGAGTCTATCATCACTTCGCATTTGTCAGTCTCAAAAACACAAGCCCTTACATCATCTGGACTTGTCCAACAACTCAGTAAATCCTCAATGACTTCCTCTTCAGCAAGACGAGCTTCTTGCTGCCTCAAGTATTCATCATTTCTCACAAGATCTCATGCAGATCTCGACTCTTCATCCATGCTCTGTTCTTCTTCACAAGCAGACATTTCTTCTTTCAACTCAGTTGCTCTGATTTCTTCTCTCAATAAGGCAATCTTCTTTTCAACCTCAACTGTAATGGTTTCCATTTCACATTCTTCCTCATGAGCCAACTGTTGGAGTTATCATAGCGGAAAACATTAAACAACTAACACACACAGCAGAAAACCAAACATAAAGACAGCATATTTTAACGTGGTTCACCCAACCAATCTGGGCTACGTCCACCTAACAGGGCATCGGCAATCTCATTCATCAACTGGAGAAAATATAATTGCAGAGTTTCTCATCTGCCCAGCTCTTCCTCACTACACATTCCTCATCATGCTCACTTGCCTCTACGGGCTTACATTTTATAGCTGTGAATGAAAACAAACTCATAAATTCTCTCACAACAAATATAGGATGCATTAACTCCTCATCAGAAAATGATGGAGCCAATGTAGCAACAAATCCTATTGTTGTCACCTACATGAGATTTTTCTCCAAATTTAATTAAAAATAAGAATAAAATCTCAACAATCTCCACCTTGACAAAAATTAGCCTGATACCCTGTTTCATTATTATTTTTATCTTTTCTGCAAGCCAAGAGAAGCCAGACACCATCGTAGCTTCTCTAACAAAACTGGTTTCGTGAACATGTCTGCACAGTTTTTCTTTGTATGCACCTTTTCAAGAGAGACTCCCCTTTCAGTGATAACCTGTCTTACAAAATGGTATTTGATAGGTATGTGCTTTGATTTACTATGATAGGCGGGATTTTTAGCCAAGTGAATTGCACTTTGACTATCACAAAATAACTTGATGTTGTCCTGCAACCTACCAAACTCACCAAACAAACCTTTCAACCAAAATGCTTCTTTGCAAGCATGTGAAGCAGCTATGTATTCTGCTTCTGTAGTGGATAAAGCAACAATGTTCTGTAGCTTTGACATCCAGCTAATGGCTCCACCTGCAAGAGTAAAGACATACCCTGAAGTTGACCTTCTCTTATCCAAATCACCTGCAAAATCAGAATCAACATATCCACAAACATATTCACTGCTTCTGTTATAAGTGATACAATAATCACTTGTGCCTCTCAGATACCGAAGCACCCATTTCACTGCTGACCAGTGTTCTTTTCCTGGATTTTCCATATACCTGCTGACAACCCCAACTGCATGTGAAATATCTGGTCGAGTACAAACCATCGCATACATCAAACAACTTACTACATTGGCATATGGAATTCGAGACATATATTCCTTTTCTTCATTAGTGTTAGGACATAAACTTGAAGAAAGCTTAAAATGGGAAGCAAAAGGGATTGAAACAGGCTTCACATTGTTCATACCAAACCTCAAGAGTATCTTCTCAATATACTTCTATTGTGATAGCCATAGCTTACCATTGATCTTGTCTCTGAAAATCTCCATGCCCAAAATCTGTCTTGCTGCTCCTAGATCTTTCATATCAAACGTCCTAGCCATCTGAGCCTTTAACCTGTTGATCTCTGTTATGCTTTTTCTTGCTAAAAGCATATCGTCAACATAAAACACTAAGATAATGAACATGCCATTACTTAATTTCTTAAAGTAAACACAATGATCATATTCACTTCTTATGTAATTTTGACTCATCATGAAAGAATCAAATTTCTTGTACCACTGTCAAGGCGACTGCTTCAGACCATACAATGATTTCTTGAGCCTGCAGACAAATTTCCTATTGCGATTTTGAACAAACCCTTCCGGTTGTTCCATGTAAATCTCCTCATCTAAATCTCCATGTAAAAATGCAGTTTTAACATCTAGTTGTTGTAATTCTAAATCAAGTAAAGCAACTAATGCTAACACAATCCGAATTGAAACAATTTTCACAACTGGTGAAAAAATCTCATGAAAGTCAACACCTGCTTTTTGAGAAAAACCTTTTGCGACCAGCCTCGCTTTGTACCTGTCTTCTGTATCATCAACACCCTTCTTCAATTTGTAAACCCAGTTACATCCCACAGTTTTTCTGTCTTTAGGAAGTTCTACCAGATCCCATGTGGCATTCTTCGCTAACGCTTGCATCTCGTCCTTCATAGCCTCTTTCCACTTACCACTGTTTGAACCTTCTATAGCTTCCTGATAGCACAAAGGTTCATCATCGTTAGCAGTTAAAGCAACTGAAGTAACATAATCATCATACATTTTAGGAAGTCGTCTGATTCTCGTAGAACTCCTTAAAGATGTTTCTGGTACTTCCACAATTTGCTGATTATTATCTGTAGGAACTTCTTCATGATCAGCATCTGAAACACGTTCATGATCTGCATCTAAAACTTGTTCATGATTTGAATCTGAAACTTGTTCATCTGGACTATCATCAATTTTTTAACTAGTTTCAAACTGAATGTGTTGAAGCTTAGGTTCATTATCCTGTTTCAATTCATCATCTACATTTGGATTTTCAAGTGAGGATTCATTAAATTTAACATCTCTGTTAATGATGATCTTGTGAGTAGTAGGATCCCACAACCTGTATCCCTTAGTTCCATCACCATATCCAACAAAGATATATCTTTTTGATTTAGGATCTAATTTAGAACGCTGATGTTTCGGAACTAGAGCATATGCATCACAACCAAAAACTTTTAGTTTAGAATAATCACATGGATAACCTTTCCATACCTCTTGAGGAAATTTGCATCCTATCGCAGTTGATGGTGATCGATTTACCAAGTAACAAGCTGTAGAAACCGCTTCTGTCCACAATTCCTTCTGCAAATTGGCGTTACTAAGCATACTTCTTGCTCTCTCTAAAAGAGTCCTGTTCATGCGTTCAGCAACTCCGTTTTGCTGAGGAGTATATACAGTGGTTTTATGTCTTTCGATCCCAGCATCCTTGCAATAATTATCAAATTCCTTTGAGGTAAACTCACCACCATTGTCATTTCTTAAACATTTAATGGTTCTACCAGTGATGTTTTCAACTAATGCTCTAAACTGTTTGAAAACTGTGAATACATCAGACTTCTTCTTTAACATGTAGACCCACACTTTTCTAGAGAAATCATCAATAAAAGATACAAAATATGATGATCCTCCATATGAGGTTGTAGGAGATGGACCCCAAACATTAGAATGGATATAATCAAGGATTCCCTTACTAGTATGTTTTCCAGTTTTAAACTTCTGCTTGCTTTGTTTCCCAAATAGACAATGTTTGCATAAATCTAACTTAGAAGATTTTAAACTAGGAAGTAACTTACGATCAGATAAAATTTTTAATCCTCTTTCGCTCATATGGCCCAACCTTTGATGCCATAAACGAATAGAATTACTGTCGTTTTCAGATACTGTAGAAGCATGATCCGACTCTGTTCTTCCTTCTAACTGAAAAAGATTTCCAACCTTCTTTGCTTTCATTACTAGTAAAATTCCTTTATAAATTTTCATTACTCCACCTTGAATAAAGGTTTTATATCCATTAGTGTCTAGTACTCCTAGTGAAATGAGGTTTTTTCTTAGTTCAGGTACGTGTCTTACATCAGTTAGAATTTTATTTGTCCCATCAAACATTTTAAGCTGGACGCTTCCAATTCCCACAATATTACATGAGGCATCATTTCCCATATAAACCACTCCATCATTGATTGATTTATAAGTTTTAAACCATTCTTTATGAATGCACATGTGATTTGATGCACCAGAATCTAACAGCCAATGTTGATCATGATTAGACAAACTAACTAATAACACTTCATCACTCATACCTGAAATCGATGCCGAACCTGTATCTGTCGTGTTTGCTTCTTTCTTCTCTGTCGAAGAGTCTCCTTTGGATGTTTGCTGTCTCTTCCAACAGTCCTTATTCAAATGTCTTGATTTGCCACAAAACCAGCACTTTACCTTACTCTTCTTCTCTTTCGATTTTGAACGCAAGTTGTTTTGCTTACTGAAGCGTCTTTCTTTGGAACGACCTCTGACCATCATTGCTTCTGATGTAGAGGTTTCTGAATTTGACCTCTTCCTTGTTTCTTCGGACAACAAAGCTCCAAC
Organism: Pinus albicaulis; assembly: GCA_034641835.2. NCBI lineage: Eukaryota > Viridiplantae > Streptophyta > Pinopsida > Pinales > Pinaceae > Pinus > Pinus albicaulis. The sequence goes on along the minus strand of CM076579.1, from coordinate 1,546,341,991 downwards.
AACATCATCAAATTCAAGGGTTTCTGATGAACTAAGACTTATAGAAGTAACAAATGATCCCATGACTCAGGCAACGAGCATAATAAAGTGACAGCTTTATCTTCGGATTCAAATTTTACTTCTATACTTTCTAACTACACCAGGAGAGTATTAAAGGTATTCAGATGATCAGTTATTGTCATACCTTCTTTCATGCGCAAACTGTACAACTGTCGCTTCAGAAGAATCCTATTAGTTAAGGATTTTGTCATGTACAAATTTTCAAGCTTTGTCCACAAACCAACAGCAGTTTTCTCTGACACGATGTTAAACAAAACATCATCCGCCAAACACAGTCGAATGTCGCTCAGTGCTCTTTCATCCAAGTCACTCCATTCATCATCTGTCATGGTGTAAGGCTGTTTGAATTTCCCCAACAACGCCTTCGCCACACCTTGTTGCACAAGTAGATCATACATCTTCACCTTCCAGATCTCGAAGTTGTTTTTGCCATTGAACTTCTCGATCTCAAACCGGGCACTTTGTGTTTTTTCCATATTGTGTCACAAAAAACAACCTCCAATTGCAACTTTTTAATAAAGAATGCCCTTAAAAAAATATATATATATACCCTTCACCTTTAAAGTGCCTTTCACTTCATACCATATGCAAATGGTAATTTAATATTCAAATCGATTTCTAATAAAACAAATGGACGTTTTAACAAAGGCATTTCATAAGAGCTTTATGAAAAGCTTCACTTAAACTTCAAACTTCAAATCGATTCTATGGCATATAATACACCTCTTAAATAAAATGCCATCTTATGAACTCCATTAAAAACTAATCATAAAATATGGAGTTACCATATTTTAAAATAAATTCATTGGCATTTTAAATGTCAAATCGAATTTAAAAGCTCTACGATCCAAATCGATTTATAATGAACAAATCGACTTTGTCTTTTTTTTTTTCAAAGGCATATCACACCAGCTTCATAAAAAACTGCAAATCGACTTTTTGTCAAAAGCTTATCAAACCGGCTTTATAAAAAACTGCAAATCGACCTTTTGAATTGACATATTAAGAATATAATCGATTTGTTTTTTCCTTAAACATTGCAATTTATTTGAATGGCAATTCGAATACCATTATACTTTAATGCAAAAAATCAATTTCTGAAAAAATTAATGCAACAACACCTTCAAATACGCTCTGGAATTTGAATACGACACTGTTCAACGTTGCCTTGCACGCAGTCCACCACACTGTTCAACGCTGCCAGCCTTCTCCAAACTCAGCTCTCTCCACATGGACAGAAGATTTCAACACGAACAGAAGATTTCAACATGAACAGAAGATTCTCCAAACCACCGTTCAACAAAACCACAGCCGGTCTTCACACAGATCAATTCGACAGCTCGCAGCTTATGAACGCGACCCTCCACACTGGTGCTACAACTCGACATCGCACATCTATAAATAAACAGTTCCCGGCTTCTGCAATCGGCCGCCCACACTCACGCTCTGATACCAAGTGTTGGAGTTATCACAGCGGAAAACATTAAACAACTAACACACACAGCAGAAAACCAAACATAAAGACAGCAGATTTTAACGTGGTTCACCCAACCAATTTGGGCTACGTCCACCTAACAGGGCATCGGCAATCTCATTCATCAACTGGAGAAAATACAATTGTAGAGTTTCTCATCTGCCCAGCTCTTCCTCACTACACATTCCTCATCATGCTCACTTGCCTCTACGAGCTTACATTTTATAGCTGTGAATGAAAACAAACTCATAAATTCTCTCACAACAAATATAGGATGCATTAACTCCTCATAAGAAACTGATGGAGCCAATGTAGCAACAAATCCTATTGTTGTCATCTACATGATATTTTTCTCCAAATTTAATTAAAAATAAGAATAAAATCTCAACACCAACCAACTCTCTGGCTTTCTTCTATCATCCTCTCTAGTTTATAAAATTGTTCTGTAATCTCAGCTATCTCTTCCCACCATTCTTCATCAGAGGATTTCTTCTTCATGCCATTTTCTTTGGCATCTTCTTTCTTTCTTCTGTTGTGGCCTCCCTCAAAACCTATGAAATCTCTGATGTGGCTATCAGTAGCCATTTTTTCTCCTACAAGCTGCACTAAGCCTCTGTAACAACAAACTCTCTTGCTACAACTTACCTCACCAATCCCTTCCTCCAGATCCGGCTTTTGGCAAGTACTGGTCCCTTGTCCGCTGGAACCTTCTGAGCACTCTCTTCTGCTCTCTCTAGGCTTCACTTTACAACTTTCCTCAAGAACACCTCTGTCCCCTTCTCATCCAACCTCTGTTGGAATTCTTATAGGTTTTGCCACACTTCTCTCTACTTCAGAATCCTCTGCTGGATTCTTTTATCACTTCTCTCAAAGCTGTGATATGCTTTGCTGAGATTTCTGCAATTGCCTCCAATCTAAATTTTGCAAACAATTCTCCAAACCAGAGTCAAATACTGCTTATTTTCTCTTGAGAACACTGCAATTGTCCTCCTTATCCAGCCTCTAGCTGAATATCAGGCACACTGCCTTCATTATCCAGACTTTGTCTTTATCCTTTGCAACCACAATTTTACAATTATAATTTCAAGTCAGATTTAAAATTATTTACCTGCAAGATCTCTGCATGATATTGTATTCCAGTCACTCTGAAAATCCTGTTCACTGTAATTTTGTGTATCCTTGTTGCCTATCAGATCTTAGAATCTGACCTTCCTTCTTCAAATATGCAGTCTTCAAAACACTCATTCTCCAATTGGACTTTGTAATTCTGCAATCACCTTTATTGTATCCCTGTAGGCTACAATCTCTATCAGTCTTCAAAAACTTGATCTCTTTTCCTACATGCAATTACTTCAAAACTTGAGCTTCAAACAGAGCTACTCCCGATGATCTGATACCACTTGATAGCGGGGTACCCTTGCTTGACTCACAATTTTCACTCTCTGTGCCTATAACAATAACTCACTTCTTCCTTTAGCCAAATAATTTTAAATCTGGCTAATTCCTCAATTCCTTGTTGAGTTCTCTATATCTCAAATCGGAGATTTCAGATATTAGAACAAAATTCTAATGATCTTGAAACTCCCCATCTCTCCTGCGAAAGATTTACTCCTTCAACCATGGTTATAAAATACGTGGCATACCCCACTCTATGATCGAATAAATAAATACTCAAATTTTAGTTTAACCCCAAAGTTTGACCTAGGCTCCACCCCTTATGAGAGCGCGAATCAACATTCGCCTTTTCTAACTAAGCCACACTTCTATATGTCTTTTAATATTTTGATTTCAACAAACAAAGGCCCTAGCCACCAATCTCATACTTTAGCCTTGCTTATGGAATTTCTATAAACAAATGCGTCAACATATATATTGTTCCTCAACCAAGGTTTAAAACAACACATAAGACCTCGCGCTATATTTTAAGCCAAAGGGTAACCATGTCTAAGAGTCTTCGGGCCCCATGCTTACGTCCCACTCTTACAAGGGTCCACAACCCTAGCCATGTAACGTATATAACATTAGAACCAACATTTCAGCATAAAATTTTCACAACTCAGAACCAAAGGTCAAACCATATTAATAACCCATATTATTAAAGTTGAATCCTATTCGATTATTCATAGATCAAGTCAATACTGTCGCTCTATCCACACAGCTGTTAATATCTCAATAATCTCACCATATCAACGTATTATATATCTGGACCCCACACACCAACTTATTAATTAAATTATTTTCAATGCATATCAGTGGACCATACCTTTGTTAACTCCACGCACCCATCCAACAGTTGTGACGATGTTGGATCGATCTGGATGATTCGATGGATGGGATCTAATATCGCATTTTTTTTTCTCTCAAACTTTAACACGCCCAAGTCGCGTGATAAAAATAGTTTTTCCAAACCGCCTGAGGCCACGCGTTGATCGAAGGGCTATATCACGTTTTTTATTTCAATACAGCTTACCGCTTTAATCTAACATTAAACGCACAGGTTTTAGGCTCAAACCGCCTTTCGTTCGCATGGTTCCACTACATTCTTGGTTCTGCATTCCTCCGGAGTCTTACGCATAGGGTTAATTCTCCATAGATTCACTGTTTGATGGCTTTAACCACAGAAATCGACCTTTTGGATCTCGCCTTGATGGTTGTGAACCGATTCAACCAATGTTATAAATGGGCTCAGGCATTTTCGACTCAATAAACGAAATTTGATACCAGTGCGCTCAAAATCAGAACTTAGCATAACTTATATCCTCTATTAAAGACTGAAACTCATCGACTCCTATGTATCATGGTTTTAACACTAGAGTGGATATTGATTTATACAATCAAATCCCTTCTTGGCTTACTCAACAATTCGCGGCACCACCAGATTCCCAAATGATCAGATCCTTATACACCCAAAATAATTGCACACTTAAATTAGACAGAGAGGACTTGAATTCAATTCGCGTTTCGGAACCACAAGCTTTCAAACAGAGATATCAATTCAACCACACACAGTCTCTACTTCAGCTCATTAACACAGAGTTTCACAAATTTCCACAGAACTCAAATCTTTCTTATATAATTTCGACCAGTATACATTTGAGTTTCACGTAGGACTTATAAAAAAATGTATAAAACTGGAATCATATTATAACGCATTCACTTACAACTTCATATTAGGCCAGATCTTCAATTACAGAGGCCTTCTATTACTACTCTGCGTTATTCCTTAACAGAACTCTCTCCCTCTATACAACAACTGCTTACATTTTATGCTCAAAGATGACCTGAATCGATTCAGGTCCTCAAAGAGCTCATCAAACTCTTAAAATTCCCAATTCCTAAATTTAGCCTTAATAACTGAAACTAATCCTAACTTTTCTCATAACCCCAGGCTGACTCTTCCTATTCCTAACATAATCAATTCTCTCATGTTCTCAATGACTTGAGAACAATTACAATTTCGTACAAAGTTTATTCAAAATACTTAATAATTACATGAGGAAGTAAAAGCATGAGACCCCCTATGTCTACTTATGTACAAGGTATTTGATTGTGCCTAATGCCCCTGCATCAATATCTATTTACGTTCTCTACTAAAAGTGGTTTTCTATGTGTATAATATGTGCTTTATTAGGGTGGGCATGTTGTTAGATTTTAAATTTCTAATACCATGTTAGATTTTTTATCAAAAGCACAAAAGAATATAGTTGTGAAAAAAGAAAAAACACTAGCAATTCCAAGCTCAAGACAAAATATAAGGAAGAAAGAATGAAAGATCACTCTCTATGCCAAAGATACAAATAAAAACATACACTAATTCTAATTGTGAGGCCAAAAAACCAATAGAATTTATTGCCTTACAATGAAGCCATGAATACATGTTTACAACACCCTATAGGAGAAAAAACCAATGTGTACTAGATGTGATTCCTTATTACATACAAATCAAAGAAAAAATAAACACCCACTTGGTTTCAACGAGCCCAAAACTAAAATTAGAAATATTATATCATTAACCATGAATAGCAACACCCAGAAATAACCAATACGAAATCAAAAATTATGACTAAAGTCTAATGAATAAGTCCTGTGCAAGAATAGAAGAATAATTTGATAAGGTGAACACCAAATGTAACACTAAGTTTATGAAGATAATTGCTCACATTTTTAAGAGAAAGAAAATGATATATATAATGAATAATGTTAATATATAAGAGCATGTTATAGTAATATAACATCACAAGTCACACACTATTATACATAACAACAATTACTAAAATAAACTAAACTTGTTAAAAATAAAGATGGTATAAATAATACTCTTCGTGAAGCGTATAAAAATGTGAATGTACACTAACAAGTGAAAAACAATTGGAAAGTCCGCTATGCATAAATCTCAACAGTTTACAGTTGTTCTGACTATAAAGAAGACATATATTCAATTATATATATACAATATGATTCCAAAAACAACATATATAAGATTAAATATACATAAATGAACAAGTCAAGTTTATTGATTGAATTAGTATAGGCTCATCACGAAGGCAGCCCAATATTAAGTTTTATTGGGTGGAAGTGCCCTCTGTGCTAGGGGAGGAGTCATGGTAAAAAATCGAGTCAGTGGCCCAAGCTAGATACCCCTGGGTCCAGGATCCTCAAGCCATGAAAAAAACTTGAAAAACAAAAATAATACATAAATACACAACAATGTAAAATATTGTTGAATATATAAACTTAGACTAACATATTCGGACATAAAATACATTCAACACATATGAATGAAGTTTTGGGTATTTACTAAACATATTTAGCTCTAGTTTCACTTTCTAGTGTTACACAAACTGCAACAGATTTATGGTCATGCGTTGTCAGGCCAAGATGAACCATTCAAAATGCACAAAATGCTTTTAGGAGGCTCTTCACTTTTGCCTGAATGCAATGGAATCTACAAGAACCAACAAAGGTGTTGTCATCACCGAGTCAAAGTTAGATAACTCCCACTTAGCTCTCTTCAAAAATTCAATTGTAAATTATTCTTCTTTCTCCAAACCCATCAACTTGGAATGAGTGGCCTTATCACTCATAAAATCCTTTCTAGAAGTCTTCCCCAAGTCTTCTGATGATTTGGTGACATCAAGTATGTCGTCTACAACCTGAAACAAAAGCCCGAACCAATTATAATACCTTTTAATTCTCTCAATATTATCGTCTAATGCATTTCCATTGATCGCCCCACACATGACCGATCACTCCAAAAGCACTCGAGTCCTGTGATTGTGAATCCAATCAACAGTCTCAAAATCAAGAGAAGCATCCCCTTGGGCTCACAAGATCAAGAAATTTCCCACCCATAACCCCTTGATAACCACTTGTTCTACCTAACTCCCAAAGCATCCTCAAAACCCTATCACTCCCCACACTTAATTTGCTTGTGGAGAATGCAATGTGCTCAAAGGCTAATGACTACAGTGCAACTCCTGCAAGAAGAGTAAGGAACCCACTTGAGAGTCTCAAAATCAAGAGAAGCATCCCCTTGGCTCATAAGATCAAGAATCTTCCCAACCATAACCCCTTGAGAACCACTTGTTCTAACTAACTCCCAAACCATCCTCAGAACCCTATCACTCCCATCCACACTTTTTTTGGTGGAGAATGAAATGTGCTCAAAGGCTAATGACTGAAGCGCAACTCCTGCAAGAAGAGTAGTGCCTTCGCCGAACATTTATGATTTGTGGGCTTTACTCGGCGTATGTCATCATTGTCGAGGTAGGGAAAGTCATCATGGAGCAGAGACATAACATGAATCATCTCTATTGCACAGGAAACTGGCATGGCCAACTCTTGGGTTCCTCCCACAAGCTCACATGCAGCGATACATATAATAGGATGAACTCTCTTGTCTCTAGATAGAACGTAATAGTGCATGGATTCATATAATTTTTCAGGAAAACTAAAAATTTTCAGGGATATCCTTATCAAGTTTCTCATTCACTGCAACTACCTTGGCATGCATGTACTTATTCAAATCAAATTATACACCATTCTTCCTTTCTTCTAAAAGATCAAGCAGCTCATCAATTCTTCTTGAGGCTTTACATACTAATACTGCTTCTCTATAGCTGCCTCGAAGGTCCATATGCTCATCACTAAAAACCCTGAGTGAGGTTGAAACTCCATGAAAATGATTTTTCTATATGTGACCTCTTTCCATAGGATGCACGGTATCACAAGTCGTTGTCATGCCTCTATAAGCGATGGTTGTGATACCGCTGCAATCCATGTCATGTCTCTCTTTATTCAACAATTAGTTCCTGCTATTTCTCTGAAACCAAAACTTAAAGCAGGGAAGTATAGATCTTGGAATGAAAGATAATGCAATTGAGTAATTGTTTATATGATTTTATAGAATATTTTCCTAGGAAAAAACAACTTTGGGTATCTTGCGACAACACATGTATGTTTTATCTTACATAATCAATATTCACAAAAACAATTTGCAGTGAGGTCATTGGCTATCCCCCTCAATAGTAATGCCTCCCAATATGTATCATGTGATTGAAATATACGTATTTTCATCATTATAATTTGTACACTGAAGGTGTTTTTTTCTATGTAGTTGTTTAGGAAAACATTTTTCTTCCCATGCAATCCACTTGCTCCATTTTCGTCTTCTTGTCAAATGATTTTTGACCATGTTGCAGGTATTGGCCTAAGAGAGGTTCAAGTTAGTTGGAAATATTGAAGGAAATCAATAACAGAGGGATGCTCCCCCACAACACAGAGACTTCAAGAAAATGCAGATATTATAGTCAATTATAGACAGACAACATAAAAAACACAGGAGAGGAACAAACTACTTTTTAATTCCATCACATTAACATAATGAAAATGACATGGCTTATATCAAATTTATGAAGGCTATAAAACCTAATATAATCAATGTTTCTTAAATGTTATGAATGGGCGTTCAACAAAATTTTGTCCTTGTTTGTCAAAAGACCCATTTCTGCATTCAATTCGCACGCAAGCCGTATTCTTCTTATACACAAAAATACACACAAAAATGCGTTCAAAACACAAACTAGCGGACTTCAAATCTCATGCAATATGGTCCTGGTCCACATCGCTTCTGTGCTGATTGGTGAAAATAAATTTTATCTCATGACGTTATCCATTAAACTTTGCGACATGCGACGAGTGATAGTGACATGCCACATGTCGCATCACGCTAAAAATAACTTAGCCTGCGGGCGGTTTGGTGATAAACTTAAATCTTTGCACAGTGTGCTCTGTGGATGGCTTAAAACAAAAGGTAAGTGCAGAAGGAGAAATACAAAGGATTGCAGTGGTTTGCAAAGTGCGGTAAAGGTTTGTGGGTCCCGCTGATATCGCGTCGCCAGCAAAATAAATTAAGATGCGGTAAGGCTTGTGGTAAGACTTAAATATTGCAGAGTGCGAATAGGTTGTGGGTCCCACCGATATCGCATCGGTAGAGACTTAACTTAGCTTGCGGGCTTAAGAGTTTAAATGATAAAAGCTGCAATGTGCAGTATGCGGGAGGTAAAGTTTTGTAAGTTGCGATAATTGCGAAATTCACGAATACAAAGTAATAAGGAAAAATGAAAGGTTTGGTTCATGCAGAAAAGGTTAAGGTAGGTCACGCCAATATCGCATCGTTGAGGAAATAACTTAACAAATGAAAGGCTTACAGGTTAAATGATAAATGCTTTGAAATGCGCTGTAGGCAAAAATAAAAGGTAAGTCAAAATGCGGTGGTTGGAAATAAATGCAGAGCTAAAGGGTCGGTACTCTATTTTTCTGTTTTGCGTGGATTGCGTGAAAACGCCTCCATTCCTTTGGATCTATTTTTGTCCTTCTCTGCTATAAAAATTGATGAAATTGTGGGTTGCACCACTCCTTGTCAATAGAGTTTTGACCCTGTGACAAAGAAATTGCAAATCTCCTCTATAACATGTATGCAAAGCTGGGGTTCTAGTTAAAAAGAGAATAAAAACAAATAAAATTGACCCATAGAAAGAATTATTCTCGAGTTTCAACTAAATTTTGTATTTTCCACATATATTAAAAGGAAACCCTCAAAAAATGTATTTATTTCACCCTTTTATACAATTTTAGAGGAATGCTAGAATTTTTAAATTAATATTTATGTTAGGTCTGTGTAATTTGTTAGATTGGCAAGACCAAATTGAGTAAGGGTAACATCAAACCAACTTTGGAGCCCTAGGACCTAGCCTTCATGGACTCAGAGAGGGCTCTCTCTATATTTGTGTAAAATATGTAACTTGATTGATTTAGGGTATTGATTTTAGGCTAGTTAAAATGATAGGGTTTGTTTGTTTTGTGTTGTTTGGTTGGGTTGGTTCTCAAGAAGAATAGATAGAGTAAGAGAAACTTAAATGATTGGGCTATGGAGTCTGCAAAAGGTCTTGAAAAGTACAACAAAAGGTCAAGGGTGTTTCATAGGGAAAGTTAACAAAGCCAAATGGATCTAAATAGGTTAAGTGAGTGTGAAATGAACATTAAATGGTGAATGTAGTAGGTTTAAAATAAATTTAAGAATCCTTTAACATAAACTATAACAAGAAGATTCTATAAGAGTACTATGCATTAATAAAGAATCAAAGGATAGGGCGCACCATAAACTTCTTTTACCTAGCTCTATCAAGTAAACTTAAAACAACTATCCAGCAAACCCTAGAGAGCAGGGAACTCCTAACTTCTCTAGATATCTACCTTCAGAGAAAGAAAACATGCAAGATAACACATAAGTAATGATTAAAGAACAGGGAACTCCTAAATTCCTTAACTAAACTGTAAAGACCTTCAAAGTAACCATTTCAAGATAGAATAAAGGACAGAGAATCCCATAAAATTCTTTAGCCTAAACCCTAATAAGAAAAATTCAAAGAAAATCCTAGAAAACAATGATTTAAACTACAAAAAAGGACAGTGCATACCATAAAATTATTTGGCTTGACTCTATTTAATCATTTTGAAGACAAACAAGCTAAGTGGAATTAAAGATCAATGAATAATTCTTCAATCAGAACTAGTAGAGGAAAGCATTTGAGCAATAGAAGAAGAGATACCTAAGGTGCCTTTAACAACATATCTTAGCCTAAAATTAATGTTCTAATGCAAGAGAAAAGATGTAACGATATGATAACATAAGGAAACAATAACTAGATTAGAGCAAGATCACCATTAACCGGGTTCATGAATCCTATGAAGGTGCTTGCTCCATTGATGCTTAGTCCAAAAACAATCACACAACTCCAAAGCCAATTTATTCACAACTCCAAGTCTATGTATTCATCTCAATAAACAACCAATAATAAACATGAAGCCTCCATGTAGTATTTAACTTGCAAATGAGGAGAAAAAACCTACCTAGGGTTCCAAAATGTCATTAATTACACATTACACATTTAGCTCTGTTCCATCTAGTTCTTGTAAGAACAATGAATTGTTACCTCTAACTGAATGGATGATGTATGGACCCTTCCATATATTTTCAAATTTTCCATGCTTGCCTTTGTCCTCTCTTCTTGAATCCCGCTTCAGCACTTTGTCTCCAATCTGGAAATCATTGCCTTTAGTCCTTCTGTTAGGTCCCTATATTACTAGTATAGTCCCTTATTGTTATTAGTGTAACCCCCTTATTGTTATTATTGTACCCTTGTAACCCCCATTTTTTTATTATTGTGCCTCTAAATTATTATTGTTAGGTCGGCTAGGATTACATTGTGGCCCACTAGGATTACATTATGGCCACATGGACTCCTATATATAGAAAGGAGGTTTTGTAAATTGTATCATCCAAGAATTGTTCATTTATGTAATGTATTGGAGGCTTCCCCCTCAAAGTGTCTTATTTCTAAGGCGTTGATATCTCTTTTCTTCTATTTTTGGAGCTGATTACACAACATTTGGTATCAGAGCTTTGGATTCTAGGGTTTCGCTGCTCCAAACAGGTCTTCGTGGCATTTTCGCTATAAATTTGTTTCTAAGAAGTTTCAGAATCTGAAATTTTTAGGGGGCGAAGATGAAATCCTAAGGAAGATTTTCTAAAAATTTCAAAGCTTGGTTCGCAACATTTTCGGAGATATGATCTGTGGAAGTTAGGTCTTTTTTCAGGCTCCTAAACAGGTCATCGTGGAGTTTGCGCTATAAATTTCTTTCTACAAAGGTTAAGAATCTGAAATTTTTAGGGTGCGAAGCCGAAATCCTGAGGAAAATCGTAAAAAAATATTAGAGCTTGGTTCGCAATATTTTTGGAGATATGATCTATGGAAGGTAGTGCATTTTCAGGCTCCCGAATTTCATCACAAAGAGGTGATCGTGGGAAAAGTTCAATAATTCTCTCTCTGAGCATTGGATTGGAGTGCTGTAAAAATTGGTCACAATCAACGGACTTTAGTTTCTTGGCTATCAATTTCAGAGGCGAAGGACAAAATAGTGACACGTGGGAAGTCGTACAAGTTCACTCTACTGAACCAGACCATAATTAGGTCATTGTGGGAGATTGGACATAAATTTGTCTTGGAGAATCCAAATTAGGTCAAACCTATGGCATTCAAAAGAGAATTCATAGGGCTACGTCATTGCTAAATTTAAAATATTGAAGAGCTGCAATCACAGAGATAATCCAATTTCAATATCGAGCTCCTCAAAAGCAAGAAAAAGGTGTGTTTTTTTTTTCCGAATTGCATAAGTCTTGTTTGAAGAATCAATTTGAATTGATTCCAAGGGCATATTGTAGAATAGATATCAGTATTGGGTTCTAAAAGATGTCTCGTAAAAATAATTCAACACCCATTAAACCTTCAAAAGGCTCTACTATGACTCATGAAGATGAAGAATTGCAACATGATCTATCAAAATTACAAGAGCAAGTGCAACAAATTTCACTGCAAAGAGCAACAAAAAATGAAATGGAAGTTTTGAAGAAAGGCGTGGAAGTCAAGATGGATGGCATGGAAGTCAGTATGAAGTCAAGATGGATGACATGAAAGACAACATGGAAAACATGAAGAATGATCTAAAAGTATATACAAGGTTTGACAAAGTTGATACAAGAAATGTTTCTAGTCGGTGAAAAAAGACAGTAGAAGAACCTCATGATGAGAAAAAAATAAATGTTAATCATGATTTCATAACCTCTAATGTTGGCGGGAAGAACCACCATATTCCTAAAATGGATATGAGGAAGTTTGATGGAAAGGATCCTGTAACATGGATACTACAGATGGAGCAATATTTTGATCTCCATAACATGCAAAACACACAAAAGGTACGCATTGCAACTTTACATTTAGAAAAAAATACATTTGTATGGTATTTATGGCTTTGGTCCCATAAAAAAATTGTCACTTGGTCAATTTTTACGGAAGAAATGATAGCACATTATGGGGATACAAAGAGAAACACCTTCTTTAGCCAATTGATAAATCTCAAACAAAAGGGTTTAGTGGGGCAGCACATTGAGGACTTCCAAAAATTGAATATAAGGGTAACCGATATTCCAGAGGAACACATGATTGATCTCTTCATAGGCACTTTAAAGGATAACATCCAACATGAAGTTCACGTTTTGGAACCTGATTCATTGGAGAAGGCATTCAGGTTGGCAAGAAAAGTTGAATGTAAAATTATGGCGACAAGGAAACCTACCACTCAATTCTATAAAGAAGGAAGTGTTGCTACACCTATATTTCCACAACCTACAAGGTTGACACCACAACAATTGGAAGAAAAAAGAGCAAAAGGGCTTTGCTACAGTTGTGATAGAAAATACACTAAAGGTCATAAGTGTGCTGAGAATAAATTATTTTACATAGATTGTGAAGAGGAAGAAGAAAATGAATGAGAAACTTCAAAAGAAGAGGATATACAATAGGAACCAACCCTATAAGAAGAAGAAATGAGTCCGACCATATCGTGTAATGCATTGGCAGGAATTACCACTCCTCAAACTCTCAATATAGAAGGACATATCAAGAAGAAAAAGGTAACAGTGTTGATTGATTCGGGTAGTACCCATAATTTTATTCATTGTAAGGTAGCCAAGGAATTGAATTGTTTCCTATACCCAGCACCAGAATGTCAAGTGATGGTTGCAAATGGAGGAACTATAAATTTCTCTGGAAAATGCCATAATATCAAGCTAACCATGGGGGAGTATGTATTGACTAGTCCAATGTTTTCCATTCCTATGGGAGGTGCTGATGTTGTACTAGGAGTACAATGGTTACAATCTTTGGGGATGGTAGCTTTTAATTTTCAAGAACTTTTCTTGAAATTTTTTTCAGAAGGAAAGGAAGTTGAATTACGGGGTATTGTGGGGAAGCCAGGAAAGATAATAAGCTCTAATGTCATGACAAAGCTTCTAAAAAAAGAACAAAAAGGCGTCATTGCAAAATTATGCTCACTAGAAGTTCCAACATCAAAATCATCTATTTCTGCAGATCTCCAACAAGTCTTGGACAATCATTCCAAGGTGTTTGAAACTCCCAAAGGACTCCCACCTATTCGTGATCATGATCATGCTATTCATTTGATTCCAGGAAGTGTTCCTCCAAACATCAGGCCTTATAGATATCCTTACGTCCAAAAAAGCGAAATTGAACGTATGATTGCAGAAATGTTAGAGGCGGGTATAATTCAACCTATTCAAAGTTCTTTCTCTACTCCAGTAGTATTGGTATACAAGAAGGATGGATCATGGCGAATGTGTCCGGATTATTGGGAGCTAAATAAGCTCACCATTAAAGATAAATTTCCCATTCCTGTTATTGATGAATTAATGGATGAATTACATGGAGCAATTTATTTTACTAAGTTCAATCTTCATTCAGGATATCATCAAATTAGAATGAAGATTGAAGATATTCCAAAAATAGCATTTCGAACTCATGAGGGTCATTATGAATTTTTGGTCATGCCTTTTGGCCTTACCAATGCACCTTCTACATTTCAAGGGTTGATGAATTCCATTTTCAAACCCTTCCTTAGAAAATTTGTGCTAGTATTTTTTGATGATATACTAATCTATAGCATGTCTTGGAAGGATCATGTTGAACATGTTGATAGGGTGCTCAAACTATTGCAGGAGAAACAATTATATGCAAAAACATCCAAATGTTTCTTTGGAGTACAAGAGGTGGAATATCTGGGTCATATTGTATCTCACGAGGGTGTTAAAGCAGACCCTAACAAAATTAAAGCCATTAAGGAATGGAAAGTCCCCACAACCATAAAGCAGTTGCGAGGATTTCTCGGGTTAACAGGGTATTATCGCAAGTTTGTTAAGAATTATGGGAGAATAGCAGCACCTCTAACAACATTATTGAAGAAAGATGCATTTCCATGGACTTCTGAAGCAACTAAGGCCTTTGAACATCTTAAAGAGGCAATGTGCCTAGCACCGGTCTTAGCTATGCCAGACTTCACAAAAACCTTTATTGTGGAATGTGATGCCTCAGGAAATGGAATTGGTGTTGTTTTAATGTAGGAAGGAAGACCCATTGCTTTTTAAAGTCATCCAATCAAAGGAAAGTATTTACATAAACCTATTTATGAGAAGGAAATGTTAGCAATACTGCATGCACTAAAGAAATGGAGAACTTACCTAATGGGAAGACACTTCAAGGTAAAAACTGATCATGATAGTGTTAAACACTTTTTGGAACAGAGACTATCTTCAGAAGAGCAGCAAAAATGGGTCACAAAGATGTTGGGCTATGAATTTGAAATAATCTACAAAAAAGGAAAGCTTAATGTTGTTGCAGATGCACTCTCAAGAAAGAATGAAGAGGTGGAAGCATTGCTTTGTGCCATTTCTATTATCCAAACAAATTGGATAACCGAAGCAAGAGAGGAATGGAAGAATGACAAAGATGTATGGACACTCATTCAAAAGTTGCAGCAAGATCCTAGTACATATGATACATTTAGTTGGAAAAATGATTCCTTATGGTACAAATATCGCTTATATCTTTGTAAGAATTCCCAACTAAAACAAAATATTCTTCCGGAATTGCACACTTCTCCTTTAGGAGGACACTCAGGATTTTTAAAAACTTACCACAGGGTGAAGAAAGAATTTTTTTGGGATGGCCTTAAATCTGATATTCAAAATTTTGTGGCGGAATGTTTGGTTTGCCAACAGAATAAAGTTGAGACAATTAAGACCCCGGGACTTCTACAACATTTATCCATTCCAAGTCAACGTTGGGAGGAGATTTCAATGGATTTTATCACAGGTTTACCTAAGTCCGAAGGAAAGAGTGTCATCATGGTGGTAGTTGATAGACTTACCAAGCATGCACACTTTTGTGCATTATCTCATCCATTTAAAGCAAGTACAGTTGCTACTACATTTATGGATAGAATTCAAAAGCTACATGGAAGCCCAAGGGTTATTGTGAGCGACAGAGATCCCATTTTTACTGGAAATTTTTGGACGGAGTTATTTTCTTGTTTGGGGACTCAATTAGCTTGTAGCTCATCTTATCATCCTCAATCTGATGGTCAAACTGAGATAGTAAATAAATGTTTGGAAGGATATCTTCGTTGTTTTGTATCTGATAAACAAACACAATGGGTCAAGTGGTTACCTCTCGCGGAATGGTGGTATAACACTTCCTTCCATACTGCAGCAAAAATGACCCCATTTATGGCACTTTATGGATATCATCCACCATCGATCACATCATCTTTAAGGGAAAATTCGAAGGTTCAAGCAGTGGAAGATCACATCGAGCATCAGCAAGAAGTTCTCCAACTCTTAAAGGATAACCCGAATTTGGCACAAAATCGAATGAAACAACAGGCAGATCAACATCGCAGCGAGAGAAGTTTTGATGTAGGAGATTGGGTATTTTTACGGCTACAACCATACAAACAAATGTCCCTCAAGCAAGCTAAGAAGGATAATAAATTATCACCAAAGTACTATGTTCCTTACAAGGTGTTGCAAAATATTGGTACTATGGCATACAAATTGGAGCTTCCTGCTTCTTCGCGAGTACATCCAGTTTTCCATGTTTCATGCTTAAAGAAGGTTATAGGTGAAAATCTTCTAGTTCAAACAATATTTCCAAAACTTGATGAGGAAGGAAAATTCATATTGGAACCAGAAGCGGTCACGGAAACAAGAACTCGACAACTACGGAATCGATCAATTTCAGAGTATCTCATCAAGTGGAAGAACTTACCCACCGAAGATTCTACATGGGAGGATGAGAATTTTATACAGAAGCACCCAGAGCTACTCAAGTGTTGAGGACAACACTTTTTTGAAGGAGAGGGGCATGTTAGGTCCCTATATTACTAGTATAGTCCCTTATTGTTGTTAGTGTAACCCCCTTATTGTTATTATTGTACCCTTGTAACCCCCATTTTGTTATTTTTGTGCCCTTAAATTATTATTGTTAGGTCGGCTAGGATTACATTGTGGCCCACTAGGATTACATTATGGCCACATGGACTCCTATATTAGAAAGGAGGTTTTGTAAATTGTATCATCCAAGAATTGTTCATTTATGTAATGTATTGGAGTTTTCCCCCTCGAAGTGGCTTATTTCTAAGGCGTTGATATCTTTTTTCTTCTATTTTTGGAGCTGGTTACACAACACATTCTGTCAAAAATCTTCTTGATGTTCTCTTGAAATGCTTGTGTTCTGTTGTAAACTTCTTCCCTTGATTGCTACAATTGAATGGTTTGGTTCAGCCTCCTTTGCATATCATTCTCTTCTTATTGTACCTCTTGGAGGAGCTTCATAACTGAAACTCCCAAGGATGTTGAAAAAATTGCATCCATGCCATACACTAGTTGATAGGGAGACATGCTAAGTGATTTTTTTCTTGTTAATCTATCAGTGCATAGTGCATCCACTAATTTTCTATGCCATGAATTTTTGTTCTGTTCCAACAACTTCTTGATGATATTCACAAAACTTTTGTTAGAGGACTCAGCCAATCCATTACCTCGAGGGTAATAAGCTGTAGAATTCCCTAGTGTGATGTGATACTTGTAGCAAAATTCCACCATTCTCTTGGATTTAAATGTAGCAACATTATCGATGATGATTTTTCTTGGACAACTAAATCTGGACAAGATGTTGGTTTGAAGGAATTTGATGATTACTGAGTTAGTGGCATTCCTTGAAGGGATGGCTTCTATCCATTTGGCGAAATAGTCAGTTGCAGTGAGGATCCATTTGTGTTGGGCAGATGATGCAGGATGGATTTCTCCAATGAAATCTAAACCCCATTGTTGAAAAGTAGTTTCAACACTAATAGGATGTAAAGGAAAAGGCAGTAGTTTTCTCTTTCCATCAAAGATTTGGCATTTATGGCAAGTCATTACTAGCTTTTGGATATTAGGGAAAAGTGTGGGCCAATAGAAACCATCTCTAAGGATTTTGTTAGCAGTGGTTTTCCAGTAGAGATGACCTCCACACTCTCCTTCATGGAACTCATGAATGATTCTATCTCCATCATATTCAAGTAAACATTTAAGCAAGATAACAACATAATTTTTCGAATACAAAGCTTTATCTAGAATGCAGAAATTTACAGCCTTTAGTTTCAAGAATATAGCTTTTGTTTTGGACAAAGTAGGAGGAGAATTTAGATTAAAAAGCACATATAATATATCAGCATACCAGAGTAAGTTCAGAAATTCCTCTTCAATGGGTGGAGTCGCCAGCTCCTCTTGTTCATCCAAGGAATGTATCATGTTTATGTCTAGTGCTTGAAAGTTTTCTTCAGCCATTAGTTTGGTAAGTCCTTGTCCTTTAATCATTTTAGTGGGCCTGATTTCTAGATGATATTCTAAGATGAAAACAATATACTTACCCCGTTTACCATCAGGATCTTGATTCAGTATGCCCTTGACAACTGTATGTGGAGAAAAAGCAATGCCATGTGAATGCAAGATGTAAAATCTGAAATATTTTAATACTTTGATTAAGGAAAAGGCTTGTTTCTCGATAATGTTATATTTTAGAGGGGCATCTCTTAGTGCCTTGCTGAAGAAATCTATGGGATGTTCTTGTCCTATCATGTTCTTTTGTAGCAATACTGCAGCAATAGTGTGTTCTGATGCAAATGAGAAGATGAAGAAGTCCTTGGTAAAGTCAGGGCTGATTAGAACTGGTGTTTGGTTAAGTGCTTGTTTTACCAGTCCAAAGGACTGTTTTTCTTCTATGGTCCATTTCATTCCTATTTCTCTTTTAAGCATGTTTGTAATGTTTCTTAGGAGTTCTGCAAGGTTTGGTATGAACCTTCTTAAAAAATTGATATTTCCAATGAAAGATTACAGCTCTTTGATATTCCTAGAGTGACTGATCTGCAATATACCCTCAATCCTTTTTGGGTCTATCTTAATCCCTTCTTCAGATATGATGTGGCCTAAGATTTTTCCTTCTTGAAAACCAAACAGATTTTTCTTAGGATTTAAAGATAGACCATACTTTCTACACTTTTCAAAGACCTTTCTTAAGTGAGCTAGGTGTTCTTCATTAGTTTTAGAATAGACAGTGATGTCATCCACGTATATCACAATGAATTAACCTATGTCTTCGGAAAAATCAATGTCCATGGCTCTTTGAAAAGTAGCCCCCGCATTCATTAACCCAAAAGGCATTTTGACATACATGAAGGTGCCCCAAGGTGTAGTGAAAGCAGTTTTTCCTGATCATCTAGGTGTACTAGCACCTGATTATATCCTGAAAATTCATCAAGCAATGATATTCTTTTAGAGGCTGCCACCCTTTGCAATATATGATCCATCTTAGGTAAAGGGTAGTTGTCTTTCAGGGAGGCTTTGTTTAAAGTTCTAAAGTCTATGCATAGCCTAATCTCCCCTGTTTTCTTTCGTACTAACACAAGGTTTGAAACCCATTCTGAGTACCTGAGTGGGACTATGATTCAATGCATCATACATCTTCTTTATTTCCTTCTCAACCAGAGGCACTAGGAAAGGGTTTATCCTTCTCAATTTCTACTTGAATGGTTTCTGGTTTTCCTTGAGAGGAATCTTACGCCGAATGATATTTGTATCATAGGACTTCAAGTCCTCATAGCGCCATGCAAACACATATTTAAATTCTTTGAGAAGTTTAATGTATTTATGTTTTGTGTGAGGTGGTAGAGTTTTGGACATCTTTATCATTTTAGGTTCCTCTTCACTGCCTATGTGCATTCTTCTACATTAGTTTCGGTGGATTCCATTTTTGGCTTCCTAGTGTTAACGCTCAAATCTACCTTAGGCTGAAATAAGGTAAAACTCAAGGCAACATCAAACCAAGCTCAGCCTCGTAGCTAGCCCTACGAGGACAGGAGAGGGCTCTCTTCGGGTCTATCTTGGCAAAGGGTCTTCAGAGGGGCTGAGATGACCTATAATGGATACTGATTTTAGGCTAGTAAATAGATAAGAAGGTTCGATTTTTATTTTTTGGGCTTTTTGTTGGAAAAATGGGAAAAACAAATTTTGGGCTTGGGGATGAGGCCAGATCTTTGCAGAATTCGAATTGGGGCAAGGTAGGCAGTAGTCTTGATGCTTTTGATTATGTGTGTGGATGAGTCAGAATGATAAGGAGCTGAAGAGGGCAAGGGAGAACAAGGATCCTCTCCAAACTGGCAAAAACATATAAAACTAAACAAATTTAAAGGCAGAGTACTGGAATCAATGAATTCTACCTCATTTACTCATTCATTTAGTTTCAGAAGCAAAAGAAGGGAATGGCATACATTAAAAATTAAAGAACTTACAAATATCTGAGAGAAAACACCATCAAAACTGAAAGCCACAGGAATCCCAACAGGTGCTGCAAAACCTCTGATCTTTCCTTAGCCAAAAATGCAGAAAATATGTACAATAGTGTGCCAAACTTTTCCCAAGAGTCCAACCCTGAAAGTGTCTTAGAAAATACAATAAATAGACAATTCTAACCCCTTCCCATGCCTCTAGGGGTCGAGCTCATGCTTCTAGGAGTAGTTTGAACCAATTCTAAACAAAGAGCTAAAATCTAGGCAGCCAAACAACTTGCCTCTATAAGCTAGGAAATTGATCCATTCACTTGATTTTCACTTTTTTGTGAATGAATCATCTAGAACAAGTAAATACATGCCAAAATTACATCATGGTTACCAAATTACATCAAGCTAGATAAAAAATTACATCAAGTGGTAAAACTAGTCAATACTGGCCGAATTTCTGAGCTGGAAGGTGAAAAATACGTTGAATTCCTCTATGCGCCGCGCTCCAAAGCTCTATGCATCGCGCTACTTTGGACCTATTTTTGGAGCACTTCCTGAAGTCCAAATTGAGCTCATGATAGCTTGTTGTAAATCCCTGGATGTCTGCTATCCAACCCAAGTGGAATTGTTCAATTTGGAGCTCATTTGCCCCTCCAAAACATCAATCTCCCAAAAGTACTTCCTGCTGGTGCAAAAGGTGGCAGAAAGGTGATTTTCATGGTGTTTTTGGCCCTTTTGATCATCCAGAACTTGATGAAATGCTTCAGCCATTTTTGAGCATGCATAAATTACCATGAAAAATCCAAAAATATCAATTTTTCCTCCAGAAGGTGTCTCAATCATAAGCGCACGTCGGGTGGTGCGACACGTCGGGCGAAAAAACCTGTTTTGAGACCAAAATTTTCAAAAATGACAAAAGCTTCTCCAAATTTGCTGAAATTTGGAGTGAATATCCCCCATCATGCCTCATGCTCAGCCAAGGAAGCCTCGGCCAATATTCTAAGCGGATCAGGCCTTTTTCACCGTTTCAGTGCTTTCCTCAATCTCGCCTTCAAGATCTTCATCCTGGCTCTGCAGACGTGTGTACGGGCCCAATAGTGATTCTTCATATGTCTGAGCATGTCTTTGTCCCTATTTTCCTTCACCAACAACTTCTCAAGATGCATGTTTACTCTCTCAAGCCAAATATGCCGCTCAATGGGTGTCATGTCATCGGGTCTCTTTCGAGCCAACTCTCGGTCTTCACGGATCTTCTGCAAGTCAATGATCATTTGCTGATCCTCTAGCTGTCTGTTCCGCTGCTCCAAGTAGTTTGTCACCCACTGTGCTCTCTGCAATCTCTCGGTCAATGTGCTAATCTCAGCTTTCTGATCCTGGATGACCTCCCTCAACTTTGAGCTGGGAGAGCTCGCATCAACATCAATCAATGTAAACTCAGTATCTTGGCCTCCTGAGGGGCCCTCATCCTGCATCGGCCTCTTGCCTCTATCCTGAACCTGCACCTGTGCTGATGTCGAAGGCAAGACCCCTTCCACACCATGTGGAGATAGTACTCGTGCTGCTGATGAAGTCAACGAGACCCCTTCCACCCCGGGTGGAGATAGTACTCGTCGTGATGCTGCAAACAAGGCTCTGGTGCCTCTCTGATATGTGATTGCCACTTTTATGAGATCTCCTCGGTATACTAAGCTCGGTAGATGAATCACTATCCTGCTCATACCCCTGCTCATATGGTGAATCTGTCTCTGACATGGTGCTAAAATCAAGGAGTTTGACAAGTATATGCTGATATATGTAAAGTGAAAACAAGAGTTTTGGTGTATGTTTTAATGCCAAATGTGCCACAAATGAAATGAGAAGCTGCAAGGAAGTATCACCATGAATGCAATAGACTGTCAAGTGAATTCAGAGTGGAAGGACAGTCACTCACTGCTTGGGGAACTTCGGGATTATGAACCTTTACAAGTGATATAGGAATAGGTGATAATGATGGGGGTATGTTTAGGCAATAGAGACAACCTTTGAATACTTCGGAAATTAGGATTTCACCAATGATAGGAAGGGAAGGAGATGATGGCAAATGATAGGGTTTGAGGATTCAAAAACATGGGAATAAAAGGGAATAAGGGATATGGGACAGCAGGAATAGGAAAGGACTGTGGTATAATAACAATGATAATAGTAGTGAGAACAATGATATGAGTGATAAGAGCAGAAATAAAAATGGAATGAGAGTGTTTTGGCAAGTTCAAGTTTTGACACCCAATTTCAAAATACAACCACCTCTCTTCAAACCCTAGGGAGCAGATTTCAATATGGGTATAGGGTTATATTTTTACCATTTAAAATTTTGAATTCCTCCTCTTCAACACGCAGCAAACACACCCTAAAATCAATGAACAGGCTTTGTCAACTTACTTGGAAGCAAATGAACCGAATTGAAATGAGTTTTGATGAAGGAAGATAAGTTTCAGCCTTTGGAGCTCTATGCACCACGCGGAAGCCCAATGCACCGCGCTCAATGGGTGTGCCACTCCAGTGTTAATTTACACTGAGAAAAATTGCTCTATGCGTCGCGCACCTTCAATGCGTCGCGCTCCTACCCAATGCGCTGCGTCATAAATGGTGCATTTTGCAGGAGGCCTTTGGAGGCCTTCCCGGTGTCCAAATTGGGTGCATAATAGCTCGTCGGAAAGATATTTGAGTCTAATTTCTAAAACAAGTGGAATTTTTCAATTTTGAGTTCATTTTCCTTGTCAGAAATCAAATCTCCCAAAACTTGTCAAAATGTGCAGAATGATGCTGCCTCAAGGCAGAGCGCTGTTGCAGTCAACTTTTTAAAGTCTTCATCAACTCCAAATTGAGCTCATGATAGCTCATTGAAAAAATATTTGTGTCTATTTATCATTTGACTCATCAAGAAAGTCATTTGGCCAACCAAGCTAGGAGAAATCTTGATTTTCCCAAGGTCATCTCAGAGGTGCATCAATTCTCCCAAGGCGATTGTATTTTTGAAATTTATCTAAAACCATGATACCTGTGTAAACAATGAAGGAGGTTGTTCTTATTTGGCATTATTTGGACAAAAACCTCTCTCAGTTTTCCAAAATTCATCTTTTATTTCTCTGAAATAGCATTTTAGTGAAACTTATCTCGATGTGTGGAACAAGGGATTTGTCGAAATGAAGTGAAATGAAGGGGATAAGGGGCTTCTAAATTCTTGAGAAAATTTTGGGAATTAGGGAGGGATGTTAGGAAGCAGGGGCAAGTTTAATTTCAAAGATTGAGTGAGGGGAAGGGGTCCAAAAGGGAAAAACACAGGCCTAGCCTAGAAAATTGCCAAGTTGTAGCAAGAAACTAGGGTTTGTGTGATAATGGGGAATTTGGGGAATCTCAGTGATGGGAAGTATTTAATAAGGTAAATTAAGGATTAGGGAAGGTGTATTAACATCAGGATACAAGTTTTTCTGATGATTTGACCATCCAAGAGAAATTACCTCCAAAACCCTAAGAGAGGGAAATGGACCTTACCTAGGCACAATTGAAGCATGAACAAGGTGTAAAATGACCCATTGGAACTTGAAATGATGATGAAAACCATCTGAATGATGGTACACTCAGCTGAATGGTGACATGGACCTAAATTTGGACAACTTTGAAAAGAGTGAAAAAAAACCCTAGACCTAATACCTAGTGACCAAATTTTACTTGAAGACTCACTGAAATGACAAAATTTGACCTTGACACTTTAAGATCACTTTGTAAGAGCATGTTTGATCACTGGAGGAAGGCTGCAAAGGCTGACACTAACATTGGCTCCAATGGGGATGGTAACTCCTTGGAGGTTCCAAGAACTACAGATCTTTGGAAAGCAGACAGTGCCTTCATCCATTGGGCAATGGAGTCAAAAACTCAAGCTGAAATGCATGACTGAAAACTGATGAATTGATGACACAAAATGACTCTCACTCAACTAAAGATACTTAAACACAACTGACAAACTGGAAAAGATGCTCAAAGTAGAGCTTATTCAATACAACCTACTCTAATTGTTCCATTCGTCACCTGATCAAGTGAAATGAAACAACCAATGCAACCATGTAAGTATTGCAGCTGCTGTTTGGATTCTCCACAAGTGCTCGTTTATGAACAACAAGAGAGAACTACTGAAAGGAAACTCCCATGAAAACTTGTGAACAGATCCGTTGAATACTATGGATTCTCTATTCGCCTCCAAAAACACTGCATAAGGATCTTGAAATTCATGCTGCATAAGGATCTCAAAATGCACACTAGGCCTTAGCTCATCCAATGGATTACTTCTCTTCTCCTCATACCATGAATGCAAACTTTGATCTGAGCTTTGTGATGAGCTTTGTGATGAGACTCCTGCTAAAAAGGACAAAGAGACTGGCTGCCGGATCAAGTCTATATCAACACACGTTTCAACCTTACATAAAGTCAATGGAGAAAGATTTTGACTGCAAACATCATCCAACACATCAGCAATAGGATCATCAAAAACTTGAGAAGACTGCTGTGATGTATCCATTGAAACTGTATGACCTCCTATTGACTGTTCATTTTTTGATTTAGAGAGATTACGAAGATTCTGCCTTATGAACTGAAATGCTTCGAAACAAAAGGGTATAGAATCTTCCTGCATCATCAAATCATGTATTTCATCTTCCACGTCTTCATATGTAATCTGACCTTCAATTTCAGTTGGTGGCTGCAAATCTGATGCTACAGGCTGCTCAAGAATTTCGTTATCTGTCTCATCCTCAACATTAACACTGAGAGATTGTTGATTTCTTACAGGCTGCTCATTTGAAGATTTACTATGCAATTTGTTCTTCAAAAACTGAAATGATTAAAAAAGAAATGGTACGGAATCACCTTGTATCATTTGATCATATGTGCTAGCTTCCAAGTCCTCATCTGCAACTTGAAAATCAATGAGTTTCGAGGGCTGCAAATCTGAATATGAGAAATCTTGAACAAGGTTTTCATTACCCTCAAGATCGTCCAGATCAAGGCTTGTTGGCAGTTGATTTCTGATTGCATGGAAATTGTCTCTGATGAACTGAAACGAGTCAAAACAAAAAGGCAAAGGTCCTTCACTTCAAAATTTTCTGCACTTTCCTCATCATTGTCATAGCTGATATGCATCGGTTGATCACTGTACTCAAGCTGCTGAAAGTGAACTTCCTCCTCGCACAAACTAGCTGCTGATTCATCTGCAAGATTAGCTTCTTTTTGGAGAACATAATCATCATCATACTGATCAAACTGAGGCAAATCATCAGTATACAACACATCATCAAGCATACATGTCATATCAATAGCTCTCTCTTCTTCAAGATGATCTATAAAGCAATCACTATGACAACTGGGATAAGAAACAAAATATTTTGGATCAGCAACTTGTTCTTCCTCAATCAGCGAGCCATGGGCTTCAACATTATACTCATTCTTTGTGGTTTTCTTTTGTATCATCTCTTCTACTGCACCTACCAACATGTCCAGATTTACCTCTAGAGATGTCAATTTTTCCGGATCCATGTTTTTCATCTCTTCCTCCTTCAACCTTGCCCTTCGGATCAACAAATGAGCCTCTACATTCACTGCACTATTCTACATCTCGTGAAGTGTTGAAATATTCATTTATCTCAGCTGAAACTCCATTTCTGGATCAAAGGCACTCGGGTAGTGCAAGAGAGAAGATCTAGGAGAAGGTCTTATATCAGCTGGCATCGAAAAATATACTTGGTTAAATCTGGCAGAAAATTGTTGTACTGTCTCCCCTGGCAGTCTTTTCAGCTGGTTATACTCTTCTATAATAAGGAAAGGATTCTGTCCGATCACCCACCTGTCAAGGAAAACTTCGACAAACTGCTGGAAATCTGAGATGCTCGCATCAGGCAGGGCTTTAAACCAACTCTTGACTTGGCCTTGAAAAGAAAGAGCAAAGAGCCTAATACTAACATCTTCATCATCAACTTCAAAAAGGTCTAGAAAAGTCTCAAAATTCTGCACATGTTGCTCAGCGTTGACATTTTTACATTCACCGTCAAATCTTGGTAGATATAGGTCATAATTTTTAGCGAAAGCATGAAGAACAGAAGGTAAAACAAGAGGTTTATACCGATCTGGAATTTTACAAGGTGTAGGGGTATGTACAAGAGCTGCGGGATCAGTTTTGTTTTCTTTAGGCTCATCACTCTGAAGTGAGTCATCATAAGATGTGGGAAAAGTAAGGAGGCTAGGATCAAAGGGAAACTCAGTATTTACACTTTTTGAATAGGTTGAGTGAAGATTTTGATCACCTTTATCATACAACAAATTCTAAAAAACTTTCAGGATAGCTTCAAGACCAGCGAAGAAGTAATTTACAAGAAAGCAGATTAGATCCTGAATACCATTCCACTTTAGATACCTGAACTTTGTGTAAGATCCTTCCATTTTCTCAGAGAAAGAGTCAGTCCTCCAGTGGAGTCTCTAATTTGAATTGGAGTCACCAGGTGAATGATTTCAACCTTCTTATGTCTGATCATTGTCCACCATCAACCATCAGATCTGAACTTGATAGATGTACTGGGGCAATTGGAAGTCAAGTGTCACGTTCACAAGCTAGACCGGATATTGACTGAAGCAACGTTTATCTACTTTCGCTAATGCAAAGCAAAAGCGTTTCGAAGGCTACCTGGCTAACTTCAGGCTCCGTCTGTAGCTTATAAAACAATTAACACCAACAAGCAAACCATTTTCTTCCCCAGTATGGTCGCCACTATGTTAGCGCTCAAATCTACCTTAGGCTGAAATAAGGTAAAACTCAAGGCAACATCAAACCAAGCTCAGCCTCGTAGCTAGCCCTACGAGGACAGGAGAGGGCTCTCTCCGGGTCTATCTCGGCAAAGGGTCTTCAGAGGGGCTGAGATGACCTATAATGGATACTGATTTTAGGCTAGTAAATAGATAAGAAGGTTCGATTTTGATTTTTTGGGTTTTTTGTTGGAAAAATGGGAAAAACAAATTTTGGGCTTGGGGATGAGGCTAGATCTTTGCAGAATTCGAATTGGGGCAAGGTAGGCAGTAGTCTTGATGATTTTTATTATGTGTGTGGATGAGTCAGAATGATAAGGAGCTGAAGAGGGCAAGGGAGAACAAGGATCCTCTCCAAACTGGCGAAAACATATAAAACTAAACAAATTTAAAGGCATAGTACTGGAATCAATGAATTCTACCTCATTTACTCATTCATTTAGTTTCAGAAGAAAAAGAATGGAATGGCATACATTAAAAATTAAAGAACTTACAAACAACTGAGAGAAAACACCATCAAAACTGAAATCCACAAGAATCCCAACAGGTGCTGCAAAACCTCTGATCTTTCCTTAGCCAAAAATGCAGAAAATATGTACAATAGTGTGCCAAACTTTTCCCAAGAGTCCAACCCTGAAAGTGTCTTAGAAAATAAAATAAATAGACAAGTCTAACCCCTTCCCATGCCTCTAGGGGTGGAGCTCATGCTTCTAGGATCCATTTGAACCAATTCTAAACAAAGAGCTAAAATCTAGGCAGCCAAACAACTTGCCTCTATAAGCTAGGAAACTGATCCATTCACTTGATTTTCACTTTTTTGTGAATGAATCATCTAGAACAAGTAAATACATGCCAAAATTACATCATGGTTACCAAATTACATCAAGCTAGATCAAACCTCTCATGAAAAAGTAAAACTAGTCAATACTGGCTGAATTTCTGAGCTGGAAGGTGAAAAATAGGCTGAATTCCTCTATGCGCCGCGCTCCACAGCTCTATGCGTCGCGCTGCTTTGGACCTGATTTTGGAGCACTTCCTGAAGTCAAAATCGAGCTCATGATAGCTCGTTGGAAATCCCTGGATGTCTGTTATCCAACCCAAGTGGAATTTTCCAATTTGGAGCTCATTTGCCCCTCCAAAACTTCAATCTCCCAAGACTACTTCCTGCTGGTGCAAAAGGTGGCAGAAAGGTGATTTTCATGGTGTTTTTGGCCCTTTAGGCAGCCCAGAATGTGATGAAATGCTTCGGCCATTCCTGAACATGCATAAATTTCCATGAAAATTCAAAAAATGTCAAGTTTTCCTCCAGAAGATGTCCCAATCATATGCGCGCGTCGGGTGGCGCGACGCGTCGGGCGGAAAAACCTGTTTTGCAACCAAAATTTTCAAAAATGACAAAAACTTCTCCAAATTTTCTGAAATTCGGAGTGAAGGTCCCCCATCATGCCTCATGCTTAGCCAAGGAAGCCTCGGCCAAGATTCTAAGCGGATCAGGCCTTTTTCACTGTTTCAGTGCTTTCCTCAATCTCGCCTTCAAGATCTTCATCCTGGCTCTGCAGACGTGTGTACGGGCCCAATAGTGATTCTTCATATGTCTGAGCATGTCTTTGTCCCTATTGGCCTTTTCCAACAACTTCTAAAGATGCCTGTTGACTCTCTCAAGCCAAATCCGCCACTCAATGGGTGTCATGTCACCGGGTCTCTTTCGAGCCAACTCTGGGTCTTCACGGATCTTCTGCAAGTCAATGATCATTTGCTGATTCTCTAGTTGTCTGTTCCACTGCTCCAAGTAGTTTATCACCCACTGTGCTCTCTGCAATCTCTCCGTCAATGTGCCAATCTCAGCTTTCTGCTCCTGGATGACCTCCCTCAGCTTTGAGCTGGGAGAGCTCGCATCAACATCTATCAATGTAAACTCAGTATCTTGGCCTCCTGAGGGACCCTCATCCTGCATCGGCCTCTTGCCTCTATCCTAAACCTACACCTATGCTGATGTCGAAGGCGAGACCCCTTCCACACCATGTGGAGATAATACTCGCGCTACTGATGAAGTCAACGAGACCCCTTCCACCCCGGGTGGAGATAGTACTCGTCGTGATGCTGCAAACAAGGCTCTGGCGCCTCTCTGATATGTGACTGCCACTTTTATGAGATATCCTCGGTATATTAAGCTCGGTAGATGAATCACTATCCTGCTCATACCCCTGCTCATATGGTGAATCTGTCTCTGACATGTTGCTAAAAGCAAGGTGTTTGACAAGTATATGCTGATATATGTAAAGTGAAAACAAGAGTTTTGGTGTATGTTTTAATGCCAAATGTGCCACAAATGAAATGAGAAGCTGCAAGGAAGTATCACCATGAATGCAATAGACTGTCAAGTGAATTCAGAGTGGAAGGACAGTCACTCACTGCTTGGGGAACTTCGGGATTATGAACCTTTAAAAGTGATATAGGAATAGGTGATAATGATGGGGGTATGTTTAGGCAATAGAGATAGCCTTTGAATACTTCGGAAATTAGGATTTCACCAATGATAGAAAGGGAAGGAGATGATGGCAAATGATAGGGTTTGAGGTTTCAAAAACATGGGAATAAAAGGGAATAAGGGATATGGGACAGCAGGAATAGGAAGGCATTGTGGTATAATAAAAATGATAATAGCAGTGAGAACAATGATATGAGTGATAAGAGAAGAAATAAAAATGGAATGAGAGTGTTTTGGCAAGTTCAAGTTTTGACACCCAATTTCAAAATACAACCACCTCTCTTCAAACCCTAGGGAGCAGATTTCAATATGGGTATAGGGTTATATTTTTACCATTTAAACTTTTGAATTCCTCCTCTTCAACACGCAGCAAACACACCCTAAAATCAATGAACAGGCTTTGTAAACTTACTTGGAAGCAAATGAACCGAATTGAAATGAGTTTTGATGAAGGAAGATAAGTTTCAGCCTTTGGAGCTCTATGTGCCGCGCGCAAGCCCAATGCGCCGCGCCATAAATGGTGCATTTTGCAGGAGGCTTTTGGAGGCCTTCCCGGTGTCAAAATTGGGCGCATGATAGCTCGTTGGAAAGTTAGTTGAGTCTGATTTCAAACCCGAGTGGAATGTTTCAATTTGGAGTTCATTTTCCTTGTCAGAAATCAAATCTCCCAAAACTTGTCAAAATGAGAAGAATGAGGCTGCCTCAAGGCAGAGCGCTATTGCAGTCAACTTTTGAAGGTCTTCCTCAACTCCAAATTGAGCTCATGATAGCTCATTGAAAATATATTTGTGTCTATTTATCATTTGACTCATCAAGAAAGTCATTTGGCCAACCAAGCTAGGAGAAATCTTGATTTTCCCAAGGTCACTTCAGAGGTGCATCAATTCTCCCAAGGCGATTGTATTTTTGACATTTCTCTAAAACCATGATACCTGTGTAAAACGTGAAGGAGGTTTTTCTTATTTTGCATGTTTTGGACAAAAACCTTTCTCAGGTTTCCAAAATTCATCTTTTATTTCTCTGAAATAGCATTTGAGTGAAACTTATCTCGATGTGTGGAACAAGGGATTTGTCGAAATGAAGCGAAATGAAGGGGATACAGGGCTTCTAAATTCTTGAGAAAATTTTGGGAAGTAGGGAGAGATGTTAGGAAGTAGGGGAAAGTGGAATTTCAGAGATTGAGTGAGGGGAAGGGGTCCAAAAGGGCAAAACACAGGCCTAGCCTAGAAAATTGCCAAGTTGTAGCAAGAAACTAGGGTTTGTGTGAAAATGGGGAATTTGGGGAATCTCAGTGATGGGAAGTATTTAATAAGGTACATTAAGTATTAGGGAAGGTGTATGAACATCAGGATACAATTTTTGCTGATGATTTGACCATCCAAGAGAAATTACCTCTAAAACCCTAAGAGAGGGAAATGGACCTTACCTAGGCACAACTGAAGCATGAAAAAGGTGTAAAATGACCCATTGGAACTGGAAATGATGATGAAAACCCTCTGAATGATGGTACACTCAGCTGAATGGTGACATGGACTGACATTTGGACAACTTTGAAAAGAGTGAAAACAAACCCTAGACCTAATACCTAGTGACCAAATTTTACTTGAAGACTCACTGAAATGACAAAATTTGACCTTGACACTTTAAGATCACTTTGTAAGAGCATGTTTGATCACTGGAGGAAGGCTGCAAAGGCTGACACTAACACCTAGCAATATCATTGAAATCAAACAACTCTTCTAAGGGGACACGACCTTTTGGAAATAGATTATATTTGCATTGCAATACCTCACGGTATTTTTGATCCAAATCCATACAAAATTCTGCCTCATGAAGGTGTTCTAGCAGATTTATATCAACATGTGAAAATGGCTCTGTTTT
Organism: Pinus albicaulis; assembly: GCA_034641835.2. Taxonomy (NCBI): domain Eukaryota; kingdom Viridiplantae; phylum Streptophyta; class Pinopsida; order Pinales; family Pinaceae; genus Pinus; species Pinus albicaulis. Next base: position 1,546,310,474 of record CM076579.1, on the reverse strand, counting down.
GTGTGTTTGTTCTTCATTAGAGCAATCTTCTTCATGATCTAAGCTTGGTTTTGGTATTTCAAATTCATTCTTGGATTTTAAGAAGTCTTCAATATGTTTGTCACCTTCAAACACTTTCCAATATATATGTTATCAGGTACTGTAGGTCTTCTTTTGACTTTTACCATGTATTTTTCATTGGCATGAGGTAATTGGCAAGTGCTGGCAGAAAAGGCTAGTTCATTGGCAAGTTTGTTTTGAGCTCTTGGGATAGAGGTAAGTTCATATTTCTCAAATGTCTTCGGGAGGTCTAAGGAAACATTCCTGTTTTCTGTTAGCCTATTATTCTTGGCTGAATATTCTCCTTTTATTTGCCTAATTATTAGCTCGGAATCTCCTTAAACATAAATCTTCTTAGCTCCTATGTTTTTCAACAAGTGTAGACCTAGGAGAAGAGCTTTCTATTCTGAAATATTGTTTGTACATTGAAAATCTAGTTTGTAGGAGTGACCTTCATTGCTATTGTGTATCCAAACACCTGCTCCTAAACCAGCTTTGCCATAAGAGCCATCAAAGCTCATGTTCCAAAGAGTTTCAAGTTCAGGTTTTCCATTATGTTGTTGTTCATGGCTGCAAGGGTTTTGAATATTAAATTATTCATTTGGTGTTTGGTTTGACTGTTCTGGTAGGTCTAGCTCTTCGTCTTTTTCATTTAATTGTTCATTAATTTCATCTTCATTGTACAACATAAATGAGTCAAGGTCTGAATGGATAGAATAAAGAGGGGTGTTGTTTGGCTATCTTGGCTACTTACCATGTATTTCATGTGAGATTCTCTATACAATCTTCTAGTTTGATTAACGACTGGAATGGTAGCATATTTCATGTCCATTTGAAGGTTTCCTTGGATATTGGCTCCCCATGATCTAGATAAAAGCATGCCATACTTCAGGGGAATGTCAGCCACTACAATGTCCAGACTAGGCTCTTGGTTGGTATTTGTGCCAGATTGACACACAGATATTTGATTAAACCCATACATTTAACTCTACTAGAATCAAAAGAGTATAAGACTTTGTATGGTTTGGCTATTTCGAGGCCTAATCTCTCCATCACTACCTTTGGCATGAGGTTGTGTGAAGCACCAGATTCTATCATGGCATTGTGTAGGATTTTGTCATGAATTTTCAAACTGACATAGAATGGGGGGACAAATCCCTCCTAAAACTTTCCCTCTACCTCAGGTCCAAACATCATTTATGTCTTGTCATCAGTCAAATTTAGGGTGTCGGTGTCATTTCCTATGTTCAAAGCCTTCAAAACTTGAGACCTATATACAGCTTGAGTCACTAGTTCAGTAAGGGGTATGGCCATTTTGATCTTGGAAATTTCTCCCTCAATACTAAATGGTGTTTGTGTTCTTGGTATATTTACATCAGTTTTATCATAAATTGTCTTTTCAGCAACTTTAGTTTGCTAAGTTTTATTTGGAATGTTAGTTAAAGCAGTTTTTTTAGGGCCAATAGTTGATGTACTAGGGATTATTTTGTCACCATCATGTTAGCTGATTTTGTTTTTTATTTGATTAGGATTATTAGCTATTATGTTGGTGTTTTCTGTTGTCCTTTTAGGAGTGTTTTCAGTGGTCTTCTTAGCAGAAATTTCTGGTTTGTTCCTCTTAGGGATGTCTTGGGTCTTCCTACTTCTGAGGTCATACTGCCTATGAACCTCCATGATGGCATTTTCAAACCCTAGTTTGTATTCTCCAGAATATTCATAAGTTCTTTCAGTTTGTTTTGGGTAAAAAAAACCTTGTTCTTCTTCTGTAATAAAAACAACATCATCACTATTAGAGCCTATTAGGTTCACATGGTTTTATTTTGGCTCTTCAGTCTCTCTTTCTTCTTCATCTACATAGTTTTCTTGGAAAGGAGGCATGATTTGTTGGTCATTTTATCTTTTCTGATTTGAGGAGGGTATCTTCTAAAGTCTTGGTTTCTATTTATATTTTGAGGGATTGTTTGGTTTTCCTTAGGAGGTGTTATTTCATTCAACTTGATTATCTCCATCATCCTTTCCATTACCCTAACTAGATTGTCAATTTTAGCATCAGATGTGGAGGCCACAATTTCTTCTGTGTATGTAACCCTCTTCTCTGCTCTTAATCTAGCCCTTTTAGCAATTAAGTTGGCTTCTACACTTACTACTCCTCTTTGCATGTCTTCTAAAGTGAGGGGATCTCTTTCTCTCAATTGGTAAGCCATGCCTTATATACACTATTGAACCTAGTGCAGTAGTCTTGGACACTTTTCCCAATATTCCTCTTAAGTTTATCATACTCTTATAAGATTTGAAGATGATTTTTCTTAGTCTCCCACTTGTTTATGAATGTTTGATAAAGGGAAGGGAGATCATGAATGCTGTTAGGGGTTAAGTTCTTGAACCATTTCTTTTCTTCTCCCCCTAAACTTTGGGCAAACATTCTCATTTTTATGGTGTCCTATTCTATCTCTTGGTAGTCAAAAGCATCATTCATCTTGTCTACATGATGTTGGGCAGTTATAGGGTCAGTTCCACTAAAGTGAGAGATTTTTTATTGGTAGTCTTGTGTCATAGGAAATAAAAGTTGGGGTAGTACCAATGGGGCAAACCATGCTGCCATGATTTGAGGTAAAGGAACCTAATGAGGGTTTATAAGATGGGGGTTTATGGGAGGAGGTGGAGGATGAAATGGAGTGGTTTACATAGTGGATGTATGAGTGGGTGTGACAGATGTACTTGGATCGTCTAGCTAATTTTGATTAGATTTGGAATGAAAGGAGCCAAACTGTTGGAGAAGCTGAAAATCAGGAGGAGTGGAAGGAGAGGCTTCTCTACTAAGACTCTGTTGTATGCTAGTAGGCTTAAGGCTTGTCCTGTCTATCCCATTTTGATACTTATTCCTGAATAGGTTTCTTCTATGGTGTAAGTCAAATTGGGTATCTTGCAAGGATGTGAGATTTTCAGGGACAAAACTTGCTTTATGAATTGGTCTAACAATAGTTGAATCTTCAGTCCTATAATTTTTCCATAAGATTATTTCTGGGCCATCAACTATGGTAGGAGGGTTTGGGTCAAGGTGAGATCTGGTGCTAATTCTTTATGAAGCCATATTTCAAACCCATAACACAGAAAGGCTAAAATTTTATGAGAGTTTTGAAACAGACCTATCTATGAGAATACTAAATTCACACAGTATGTGACTGGGCTTTATAGTGTTAGGACTGATTTATACATTCCCAGAGGAGTCTGTGAGAAATAGTGCAGTCAACAGGGCTAATGAGGACTAGTGGAGTCACCAGGTGGATGATGATTGCTATTTTGAGGAGGTGCTTGTTGTCCATCATCAACAAAATACCAATCTAAAGATGTTTTTGGGTTTTCTGAGTTCTTTATGTAACACTAACCTTTTCAGTAAGTGTTCTCCAGTATGGTCAACATTGTGTTAGTATGGTGAATCAATAAAACACATTTCTTGGCTAACACTTGATTTATCTAAGTTTGATAGGGGATTTGTGAGTTGTTAAGGAGTATTTGTGCTGTTACTTACTCAAAGTCCCCAGTGGAGTCACCATTATGTTAGGTCCCTGTAATTTTTCAGATTGGAAAGACCAAATTGAAAAAGGGTAACATCAAACCAACTTTGGAGCCCTAGGACCTAGCCTTCCTGGACTCAGAGAGGGCTCTCTCTATATTTCTGTAATAGATGTAACTTGATTGATTTAGGGTATTGATTTTAGGCTAGTTAAAATGATAGGGTTTGTTTGCTTTATGTTGTTTGGTTGGGTTGGTTCTCAAGAAGAACAGATAGACTAAGAGAAACTTAAACCATTGGGCTATGGAGTTTGAAAAAGGTCTTGAAAAGTACAACAATAGGTCAAGGGTGTTTCATAGGACAAGTTAACAAAACCAAATGGATCTAAATAGGTTAAGTGAGTGTGAAATGAACATTAAATGGTGAATGTAGTAGGTTTAAAGCGTAGTTAAGAATCCTTTAACATAAACTATAACAAGAACATAAGGAAAAAATAACTATATTACAGCAACATCACCATTAACCAGGTTCTTGAATCTTATAAAGGTGCTTGCTCCATTGAATCCTATGAAGGTGCTTGCTCCAAGACTATGTATTCATCTCAATAAACAACCAACAATAAACATGAATCCTCCATGCAGTATTTAACTTGAAAATTAGGAGAAAAACCCTAGTTAGGGTTCCAAAATGTCAATAATTACACATTTAAGTCATTTTGTCCTATGAGACCATGAAATACCCAAGGCACAAATATCCCAAACTCATAAATGAAAAAATAACTTCTAAGCTAACCTCTGAGCTAATTTTGGAATCATTTGACCTTTAAGGCCTCTCAATAACTTTGAAAATAACTCCAAGTGTCTTTTGTTGACTTTTTGGCAAGGGCACAACACCAAGATTCAAGGGCGTAGTGCCAAGCCAAGGGCCGAGTGCCAAAACTCGAAAAATAGTTTGAGTTGCAACTGAGTTTAGGAGGCCTTCCCGGTGTCCAAATGAGATCCATGATAGCTCACTGGAAAGCCTATATTGTATAGTTTCCAAATATACCTTTGGTTTCCAGAATGGTGTCCATATTCCTACTCAAAAATCCATTCTCCCAAAATTTCTTAGGGTGCAGCGCCAGTGCTGAAAAGAGGGCAGAAAGGTGATTGTTTGCTTGTTTTTGGCCCTTTTGAGGGACCAATTCTGCTTCAAATGACTTGAACCTTTCTGGGGGTGATCTCCTTGGCCTAAGGATCATGAAAATGTAAATTTTCCGTTAATTGAATGCCCCAAAAAAGAGCGCAACGCTAATGGCACTGCGCGTTTGGCCCTTTTTTCTGCAAGCCAAACAGTCCAAATTTCAAAATGTGCACCAAGTGCCAAAATTTGGATTTTGTCTTGTTGATCATGTTTGGGAGGCTTGGAGGGATACATCAGCAAGGATGTCAAGTTTATCCTTCTCCTTTGCCTCATTTAGGGATTGAATCTTTGCAAGGGCTCTTTTGAGCTTGGCCCTTTCAATCCTGTTTCTCAAGGCATAATGCCTTGCCATCTTCTTCTGAAGGAAAATGCCTCTTTTTTCCTTCTCAAGTTTATCCTCTAGGTGCACATTGCCTCTTTATAGCCAATATTCTCTATCAAAGTTTATCTCCGTGGCAAGCAGCTCACTTGAATTGAGTTTCTTTTCCAATGTTGTCTCTTTCTATATTTCTCGCGCTAAGGCCTTATTCAAACCAATTGTCCTTTTCCTCTTCCTAGGGAGTTGTTCTTCCTCATCCTCAATGTCATCTAGAGTGCCCAAGGTCTCATCTAGCTTAGCCTTGGATCTTCCAGCCTCTTTCCAAGCTCTGATAGCTCTAACCTCACTGATGGCTTTCTCTGTTTCTAACTTCTTGTTTTCCACCTCAAGAAAGTTTATCACATTCCTTGCCCTACCAAGATTTTCTTGCAGCTCCCTAATCTGGGCATCCTTGCTTTTGATCAACATGTTTGTAATCATCTCCTAATCCTCACTCTCAAGTTCAATCAGTCTAAACTCTTGTTCAATCTCATGTTCATCTCAAGATGTTTTGTTGATGTAGAAGGTAGGGCCCCTTCCATAATTTGTGGAGAAACACCTGCCTATGACCTCTTTGATAGGTAAAAGAAAAAGGCCCTATGTAAACCATCTCAGTGTCATCTGTCTCATTACCATTGGCCTCGCTACTTTCTGCCTCACTGCTGGATGTTTTGGTATCATAAGATGAGGGTGAAGGGCTGTGGGAAGGTGATGAAAGAGGATCATCTTGAGGTGAAGGCATGTGAGTGTATGGTGAAGTGGAAGGGTCATCACGGGGTGAAGGAATGTGAGTGAGTGGAGATGTAGGAACAACAGGAAGTGATTGAGAAATAGGGATGGGAGGGTTAGAATATGAAGGAATGTCTTGTTGAGGATGGCCTTGTGGAGTAGTAAAAACCTTGTTGGCAATGAAGGTATCCCATGGAATGCATTTCTGATGTATTTGGTACATAACAACCATCTTGATAAGTTAGTGATGGAAGAGGTTGAGGGTAGTTTCTCTTTTTCACTATGTAGGAAATTTTTTCAATGCTTCTGAAGAGGTAATAGGGTATGTGCAGCATCCTCACTCTAGTAAAATGTATAAGCAGGCTGATGTTATGTGAGTAAAGTAGGGATAATCTTCCCTCACATGTGAAATATTTCATGATAATCTTCATCATCGGTGCATTTCTATCAAGCAGATGAGAAAATGGGAAGATGGATTTGTGGTGATCTTTATACCTAAGCTTTAGGTAGGGTTAAAAGTAGCACATGTCAAGGTTAGCTTGCTTGAACCATTTCTCACCCACACTTGGTATCACTGTGGCAATGGTAATAACATCTATAGATAGCTCAAAGGTGACCCATGTAAGGTTAAATTTTTTGTCATGCAAGTTGATGATAAATAGCCTAGCTAGCTCAAGGTGTTTTTGCGCCTGTTGCAGCTTTTCACAAAATTCAAAGAAACCTACATGCTTGAAACAAGAAACAGTAAGGGGAGATGAGATGACCTCTCTTCTATTGAGGGGTTCAAATATATTTATCTTGCCTCCTTCATGATCATGCCTACATGGTATTTGGGCCTCACCACCACTGCCATTGTCCTCTCCCTCAGACATGTGAAAAATATGTTTTTAGAAACCCTTGGGCTGTAAACGTAAATGAGATGAAGGGATGGTAATGAAAAGGTAGCTTTGCAATTGAATGAGATGAGTGAGTGGGGGTACATGTGTATTAAAATGAGTGAGAGGCTAAAACAATTCAATGACAACCGTCCAACTGTGCAATTACACTTTATATCACAAAAAATCCATCTAGGAACATGAAATGAGGTTTAAACAGTGATTACCAACTTGAAATTTAGGTTTTAATTAGGGTTTCATTCCATTCATCAAGAAATCACCAAAATATGTTGAAGATGAGTGTAGGTCAGGTACTTACCTCATCCCACAGCTTTAGAATACTTTGGAGGAAACTTGAAAAGGTTTTGAAGTGGTTTGAAAGGTTCAAGGGCTTAGAAACCCTTCCTGGCCAAGGGCGCAACACCAACGCTGAGGGCACAATGCCAAGCCTAGGTGCGCAACGCTAGTTCTAAGCGCGCAATGCCTTTGAGTATGAGCATAGGATGTGTTCTCAACAAGAGTGTAGCACCCTCCCCAGCGAGCAGCGCCACCTTCTAGGCACACATCACCTTCACAATTTGAATGGTGGAGAAAAGCCAAGCACGTAGCGTCAAGAAAACTCAAAATTTATTTTGCTGGGAAAAAACAACTTTGGGTATCTTACAACAGCAGCATGCAGGCACATGTATCTCTCTCAACAGTAATGTCTCACCATCTGTATCACGTGATTGAAATATACGTCCTGTCATCATTATTATAATTATATGATTATCCTTAGAAAAAAAATTATTTAAAATAAAAAATGAATGGTCATTCAACGTGTGATTATTATAAGTAGTTAACTCTTCCAATAATTTTATTTTAAACTTTTCACTACCTACTTGGAAGTTTGCACGCACATGCATCATTTATCACAATTTGAACGTGTTGAGGATTTCTTCCAGGCCAGCGTAGCCACATACATATATCATGATTTGAATGTGTGGGGATTTTTTTCAGACTAGTCATATGAAGCGAGTTGTTTCTTTTTTCGGATTTTTTTTCAGATTATTCTTGTGTTGTGATTTTTTGAAGGTATTTTTGGTTGAAAATAGAAGTTTGATGAGTAACTTTGAGCAATGGAAGTGCCTTAAGCATTTTTTGGGTTGCTAAATCTATAAATATAGTAAAAAAGCCAATTTAAATAACACAAATCAAGATTTCACCTCAATTTTTTTCGCACTAAAAATAACATGTCAATTTATATGGTGGATAAACCTTCATAATTATCACGACATAAAAGTATCAAAATACTTATCAACATTTACTATTTACTATATATTTTATTTTATTTGTTAAAATTTTAAAAATTATAAAAGCTCTATAATTTTTTTTTTTACATTATATATATATATATATATATATATATATATATATATATATATATATATACATGGACATTTCTTTCTATTTTATTATAGAGATCTTTAATTTATAAACATATTGTAGCATAGGTTGTGTTACACTACCATGTCTTATCAATACCACATGTTCAAAAAATCTAAACTTTATATAACATTTTTTCATATGATCGCTTATGTTAAATTAACTAAATTAACTAAAAGAACAAAAATGACATTATTAATTTGAAGATAAATCTAAACAAAAATGTAAATATTTTAGTTGAGGTTAAATCTCTACCATTCAATTAATAATTATTGACAATTAAATTAAAATTGTGGAAATCTTATTTCAAAATAAAGACGCCAATTGATATGACTTTCTTTAAAAATAAAAATAAAAATAAATTATTGTTTTATTCCAAATATATTAAAGTAAACAATAAAAAAATCAATTATAATGTAAGGATTATAATTTGTATATTTTAGGATTGAAAACCTATTAGAAGTGTTTTCTAATGTGAAATAGATGTGTAATTCCATATTTAATATGGAATTAAAATGTCATATTTTAATTAAAATAATATATATACAAGTTAAAATATGTTAGAAAATGTAATTAGTACTTGTCTCAATTATGATTCTTTCTATATACAGAATCTGTTCCTATTCTATAGGAGTTAGCTAAATCTAGGTTCCTTGGTTGGTGTATGGTTGAGATATTCTCTCAACCACATTATTGTGCGTGCAAGATAGTTTTCCTATCTTGAGACTATACTTCATGTATATATCTATGTGTAATCTCTATGATTAATAATAAAGTGTAAACAATGAAACTTTATCTTGGTATTAGAGCCCATGAGGGCCCTTGGCCCCTCTTAGGCCGAGGTAAATAAAATAGTGCATTTGTATTGTTTTAATTCTTCAAAACGTCATGTGAAGCATGTTGCTGCATGGAGAAGAGAGCAACTCGATGTAACTTGCTGCCTACCTCGCGCTGCGTAGATTTGTGTGTGTGGCGTTGTGTGAACACAATAACGTGAAGAGGGAGTAGTTGCGTGCTTTGGATCGTGTTGCGAATATTGTGTGTTCTGGAGCTGCAAGGATCGTGGTGGATCCATGGGTGATTGAATCCTCGGTGTTGCCGGTCAGAGGGGTGGATACTTGTTGCTGTAGGTCAAGTGAAGACCATGGTCAAAGGGAGAAGAGTGCAGTCTAACTTGCTGCTAGATCGAGCATTGGTGAATCCGTGGGTGGATCTACTCTGCCATCATAAAGACTGAATTGATATGAGTTCCAGGGAGTCCTCCATATTTCTAGAGTGCTGGACCACTCACAGTCAAAGTGGATGAGCGTGGACATGAATTTGTGTGTGGAGCCACAGAGTCGGTGGCGCTAGTTTTGAGAGTGAGATTCTGAGATCGAATCCCCTCAAGAACCACAACTCACGGAGGCGATATTGGCTACGAAGGCCGATTCCTTATCAGAGGCCTTGAGAAGATCGATTGTTGTGTGGATCGATAAAGAATGGATTGTTTCATGATCGTCAATTTCTGAATTTTGTTGCAGATCGAGTCAAATCCGAGTGGAGAAGCATTGTTTGAGTCAGATTAAGGGTTCTGTTTTGGGGGTTCAGCAGTTTGGTGCAGTGAGCATTCAGCATTATAATTTGAGCCATGGAGTTGTTGGTGGTGGCACTGTGAGATGTGGAGCTGCTGACGGTGCTTTTTGATTAGTGCACTTGTGAAAACCAACTGCCTTGGTCATAGGGTGGATATATGTGTAAATCTAGCCACATATCCATTCTTGATGTGCTTCATTCTGAAAATTTTCCATCATTCAATTCTTCCTGAGGGCCTCTTCTGAGATTCAAAAGAGGGAGAACGCTCAATCGATTTGTGCTACGTTCACTCCATAATATTTTCCCCTGTTGATGGGACGGTCTGGACGTGGTAGTGCTTCAGAGGTTTTGCAGGTTACCAAAGATCTTCTGGTGAGTGTAAAGATCTGTGCATTGAGCCGTTGTGGTGTCGCGGTGCTCACCAAAACTAATCAAAGCATGGTTGTTGAGGCTCATTGATGTGAGCTCGGTGATCTGTGTGGGCATTTGACCTGAGAACCATCATATGTGGCTTTGAAGAGGCGTGAAGCCTGTAATTGCTTCCAAATCTGAGCCATTGTGTTGTGCCTCTATCAATGTTGGCGTGGATGCCTGGAAATGGTGCTAGTTGTTTTTGGCTACTTTTTCCCGGAAGGCTTGTCTCCGGGTGGGTTATTCAGATAGCAGTAATTTTTTTGGAATAATTTTTTTTTTTTGGATCATTCGGATGGTAGTTGAAATCATAGGAAACTGATGATTCTCAGGAAAAATATTCCATGGCGAAGTTTGGTTGCTTCAGACGGTGTGCTGACCGAGCGTAGCATCTCGTGGGAGGTTCTCCAATATGTTTTCCATAGTATAGCATGTTGTCCCAGCCGTCGGTTGTCTGTAGAAATAAATCGCGATTATGACAATTTTTCCCATGGTGTTCGTCGTGGATATGACAACTGTTCCCATGGTGGTCATGCTTTTGGCATGAGAAAATGGAGGGGTGTATTCAGATAAACGACTTTTAGCTTATGGATGATCATTGCATTTGTTGGTGTACTGTTACTTCAACGTTACTAGTGTATGGAGATATCGAAATTTGTGGAGATGCTAAATCTATTTGTGCGAGATTTGCAATTTCCTTCTTTTTCTGATCAGTTGGAATAAGCTGATGTGGGACACAAGCTGTTAGTGTTGGAGGGTTCATTTGGTAACATGGATCCGTATAGAGCTATGGATCCTGGGGTCATTAGTGATCTCGACATGGATGACTATGTCAACCTTCTATGCGGTTCTAATTATTCTTAAGAATCCATTGAGTTGATCACCAATTTGATTTAATGCAAGTTGCAGGTGTGAAGCCCAATGATGTTGCATGGAACACAGTGATATGCAGATATCACCAATGTTTTGTGTTATTAATTAATTGGGTTTTCATATGTGGGATATAATGCAGCTCTCAAGATCCAAGCTACCATTCCTTCATTTTAGTATGGCGCAACGGAAGTGTGGTGAGCTTCCCGATCTGGACCAGTGTGAGGAGATTAGCCTGGCAGAAGTTCTTCGATGTTGTAGCCTGACAACCAATGTGAGGAGGCATGTTTGGAGGCCTCTTGTGTCGGTACCAAATGTCCATCGATGATGATGGAGAGATGTATATGGTGCAATGAGCATGAATTTTTGTTGCGTGAGTTGCGTTACTGTGGCGACATTACTATAGATCCGACATGTGTGTTGCTACATGCTCTAGAGAAGAGTTGGTAAGCCTTAATGGCTAGTGGCCCCTTTGTGGCTAGTGTGCCTTAGTGGCAGATTTGTGGCCCTGGGTGGCTAGAGAGCCTTCGTGGCCGTGGTGAGCTTTTGTGGTTGTGATAAGCCTTGGTGGCTAGATTAAGAGCGTTCTGCAGAAGCCAGACTCTCTTTCGTAGAGCTGACCAGTGGGATTTTTTATTTATCCATTCAAACATTTTTTTTTATCTAACCAGTGCTTCTCAGGTTGGAAACAAGTTGAGCTAACGAGCTTGTCATTGTTAGCTCTAATGGATAGTTCTTTTTTTTTCACTGAAATAGATGCCAATCTAAATAAATATAACAAAGACAAACAAACACACACACACACACACACACAGAGATGTCAATAGGCTTTATCTCAGTTGGTTGGGAGTAATTTGTTATCCTCCCCACTGAGGTTAAATTCTAGTAAGTGACATGATTATCTTCATTGTAATGGCTTTGAGTCTTGTTCTTAAGTATGAGAAGTCCCTTGCGGGATGAAACGTGTATTTCATCACATGTAATATAAATATATTCCTCTACGGAATCTACTTATGATATAGTGAAAGGAAAAACTAGTTTATGTTAAAGTAATACGCAAGTATGGGTCATTAAAATACTAAAGGAAAGAAAAAAACACATTCTTCCATGTGTTTTCCATACTGATTTGGTATATTTGGTGAAAGGCATCTCATTGTTCTTTGTAATCAGATAGATTATAAAAAGTGAAGCTTGTTACTTTGGGGGAAAAGTGCAACTCTAGGTAGCTTCTAGGAGCCATGAAGGAAGATCGATGAAGGTTGGGCTGGTAAATGATGAGGAAGTAAAATAAGAGAAAATGAACCCATGTGTGATTCTAACAGAAACCTCTCTCTCTCTCTCTCTCTCTCTCTCTCTCTCTCTCTCTCTCTCTCTCTCTCTCTCTCTCTCTCTCTCTCTCTCTCTCTCTCTCTCTCTACACACACAAACACATTTACATGACACATATATTTATATTTCATATGAGGAATATACATGTGTTTATTCTTAAAGGGACTTCTCAAACTCAACCACGGGGCTCGAATCCATGACAACAAATCTCTTCATGTCACTTACTATTATTGAACCTAAGTTGGGAGAATAAAAATTTCCAACCAACCACCTAAAATAAACCCAATTAACACACGCACACACACACATAGACACACATACTCTGAAAACACAAGTAACACAGCTCGAAGGGGACTTGACCAATTTGTTTGAGTTCAGGGAACATGCTTTTGTTATATAATATTTGTTGGATGTTGCATAGAATAAAATGTACATATTTCTTGCAAGAATCACATGATAATTCATATTAGTTCTTGACTATTGTGAGAAATAAAAAATACCAAGGTTTAGTTTTGTAGGGAGTGCAATCAGGATTAGATGAACTAATAAGATTCCAAATAGAAGAAAATAATGCTTTGGGGAATGTCTCAAAAATGACTCAAAGGGAGATTCAATACAATTATATAGAATTTTGTAATTATAGATTAGTGAACTCATCTCTAAAAAAATTATATCATCATTTATGGTTTTCAAACTTCTGTGGTTTTTATTGATTGCAGAATCCGGATTATCCATAGTATCATAAAACGATTGTCGACGTTTCGAATCCCAATGGGGATCCATCTTCAGGATGAGAAATGAATGAAGAATGAAAGAAGGTCGCAAAAGGTATAAAGGGCTGAGATGATCAGAAGATGAGAAGAGCCGACAACAAACTCTATAATTTATTTAAAATAATTTTAATAAATTAATAAAATTAAAATTATTTTAAATAAATTATAGAGTTTTTTTTTGGCTCTTCTCATCTTCTCATCATCTTAGACCTTCAATATTTATACCTTTTGCAACCTTCTTTCATTCTTCATTCATTTATCATCCTGAAGATGGATCTCTGTTGGGATTCGAAACGTCGACAGTCGTTTTATGATACTATGGATAATCCGGATTTTGCAATCAAGCATATCATCATTGTATAGTTGACAAATACCAGCATCTCTCCAAAGTTGCAAAAAATGCTATTGAAGGATTCCATCAACCTCCACTTGGCGAAATGAGAAAAACTTGAAAAATTGTTAAAAGGATAAATGAGTTAGAGGAAATCATTTAAGAAAATTGAATCTCCATATGGACAATTTCAGATCACTAAGGATTGATGGAAAAAATATTAACTCCCTTAGGGAACATCGATATGTACACACACATGTATTCATGTATGTATGTATTCTAAAAACACAAGTAACACATCTCGAAGGAGAATTGACCAACTTGTCCAAGTTCAGGGCGCATGCATTTTCTATACAAGATGTGTTGAATGTTTAATAGAGGAAAATGTACAATAGCTTGCTAGAATTACATGACAATTCATCTTAGTCCTTAACCATTGTGTACAACACAAAATACCAAGGTTTTATTTTGTAGGGAGTGCATTTGGGATTAAAAGTACTAACAAAATGGCCAGATTGAAGGAAAATATGCTTTTGGGAACATCTAAAAAATGAATGAAAGGGAGATTCAATGCAATTTTATAAAATTGGCTAATTATAGGTTATTGAACTCATCTCTCAAAAAGGATATCATCGTTGCAAAAAAGGTTATTAAAGGATACCATCTACCTCCACATGGAAAAATAATAACACCTTGACCATTTGTTAAAATTATAAAGGATCTAGAAGAAATTATTAAGAAAAAGTGAATCTCCATATGGACAATGTCAAATATCACAAAGGAAGCATTGATGGAACACATAGCAACTCCCTCGAGGGACATCGATCTAATTAATTCATATATCAATATGCTAAAAAATGGCCTATGTCCCATTAGCTACCTATATGGTGGCATATGAATCTCCAAGCCACAAGAACATAGAAAAATTATCCTCACAATATGATGCATGGAAAGGGTCATAAATAATTATGACTCCTAAATTATAACAAATTACCTTTTATGATGTGAGGAGTTTTAAAGATAAAAAATAAACAATTGAAAAGAACATAAACCATTTGGAGTGGGACTAGATTGACCAATAGCCAGTTATTATTAAAAATTGTAGTAACCTAAGAGAAAGAAGGTGGGGTTTTTGCTTGTGCATGCATTTGTAAACTTTTTTTATGAGTTTTAAATAAGGAGAAGCCAAATTTAGCGAACATTCTCTAAAAATATTGGACCCTAGTGTGATAAATAGGAAATTAAATAATAATATTGCTTACTAAATACTAGAATTGTTATAAGATTGTATCATTTCAATTATGGATTTCTCTTTGTGGGAATTCACAATGTTATTTCTGCTTTTTGAATGCATAATTTTTTTATATGGTGAATTCAAGACTATAAACAATAATTTAATTGTACACTTTCTTCACATAATTTCTATTCATTTACATGTGTTTATGCTATTATTTCTAAAATAGATTTATAATCTATATTTTTTCCTACTTAGGAGTGGAAAAGTAAAAGGGCATACTGCACATATATTAGAAGCATTTTGCATTCTATATTTCATATTTACATTCTCATAAACGAATAATTAATGGTTGTTTCTCTAGAATTTGACTGGGTTCCCTATTCCAAACAATGTGAGATCTAATTGGGACTTCACATTGAGGAGAACCTTTGCTACTGAGAAGGGAATTTTACCTGTGCCAACAAGTAGCCTCACTTTTAACAAAAAAAAGTTGTTTTCAATGTGTAGAGTAGTTGTATTCACATGTCTTTGGAAAAATTGGTCTTATGCTAGTAGAGTTAAGTAAGATGGATGTAAGATGGAAGTGAGAAATTCCATTTTCCTCTAATTCATCCTCCCAATTCATTACATTAGGTTTTACTTTATTATTATTCTTTTGCTTCTAATTTTCTTACAATCATATCTCTTATTTTAACTCATATTTATCTTTATGTTTACAAGAGTGATAATAATATTGGAGGGAGATTGTATCAACAAACTTTGTTTATTTGTAGTAGTAAGAAATATTTAGAACACAAATTTGTATATGCACAAGTTTGAAATTAATTATATGAATTGATAAGACCTTTCTAGAGGAATTTTAAAAAGTCATTGGCAATCATGAGTAAGCAATTTACTTCTTATAACAGAAATCAATGATGATATTTCATCATGATAAGCTTCAAACCTATATTGATTCATAGGAAAATTATTTATTAGAATGAAGCAATGAATAAAATGATGGATATTGGTAGAAAGATATGGCATATGTGTTAAATTAATGTGAAACATAAATTGGTGATTGGATTTTCACAAGGGATCATCTAGGTCATCGTCAAAGTAATAATTTTTATTATTTTGGAACTAATATAAGATAATCCCACTATCAATAAATTCCTTTAAATTTCAAACTTTAGATTCAAGGGATCAAGTGTTAATTGAATTTTTTGGTTGGTAGACAATTGTTTGTGAGGGAGAACAAAGGTTTCATTTCAATTGTTTTCCTTCGACTTAATTATCAAATTAAAGGACTATGTTAAATGCAAAGTTCACACTATGAATTATTGATCTCATTCTATTCAAACATTTGAGCTTTCTAATGTTGAAGATAGGTGAAGTGTTCACATGAATAGTTAGACACACAATATTCTAGAATATTACAACATCATATTCTTAAGTGTGAAAATCTTCATGTTAATCTTCAATTATTTTCAACATTTAATTAAATTATATTAATAACACAAATAAATTGCCAAAACGCAATAACCTTCACATTCTTCATAAACGAATAGTTGTCAACACATTCTTTATATCAACACTTCTTTAATTGTTACCACATCTCATTTGATTAACCATTAACATTTTATATTAATTAATTATCATGAATTATTCACAAAATATGTCTACTTTTTTAATAACATAATCACCTTAATGACATTTAGCATTCTATTGCCACCATTTAAAATATATATATAAGTGATAATATAACAATATTGAAAATAATTTCACACGAATATTATTGAAGTAACCATAATTCAGTTCAAAACTCATCTCACTAAAATGTCTAAAATATTAGAATATTTAAAATGATTTTATTATAAGATACATTTAAGTAATTTTGAATACTATATATGATTTTATATATTAAAATATTAAAATTTATACACATCAAAATTTCAGTAAATATTAAAATTTAAATACAGGTGTCTCTTCTGACCAACACTTTCTTAGAAACACCCTGTGGCTTTCAATGACTGGAAGATTAAGTTGCATGATGTCAATATTATGAGTGGTTTTAGATGAAATTGAATTTTTTTATTTATTTTAATTTTGACGAATTTACACCTCCGCAAATCAGAGTATTGGTAGGAAAGAAAGTCACAGCGATTATTTTTTTCAAAGAGAGTCGGATTCTTTTAGAGCAGATTTTGGATTTTTTTTAATAAATAATGACAAATGAGATGGGAATATTTTCGGCTTGGAATGGAGCGAGCTTTCGAGAGCGAGAAAGTAGGATGAGTTTGGAATGGAGCGAGAGAGCGAAAATTCGGATGAATCACCATCATTCATCCCGAACTGGATCCCGACTCATTCCCGAGAGTCACCATCTTAGGTTTTGGAATCTTGAAATTTACATTCGCTCCCGAGAGTCGCTATCTTAGATTTTGGAATCTTCAAATTTACATTTGCTAAGTTTCTAATAGCTATGAAATTTGGATTATAATTTATAAAATGTGAGTATATTTCATTGATTTTGTTAAATTTTTAGTTGTATTTAAAAAAATATTTTTTATTTACATAATGAATATCAGTTGAAATTTGATTTAAAAAAATTGTTAAGTCTTAATAGATAAGTTTTTCTATGTTTTTTTATGATTTTGAATTTGTGTATATATTAAAAAACGTATGTTAAGTAATAAAAATTAATTATTTCATCAAATATTGTAAAAGAAAAAACTTAATTTACCTGGATCTATCAATTAAAAAGTTTAATTAGTGATATTAATTTGTTAGACTACTCTGATTTAAGGTTGTGTGGTTTATCTTAAGAATAATTACTTTTCATAGGCTTTATCTTAAAAATAATTATTCTTCATTTTCTTAATGTCAATGTTTAAGCAAATGGTGAATTTATCACAAAATGTTTTTTAACTAATATTAAAATTGACAAGTGTCGAGGTTAGTTTAATTGGTGGAGCCCTTATAGGTTCAATAGACACCTAATAGGAAGTGATCCCTTGAGGTAAATCTATCTCATATGCCTAAATTATTTTAATTATAAATTTTAATTTTAATAACTTTAGTTTTTATGGTTGAAATTCTAAACTTATAAATAGGTTTTGTTACAATATTATGGGTCAATATTATGGTTCATTAATATCACATGTCTAAAAACCCATCACTAATTTCATGACACTTGTTCATATGACATTTCTAACTCATTTCATATCACACTTGTTCATACGACATTTCTTTCCTAATTGATTAATTGAATTAAAAAGAAAGAAAGTGCCTCACTACTTTTGAGATAAATCTCAACCTTTGATATGTGACTACTACTAAGAATATTCTAAAATATTTTGTGGATGTTAAATTTCTACCATCCATCTAATAATTATTGAGAATTAATTTAAAATTTTGAAAGCCCTATTCTAAAAAACATGGTGTAATTATAAAACATAAATTACTCCTACTTCAGCGAAATTTTCTCCAACTCCCCCAATTAAATCATTTATTATGAATTCTCTCAATTAAATAATATTGTCCCAATTTCTAGAAATATCATAGTCTTTTCAATTATTCAAATTAGTATAGACACCCCAATAACTCCAATAACGAGCATTTTTTCCAAGATAATCGAATTATCCTAATTTTACCTAATTATCCCAATTGTCCAATTATCTCAAAGTTTCCTAGTTACCCTATATTAAAAATTAAAGCTAATTTACTAATTCCTTGTACCAATTAACCATAATTTTCCTAATTTCCCAACTAAACTTAATTATCCCTAATTATAGTTTCCTAACTAAACCCAATATCCCTCATCCCAATTACTCAAATAAAACCATTAGACATAATTTCCCCAATTAACATATTTTCCCAATTATTTGCACTATGGTTTTTTTTTTTTTCCCAAATACTCTATTTGAACCAATTATCTTTGACATGCCTAATTTTTTAAAATTTTCAAAATTTTTCCAACTTTCCATTTACTTTATGAGATATCCCAATTTTTATTGTTTCTCTTCAAAGGATATTTACTTTCTCTACTAAAAGTGGTATTCTGTGTGTATAATATGTGTTCTATTAAAGTGGACATGTTAGATTTTTTATGAAATGCACAAAAGTATATAGTTGTGAAAAAGAAGAAACACTACACATTCCAAGCTTGAGACAAAAGACGACGAAAAAAATGAGAGAGCACTCTCTATACCAAAGAGACAAATAGAAAGATACACTAATTCTAATTATGAGGCCAACAATTTCTTTAGTTACCATGAAACCATGAATACATATTTATAACACACTTTAGAGGAAAGAAACATTGTATACTAAGTATAATTCCTTAATGTATGCACTTTAAAGAAAAATAAACACCCCATTGATTTAAATTAATTAGTTGCTTTATTATATTGCTAACTATGAATAAAAACAACCATATATTAGCTATACATACTCAAAAAATATGACAAAGTAAGGTTCATGCAAGAATATAAAAATAATTGGATAAGGTGAACACCAAGAATTATACTAAATTTGTGAAAACAATCGCTCACTTTTTTAGGAGGAAGAAAATGATATATATAACGAATAAGGTTGATTGATAAAAACATGCTATAGTACTATAATACCATATCACAGTCACACATTATTATACCTACAAAAATTACTAAAATAAAATAAATTGGTTAAAAATAAGCATGATATAAACAATACTCTTCCTCTAGCGTATAAAAATGTGAATATACAATAACAAGTGAAAGAAAATTAGAAAGTCTGGTATGCATAAATCTCAACAATTTACAGTTGTTCTACTTGAAAGAAAGTATATATATATATAAGTTTAAATATATATAAATGTATAAATTTAGTTTATTCACACAAATCAAGTTTCACTAACACAATCAATTGATGGATTTTTTATGAAGGTTACTGAGGATAAAATCTCATAAAGTAGTTGCGTCTTGTGCCAGAGGAAAAGGCATGCTAAAAAAATCTAGTCAGTGGCCTAAGCCTAATGCCCTTAAAAGTATGAGATGACTTTAATTGCTTCAATAACTCTGAATCTACGCTTCTCAAACCACACAAACAACTTAACAAACCCAAAAAATACATAAATGCACAAGAATGTAAAAGATGGCTGAATATATAAACTTACAATACATATTCTGATATAAAAAACGTTCAACACGAAAAACTGGGTGTTTACTAAATAGGTTTAACTCTGGTTTCACTCTCTAGTTTTACACAAACTGCAACAGCTTTATGATCATGCATTGTGCATTGTCAGGCCAAGATGAACCATTCAAATGCACGAAACTCTTTCAGGAGGCTCTTCATTTTTTTCTGAACGCAATGAAATCTGCAATACCCAACAAGGGTGTTGTCTTCTTTGAGTCAAAGTAAGATAACTCCCCCTTAGCTCTCTTCAACAATTCAATTGTAAATTATTTTTCTTTCTCCTGTTAGAGATTAATCTACATAACAAATCCGTTTCTATTAAAGAATCGGTTCCAGAAATTAGTTAGGAGTTAGTTTCAAGTTTAACTGTTTCTGAATGCATATATATATTTCCTCCCTTAATGAAAATCATTGCTTCCGTGTTCTGGTGTGTTCTTCTCTCCTCTCTTAAATCTGTCATGGTATCAAAGGAGGTTGCTCTGCAATTCTAGTTAGGATCTCCATTGCTTGAGAGCTGAAGCAAAGTCCTTGTTGTTTGAAGTTGCGTGCCTCATTTCCTGAGAGATGAAGCAGAGTCCTCCTTGTTTGAAGTTGTTGCCTGATCTTTCACTGTTGTGTGATTTTCGACTCTTGAAGTTGCCTGCAAGTTGTTGTTAAAGCTGCCTGCAAGATTCTCTTTGATGCTGCGTACAGTAAGGAATTTGTAAGCCCTTAATTCAATTTAGCAGTCGAAGGTGCATGCTTCACTGCTTTAATAATTTTTGTAATCTAGCATTTACCTTCTTTCAAAAGTTTGTCTATGTGATGATCTTGTTGGATCAAAACTCTGCACGATTTTATTTTTAGTTGATTCGTTTGGATTTTTAGCCTATAGCAAAAAGGGATTTATTCAATGTATATTAATGAGGATGTTGAAAGGAGAGGAATGAGGATGTTCGATGTTGGTGTGAATCCTCAATGATGGGATTTATATTATTAAGGTGTTGAAGTTAAAAAGAGTTAGTTGAAAGGAGAGGAATGGGGATGTTCGATGTTGGTGTGAATCTTTAATGATGGGATTTATAAGATTAAGGTGTTGAATTTAAAAAGAGTTAAAAACAATATAGCTTTTAATCACCTTCATCCAAAGTCTATTTGTGCTATCTATTTGGAAGTGTTTTAAAAAGAGTCACCTTCATCCAAAGTCTATTTGTGCTATCTATTTGGAAGTGTTTTAAAAAGAGTTATTTTCATATTTTTTTATTACTTCAAACATGGCCTCGACAAGTCAATTTGCAATCCGTACGCCTCTATTTAGTGGGAATAATTATGATTTTTGGAGCCTTAAAATGCAAGCATGCTTACAAGGTTTAGGTTGTTGGGAATCAATACAATTGGGGTTCACAGAACCCGACGCAAAAACAATTACTGGAATGAGTGTTGCTCAAAGAAAACAATTTGATGAAATTAAATAGAAAGAAGGGAGAGCAAAGTCATGCATTTTAAATTCATTAGATGTCTCTATTTTTCCTAAAATCACTGTTGCTAAAATTGCTAAATCAATTTGGGATATACTTAAGGTTGCTTATCAAGGAAATGATAGAGTAAAAAGGGTAAAATTACAGACTCTCAGAACACAATTTGAAACACTTAAAATGACTGAATCAGAAACCATTGATCAGTTTATGACTAAAATTATGGGCGTTGTTAATCAGTTTTGGATAAATGGTGAAGAAATAGAAGACCAAAGAATTGTTGAAAAATTTCTTCGATGTTTGCCTAAAAAATTTGACATGATTGTTACTGTTTTTGAATCGAGAGAATTAACAAAATTATCTGTGGAAGAATTAACTAGTTCTTTGTTGGCTCATGAAGCAAGAATTAATTTAGATGTTAGTAATTTAGAGCATGATTTCAAATCTAAAGCTTCTATGGATAGAGGTAGAGGAAGAGGTTTTCATGGCAGGAGAGGAAAAGGTAGCGGACAGTCCCAGTCTGATGATAAATCACAGGTAACTCAAACACATTCAGAGTAGTCTCAAAATGATCTTGGTCATAGGTGGATAGATAAATCTGAAATTCAATGTCACTACTGCAAAACATATGGCCATTGTAAGTCTGAATGTCGAAAAATACAGTATGTTTTGAGTAAAAACAGAGCCAATGTCACAAACACTGAATGTGAAACATCAGATGCTTTATTTTTGGCATGCCAAGTGACTGTGCAAGTACCTAATAAATATGTTTGGTTGGTTGATAGTGGATGTAGTAATCATATGATTGTTCATAGTGATTTGTTTTCACATCTTGATACATCTTTCAGTTCCTCTATTGGTTTGGGTGATGATCGCCAGGTTAAAGCTTCAGGAAAGGGTGTTGTACCTGCCTTAACCAAAAAAAATGTTGTGAAGAATATCTATGATGTTTATCATGTACCCAATTTCAAGCATAATTTTTTAAGTGTTGGTCAGTTATATGCACATGGTTATGATGATAGATTTCACAACACTACTTTCACGATTTCTGATAAACATAAGTCTCTTGTTGCAAAGATTCCTATGACAAAGAACAGGTTGTATCAATTACAATTGAAAAGTGAGAAGTTGTATGCACATAATGTTTCAATGCCCACTGAATTTGATTTGTGGCATTTTCGATATGGTCAATTACCTATCAAAAGTATGAGTTTGTTGCGAAGACTGTCTATGGTGAAAGGTTTTCCTGCTTTTTCTGATCATATCTCTTCCTATACAAGTTGTATAGTGGGTAAACATAAGCAAGAAAGTTTTGCTTTAGCCTCTAATAGAGCCAAAGAATAACTAGAATTAGTGCATACAGATTTGTGTGGTCCAATGCAAGAAAAATCGGTTGCTGGTAGTCTCTATTTTCTTACTTTCATTGATGATTTTAGCAAGAAAATTTGGGTGTATTTCATCAAATACAAATCTGAAACATTTTCCAAGTTTAAAGATTTCAAAGCTGAGGCTGAAAAACAAAGTGGAAAGTTTATTAAAGTTATAAGGTCTGATAAAGGAGTTGAGTATGAATCTAATTAATTCATTTATTTTTGCAAACAACATGGTATTAAAAAACAAACGACGACCAATTACACTCTGCAACAGAATGGAGTCGCAGAAAGAAAGAATCAAACAATTATGAATATGGCTCAAAGTTTGCTTAAAACACGAAATTTGTCTAAATATTTATGGGTTGAAGCAGTTTCATGTTGGGTATATATTTTGAATAGATCGCCAACTTCTAGTGTTCAAATTTTTGTACCAGAAGAAGCATGGAGTGGACAAAAGGTAACTGTTTCACACTTTCGCATATTTGGTTGTATTTCTTTCGCTCATGTTATAGAAAATTTGAGAAAAAATCTTGATGATAGGAGCGAAAAGTATATTTTTATAGGATATAGTGATCAATCTAAGGCATACATATTGTTTAATCCTATAACTAAGAAATTTGTCGTAAGTCAAGATGTAAAATTTCAGGAAGACAAGTATGGGAATGAAATGGAGAACAATACTTCTCCTAATCCTTTTATTTTGTTAGACGAACATCAAGCACCCACAACAAGCACTCCAAGATTACATGTTCAAGACAAAACCATTAGTAGTTCATCAAGTAGTAGCAGTTCATCAACTTTTGAGTCTGATTTTGATAATCCTAAAATGAGAAACTTAAGTGATATTTATGCACAAGATAATTTTGATGATATTGTAAATTTTTCATTTCTTTCATTTCAACCTACTTGTTTTGAAGAGGCTATAAAGGAAAAAGAATGGGTAGATGTTGTGAATAATGAAATCGACGATATTGAAAGAAATCAAAGTTGGGATTTGGTTGATTTACCTGATGATAAAAATTCTATAGGTGTCAAATGGGTTTTTAAAACAAAGTTAAATGAGAGAGGTGAAGTTGATAAGCACAAAGCAAGATTAGTTTCAAAAGCTTTTTTACAGCAACCTGGCATATATTATGGTGAAACATTTTCACCTGTAGCAAGAATTGATACTATTCGATTTGTATTAGCTATTACAACACAAAACAAGTGGCCGATTTACCAAATGGATGTAAAGTCTGCTTTTTTGAATGGTGTTTTGAATGAAGAAGTGTATGTTGATCGACCACCTGGTTTCTAAATCAAAACTCAATAACATAAGGTGTACAACTTGAAGAAAGTGGTGTATGGCTTGAAACAAGCTCCAAGAGCTTGGTACAACCGAATAAACCATTACTTGCTGAATAATGGTTTCAGAAGGAGTGACCATGAGCCCACTTTGTATATTAAGAATGATCATCAAGGTAATATTTTGATACTGTGTCTTTATGTTGATAACATAATTTATATAGATAACATGCAGTTAGATGAATTTAAAGCTGTAATGAAAAATGATTTTGAAATGACAGATCTTGGATTAATGAGATGCTTCTTAGGTATCGAAGTGAAACAAACACAAGATGGTATGTTTATGAGTCAACAAAAGTATGCTACTGACATTTTGAAAAAGTTTAAGATGGACAGGTGTAAACCAGTGGATACGCCTATCGAAGTTGGTACAAAGTTGAGTAAAGATGATGTGGGTACTATTTTTAATGTGACTTTGTATAAGAAACTTGCTGGTATTATTATGTATCTTACTACTACTAGGCCTGACATAACATTTGTAGCAAGTTATATTTCCAGGTTTATGGAATCTCCGAAGACTGTCATTGGAAAACTGGAAAAAGGGTGTTAAGATACATTGTAGGTACATCTACTTATGGTTTATCGTATGAAGCCTCTATAGACATTAAGCTTGTTGGTTATACAGATAGTGATTATGCAGGATGTATTGATGATCCGGAAAGAACTCCTGGCTATGCTTTTCTATTTGGCAGAAACTTGATCTCGTGGTCATCCAAAGAGCAACCCATAGTTGTGCTATCTTCAGCAGAGGCCGAGTATGTTGCAGCAAATTCAGCATCATGTCAAGAAGTGTGGCTAAAGGGACTTCTCTCTGAATTTGGATATATAGAAAATGAACCAATTTCAATTCTTTATGACAACACTTCCGCTATTTCCTTGTCGAAGAACAATGTATTTCAACAAAATAGCGAACATATCGACGCTTGTTTTCACTTCATTCGTGAACTCGTCAAAAATGGTGATATTGTTCTCAAATTTTGTGAATCCAAGGAACATTTAGCGGATATCTTCACCAAACCACTAGGAAAAGTTAATTTTGAGTTTCAATGTCAAAATTTAGGAATAAAAAAATGTAACCCTCAAAATTAAGGGGCAGTGTTAGAGATTAATCTACATAACAAATCTGTTTCTATTAAAGAATCGGTTCCTCAAATTAGTTAGGAATTAGTTTCAAGTTTAACTATTTCTGAATGTATATATATATTTCCTCCCTTAATCAAAATAATTGCTTCTGTGTTCTGTTGTGTTCTTATCTCCTCTCTTAAATTTTTCATCTCCAAACCCATCAACTTGGGATAAGTGGCCTTATCATTAATCAAATCCTTTCCAGCAGTATTCTCCAATTCTTCCGATGATTTGGTGACATCTAGTATGTCATCCACAACCTGAAACAAAAGCCCGAGCCAATTAGCATACCTTCAAATTCTCTCAATCTAATCGTCTAATGCACCTCCAATGATGGCCCCGCACACAAGTGAGCACTCCAAAAGCACTCCAGTCTTGTGATTGTGAACCCACTCGAGAGTCTCAAAATCAAGAGAAGCATCCCCTTGGCTAACGAGATCAAGAAGCTGCCTACCCATAACCCCTTGAGAACCATTTGTTCTACCTCACTCCCAAACCATCCTCAAAATCCTATCACTCCCCACAACACTTTTGCTCATGGAGAATGCAATGTCTTCAAAAGCTAATGACTGAAGTGCAACTCCTACAAGAAGAGTAGTTCCTTCGCTGAACACTTTATGATTTGTGGGCTTTCCTCAACGTATGCCATCATTGTCGAGGCAGGGCAAGTCATCATGTAACTGAGACATAACATGAATCATCTCTATTGCATAGGAAATTGGCATGGCCAGCTCTTGGGTTCCTCTCGCAAGCTCGCATGCAAAAATACATAGAATAGGAAGAACTCGCTTGCCTCCAGATAGAACATAATAGCACATGGATTCGTGTAATTTTTCTAGAAAACGGAGTGGGACAGCTGTGTCAAGTTCCTCATTCACTTCAACTGCCTTGGCATGCATGTACTTTTCACTACAAGAAAAAATGACATTGGTGAGGGGCGAAAAATGTCACCATAAGCTCATTGGTGATGGTCAAGAGTCTTCGTCACCAAAAATTGAACGTCACCAAAAGTGGCATTGCCGAAAGTATAGGTGTTGTGGTGACATTCAAGGTTCGTCACAAATAATGATTTATAATGACGGATAATGACCGCCACCATTTCATATGAGCAATGGTGACAGACCACAGCCTCGGTCAGTAAAAAACTGAACATCACCAAAGGTGGCGTCGCCGAAAGTATAGGTGTTGTGGTGACATTCAAGGTCCGTCACGAATATTGATTATAATGATGGATAGTGATCATCACCATTTCATATGAACAATGATTTATTGTGATGGACCCTTCATGGGCGTCACTATTGGTGCATATGTATGGCGACGTTTGTTGACCATGACCATTTCATATTTGGTGAGGGTCAAAAAATGTCATGATAAGCTCATTGGTGACTTCAAGGTTTGTCACAAATAATGAATATAATGAAAAACAATGACCCTCGCCATTTCATATCAACAACAACGATTTATGGTGATGAACCTTTCATGGTCATCACTATTGATGTGTATATATGGTGGCATTCATTGACCGTCACCATCACATATTTTGGTAAAGGTAAAAAAATGTCACCATAAGCTCATTGGTGATGGTCAAAAGAGCCTCCGTCACTAAAAATTGATCGTCTCCATTCCATATTTATATCAGGGCATGATGGAATCGAACCACCAACCTCCTGCTTGTAAAGCAGGTGCTCTTCCATTGAGCTAGCGCCCTTTATAGATTGTAAATTCTACAACTTTCAATAAATTAAAAACAATGAAACAAGGCTCCAAGCTAGTACAACAAGAAGCGGCTTTAGAGTTGGGATTTTTGGTGCTTGCAACTACTTATACAAAGGTAAAAAATGAATGAATCCAAGCTCCTAGATAGAACAAAAATAAGTGGACTTGGAGCTAGGCCTTTTATTGCTTGCACTTATCGATACAAAGGCATTCATTGGTGTATTCATAGGTAGAATAATGAATGGTAAATAATATTTCTTCAAAGAAACACTAGATTTAGATTTGGATGCATGGGTATGGCCTATTTAGTATAAAAGTGTCCCATTACTCATATAACATAGATTTAGATTTGGATGCATGGGTACGGCCTATGTAGTATAAAAGTGTCCCATTACTTCTTCAATTAAATTATATAGAAGTGTCCCATTACTCATATAACATATATTTAGATTTGGATGCATGTGTACGGCCTATGTAGTATTTTCATGTTAATCAACATAGTATTGGATCCATATATATGTCGTTAATCAATAATAAGACAATTGCATAGATTTGGATTCATATGTTTATATAAATAGAATTTTAATTCATTGAGCTTGTAATAATAGTATATAAGGCTTATTATCTTTATTTTAAATTAAGTAAAATTTGAAAACTAATTAAATTGTATAAAATTATCTCATTACTTATCTAACTTAGATTTGTCAACTACTACATTTAAAAGTCTCACTTTATTTTAATTTAACTATACTATTCTATATTTTTTTTTTTGTTGATCTAACTCATGAAGAATTGAGAATTGAATTTCTTACTTTACAATAACTTCTCAACAAAAAATTACCAATTAAACTACACCCATTAAGCTCTTAATCAACATAGTCTTGGGTACATATATATGCTATCAATCAATAATAAGACACTTCGATTTATACATGTTGGATATTTGTAGTTTAGTGATACAATATTTTTCTTTCCCCATTAATCAGATGTAACACAACACATGTTTACACGTAAATATAACCAAGGTTGTCATACTTTCACATATTTTGGCTAAAATTTGTTACATCCATGGATGTTAGTAACTATAATGTGCCACTAATTTCCCTATAGTGTTGGATCTTGTTAACTATACTATGTCACCCATTTCCTTATAGTGTTTCGCTTACGGAATAGTACTTTGCAGAGATATGACACATCCAAAATCATCAATTATGTGGAATTTGAGTCGAAAAATACCTTCCAATTTCGATTAACAATGTCAAGTGGAGGATTCAGACGTGAAGAAAAAATGCAAAGCTTCAAAACTCGGGACTTCTTGGTGTATTCCAACTTCAAGCATCGAGGTCTGTGAGTTTTGAAATGGATTTCCGGAACCCATCTTCTGTAAACGTGGCACTTCCAGCATCATCAATACTGTGGAATTTTTGCCGAATGGTCCTTCTCATCGCCATTAACAATGCCAAGTGCAGGATTCAAATATACATTGCAGCAGCAAGGCTTCAAAACTCAGGGCTTTTTTGCGTGCTCCAACTTCAAGAAATGAGGCACGTAATTTTTTACGAACTTCTCAGGAGCGTGCCCATACTTTGGGATTCTGTGATCAATCGTAATTTCCATTCTGGCAATTCCTGAATTTCAAGTTTTGCAATACACATCTAATAAATAGTCTAGTTTTGCTACACAATGCCATCAAGTTCGTCAGAGACGAGCTCGTCTTTTTGCAATAAAGCTGAGGAAAAAGGAGTAGAGATTCCAGCTTCAGTTCTTGTAACCAAGCCATGTGGCGTTCTATTGCCTCTGTGGTCTCCTTCAACTGAATAAATGCATCTATCAGTCCTTCCAATTGTATGTTCTGGTTCCCTTTCTCTAGGTAGGCAGTAGAATTGTGAGAAGAGCCGATCAGGCTATTGTTATGTATATTCTTACTACCATTAATATAGGCATTGTTATAATTAGTGTTGCATCCATTGCTATCACTTGGTGGCTCATCATCATGATTAGCATTAATGTATCTATGTTACGCCTCATTTAGGCAGCCATAGAGCACATCCAACGCAGTGGCTTTGAAGTTTTGAGCGAGATTGAGATGCCAACATAGGAAGAAATTGTACTCTGTTTTGAATATCATAGAAAAGGGATTCGGGGGGACCTGTGATTGTCTTTGTATGTTCATCCTTTTGACCGTTGTAGTTTCCATTATTGCATGGAGTTTCAGAAGGAGATACCATCTTTCAGTGGATGGATATGCTTTTTTCAAAGACTTTGACTATTACTTTGTTCGTGAACTACAATATAAATCTGTGGCTCTGGTGACATGTTTAATATATTGTTTTTCTCTAGAGGTGCAACGCCTCGTAATGATATTGACCAGGTATTATTAATATTGTTATGCTTTATCTATGGAGTGATTAATAATAATAGTATAATTAAGAAAAAGTTATTAGTCACTCATGATTTTATTAATCTAAAAGTATATTGTATAGATTTAATGGAGGTTACATGTGGATAATAATTTATCAAATAAGTATCAAAATAATTATTAAAATAAAATAAAAATAAAAAATAAAAATCATAAAGGTTAATTAAATTACAATTTTATTGAAAGTTATTATTATTAATTATAAAAAAAATTAATATAAGTTAAATATATACATAAACGAAATTATTTTTATGATGATTAAATTTTATTTTATTTTATTATAAAGATTATTAATTTGTAAATAAGTTTTGTTATAATAATATCGGCCAATATCATGGCTTATCAGTACTATATGGCAAAAAAAAACCATAACTCATGTTAAAATAAATCAACTCTTGTTTAAATAAACTCTGATATATCACCATCTGTATGTTTTGAATAGTTATCTAAGTCTATAATTGCTTCTTATGATTATTCTTATATTGAACTCTTCTCATATTTGTCATAAAATAATTAAACAAATAATTTCAACAATATAACAAAATGTTAGAGGATGATAATGAGACAATCACAAGAGAAAATGAGATTTTACATTAGTAAAATCCACATGGGGAAAACCCAACAACATTTCCTTATATAATCAAGTCAACAAGAGAGACATTCAAGTCAAAATGATAGACAAAGTGAAGAACAAGATGATAAGAAGAAATTCCACCAAGAAGGCAAGTCAACCCTCCACAAATTCTGCTTGAAAGCTCAGTCAAACTTGGTTAAGGTCTACAATCAGGTCTAAAATTTTTCCCTTTCACATTTGTGATTAGAAACATAGATAATCTTTCACATGTGTGATTTCGTCTCTCTCCTTTGACTTCCTACTAGTCTTTGGGCTTCTTCTTTTGACCTTGTTTACTTGAGGAAGTAGAATATATTTGATTTGATGAGACATGAATTTTCCTCTTGGAGGGAGGTCAAATGACCTACTTATAAACTTCTTCAAGGATATCAATAGGTGCCTCTTAGGGAAGAGCCAACTAAATCATGGAAGGGCCTCCTTGGTAATCTTGTGGAGCCAAAAACAAAAAACTAAAATTCAAATTTTCTTTTGGAAGGTCTTGAAGAACAAGCCTTACAATTTTCTTTGAAAAATAGAATTTTCTTTTGAGAATGAAGAACATTTTTATAATAAATTCTTAACTCATAAAAATATACATTATGAAGACTATCCATAGTTTCAAGAATTTAACACTCCCTCTTAACTAGGGAATTATTCATAATGACTATCAAGATGTTCTCAAGTTGACAATTCTATAAGAAAGGATTAATATTAAGATAAGTGGCATCATTAACATCATAATCACCAACATCAATGTAAACAAATTTCACCATCGAAGAACTATATACATAGTCGAGGTGATAAAATGGAGGCCTCATTAATGATAAACAAGCTTACTCTAGAAAGAGATCTGAGCATGATGTTGGGAGGCTCTCCCTCGTCTAAGTAGCCTCTATGACCATTATCCAACCAAGGCCCAACTAACACATGGAGAATATCCTCTGTTAGATCATTCTTCAAACCAAGGTTAGAGTGACATAGGGCTATTGTCTTTTACCAGATCATTCTCCAACCAAGGTCAAAGTGACACGGGAAGAATGGCAGTCCACCGGACCATTATTCAACCAAGATCATAAATGCATGTCATGAAGAATGTTAGCCCATGATGTTGTCTAATATGTTGAACCATTCTCCATCCAAGATGGTAAAGATACAGGGAGAATTTCCATTCAAAATAATGTCTCATCGTCTCTCCCTTTCAATAAGAGAGGTATTCTCCATGAGCCCATGTTTGTCCCAGAAGTACACAAGTTTACCTCTAGAAAGAGGCTTTGTAATAATATCAATAATCTTCCTATCAGTGGAGATGTATTGGAGCTTCACAACTCACTTCAACACCATGTCTCAAATGAAGGCATATTTGATTCCAATGTGCTTCGACCTATCATCGTGGTCACCACTAGCACTTCATTAAGATAATCATGTAAGTAATCTTTGAAGTCATGCTACTTCTCATCTTGTAATTCCAATTGCATTATACTTGGCCTCTTCCATACTGAGTGCAATAGATGATTGTTTCATGTTCATCCAAGAAATTATAACGAAGCCCAAACTAATGCAACATCTCGTTGAATTCTTTCTGTCTTCAACACTCTGCCCAAACTAAATCTACAACTACATTTATCAAATCATCCATGACCAACTATACCATGTTGGTACACCAACACATGTTGAACAATATATCTTGCCTCAACCATAAACTAGTTTTCTCCCTTTACTAGATCATAGATTGTTGAAAAATGCAGCAATAAATTCTCAATTTGATTCTTCCTTAACTAAATTGAGAAAAATATAAATTTCCACATCAGAAAAAAATTTGGTGGAAGTTAAATGAGGTGACATGGATATTTTCAATCAGTTAGCTCAGTAAATTCGAGTTGGAGGAGTTAGAGTTTGGTTAAGCATGTGTGATTGCTAATTTGTAGCAATCAAGGTTAATTATTTCAAGTTGTTTTCAGTTAAACTAACTCTAATTGTTGGAGGAACCAGTGGAAGGTAAGTTATGCAGTTGGACTTCAATCAAACTGAGTGATTATCTAGTTAACTGATCAACCGGCACAAAATAGCTAGTGCATGCAAACAATTTTATTTCCCAAGCTGTGGTGGAAATTCCAAGGCAGTGTAACATCAATTGTAGACTAGTATTGAGTGTACATGTGTTGCATGCAGTCAGATGATCAACCTTGGTAATTTCATAGTCCATTTTGGAGAAATTCCTAAATAATAGGGAGTTAATTTCTCAAGAAATTTCACAAGTAAATAGGGGCTCAAGCGGAGGCATAAATTGACTATGTGTGGGTCAGATCTTCTGATTGAGTAGAGGGATAGGTTATTCACTTGGAGGTTGTGCTTAGTTGAGAAAAAACAATCGTAATACATCTCCATTCATCATATTAATGCAAGAAAACATTGGGGTTTTTAGAATATTTCTTTCCTTGGGAAATATACTGTGTGCATGTCTGTTATTTCTTATTGCATTTTTTTTATTAATGTTCTAAATTGTGAACTAAATCCCACAGTCCAGTAGAGTAGGTTTGTGTCTTGTGATTTTGATTAAAACTTAATGATCAGTTATAAATATACATCATAATTTCTACATGGTATTAGAGTAGGATTCACATTAGAGCAGGAATTTTGAAGTTGTTTCTCAGGAGTTTCAATTTTGGAGTTTAGTGCCATAAGATCTCTTCAGAGTTGAGAAGATGACCTTCGACAGGATGAGGCTAGAGTATTCCATGGAAGGTATCTCTAATTTCATCGCATGGAGGTAGTAATGCATGACAATGGATTGCTAAAATATCATTACAAATGTTGCAAAACCATAAGCATATGACGCTTAGAACCTTTCGCAATGGAAGAAATATATAGCCAAGGTTAGGAGAATAATCTTGGAGGGAGTATGAGATCACATTGTCTCAAATCTTCGCAGGAAAGAAAATTTCTTTCGCAATATGGAAAACACTGACAGAATTTTTTGAGAATAGTAGTGACCTTAGGAAGCTAGTGCTCAAGGATAAACTTAAAAATATCAAGATGCATAAGAATGACACTATTATGTAGTATCTAAGCAGGTTCAAATAAGTTCATGATGAACTTGTCGAGGTTGGTGTTAATGTTGTAGAAGACGAATTGGTAAGCCTAGCCCTTCTACGCCTTCCCAAGAGCTCGAAGAGCTATTAAGATTCGGTGAACGCGAGGGAGAAACTACTGAATTGGAAACACTTATGGTATGATTTGGTACATGAGGAAATAAGGCACAATAATAGATATGGGACTTCATCCAAGGGTGAGGATGAAGAAAAAATTGCATTGGTTGGAAAGGGAAAAAGGTAAAATGGAATAAATATCAATCCAAACCAAAATCCAGCCAAGGGAACCAAAGAAAAATTTGTGCAAAATTAAATGCTTTCGTTGGCATGAATTCGAGCACTATGCCATGACGTGTCCACACAAAAGGAAAGAAAGAATACCTCAATATTAGCCTTTCTCAACAGCCTCCACTGCGATACGCAAGTATTTTGTCTTTTTTATTGATGACTTCTCACAAAACTCTTGGATCTCCTTCATGTAGAAGAAAAATGAGACATTATCCAAGTTCGTATAATTCAAGACACTGATTGAGAAAGAAACCATAAATAAGGTGAAGGCTCTCATCAGTGATAATGGAGGTGATTACGTGTCAAATGAGTTCAAAAATTTATGTGTCAAAGAAGGCATTCGACCAGATTTGAAAAAACCCCACAACCCACAGCAGAATGGGGTTGATGAGAGAAAGAAACATACCATTCTGGGAGTAGCGAGGGTGATGTTGCATGACCAAGGCCCATTGCACTTGTAGGTAGAGGAATGCATCACAACAATCTATTTGTAGAACAAAATACCTCATCATATTCTATGCATGATTACACCAGAGGAGGATTTCTCGAGGAGAAAGTCGGATGTGTCACACTTTAGAATATATGGAGCCTCTGTTTATTTCCATGTCACCAAAGAATCAAGGAAGAATATTGAATTGAAATCACAATTAGGGGTATTTGTGGGTTACAGAGAAACTCCTCACAACTACTGTGTGTACTATCCATCCCTCAGAATGATAGTTGTGCGAAGGGATGTAAAGTTTGATGAGGAGAAAAAGATGTCGTGCTCTCTTGAGAGGGAGCTTCAGATTCCACCAAAAGAGAATATTTTATATCCAAAGGAGGAGCCTCGGGAAGTTGTGGAGCAGACACAAATTGAGGAGAAGAGAGTGAAGACAGCCACTCAAGAAGAACCATCTAGAGAAGATATGAAAAGGACTAGGGAAGCTGATAGAGTAGTGTGGGATGAGAGGGAGAATGTGGGAGATGTTACAAATTAGCATAGGTAGAGAAGGTCACATGATTGATACATTAGATACATGACTCCAATGACTGAGCTTGTAGAGAATGAGTCATCCTCTTTCGAGGAAGCAGTAGAGAAACCTGTATGGGTTGATGCAATGGTGGAGGAATATGAATCCACTGTAAAGAACAATTTTTGAGAAGTGGTCCCAAGAATGGAAAAAAAAGTAGTTGTGGGTTCGAGATGGATATTCAAGGTAAATCATGCAACATAAGGAAGCCAAGGGCTACTCTCAAGTTGAGGGAATTGACTATGAGGTGACTTTTTCTTGTGTAGCAAGGTACTCATCCATTAGAACAATTCTTTCTCTGGCTTTGAAAATGGGGTGGAAGATCCACCATATGGATGTAAAAATTACCTTCCTCGATGTAGTTATTGAGGATGAGGTGTAAATCGATCAACCATTAAAATTACTTGAGACATTTTATTGAGAGTCTCATGTGTGCATACTCAAGAGAGTGTTGTATGGTCTCAAATTAGCATCTCGTGCTTGGTACACCATGATCGATATCTATCTCACTAGTTTGGCCTTTAACAAAACTGAAGTGGATGCAAACCTCTATCATATCTTGGTAGAAGGTATATTTATTATTATTGTCTTATATGTTGATGATTTAAATTTAACTAGTGATGAATAGTTAATCAGACCTTGCAAGGAGGACCTTGTAAGAGAATTTGAAATGAAGGACATGGGTTTCATGTACTACTTCCTCGGCTTGGAAGTATGGAAAGGCGATGGGGAACCATTTCTCTCTCAAGGAAAGTATGCAAATGAGATACTATAGAGATTGTGCATAAAGTGTTTCAAACCAATGGAGACACCTATAGCGACCAACTGAAGGAAGGAGGATGCCACTTCAGGTGAGGAAGTGGATGCCACCATTTATTGGAAGCTAGTGGCTTCACTGGTGTACCTTGTTAAAAATGACCAGATATATGTTATGCAGTCAACTAGCTAAGCCAAGATATGGTCAGCCCAACCAAACTATCTTGGAGGGAAACTAAACATGTTTTATGGTACCTCACTAGAACTACCTAGTTTGGACTATGGTATAGATGGATAGAGAGAGTGAAGTTGTGTGGCTTCACAGATGCAGATTGTGTGGGGGTTCCATGAGACCGAAAGAGTACTGATGCAGGAGCATCAAGGCCAATTTTCATTTTTAAATATGTAATAAAGGGGGGTGTGATATTTTAATTGTTTTATTAATTAATTTGTTATTTTTAAGTAAAATAGGAGATAATTTAGAAAAGTGAGGATTTTGTAAATATTCTTTTATTAATTAAAAGGATATGAGAGAAAATAGAATTAAGTAGCAAAATTAGGGAGTAGGAATGCTATGTACGGGACTTAGTTGAGTCCACACCTAAAATGTATTTAAGTTAGATTTAGTTGAGGATTAGGTGGAGAGATTTTTGGAGTGAATTAAATTCATTATTTATGTATAAATATGAGTGGTTTTTGTGAGGAAAATACACTTGAATAGAATAGAGAGGAGAAGGTGAGGCTTGGACAGCCAAAGCTTGTAAGCCTTCAGGCAATTGTAAAGGGCCATAGTTCTCGAATATCTGGCCAAAACAAGAGTTTGTAAGTAATTTTGTTTTGTTTCAGATTATATGTATATTGGTTGATTGGGAAATTTCTTGTTAGATTCTGTAATTGAGAGATGAATTATGTGCCTTAGCTGGTGGATTATGTATGGTTGAAATCCATAATAAAGAGTGAAATGGTGAATCCGTATTAAGAAACTTGTTGGCTTCGACTTGTAGAAATCGATAACTACTTTGTGTTGAAACCCAAATTCGATGAGATTTGAGGGATTTGAATGTAAATGGTGGCATTCTAATACATTTGAGGCTGTAGTTTTATGTTGAACCAGATCTATTGAGTATAATCGATTGCAGTAATCGCTATTGATTTAGTGCTTGAAACCACAAGACATAAATCCTGTGCAGAACTAAATTCGATTTATATGAATACGTTTGGTTCTAATAATCTTTGTGATGTGACTCTGCGTATAAGTTGAAATAATCGATTGTAGTAGACAAAACTCTGTAGGGAAAATCGATATTGTTTAAATAATGTCGACTTTCTGAAGATTGCAGACGGCGCACAATTGAGATGTAATAACCACAGCGATTGCCATAAGTTTAATTGGCAATTCGAAGCATCAATCATGAATGGCAGGTTGATGATTCAATTGTAGAAATGTGAGAAGGTTTTCAAGTCGAATTACAGCGTTAAAGAAATGCCAGAAGAGCGTTTTGAAGGATTGAGGAGACATTGAATGGGTTTGAAAGTCTTCAACATCGTTGAAGACCTGGTGGTATATAATCGAATGGAATTTGATTGGACAGCGCTGGAAAAGGAAATCGATTGAGTGTTTTGAATAAATTTAAAAGTATATATTGGAAATGATAGAGCGATGGTGCAATGCCGCTAATTCAATGCTGGAGGAGGTAAGTTATTGCAGGGTCCAAGTTTTAATGAATGGTTGATTTGTTGATGATTGCAAAATCAAATGTGAAGGAACAAAGGTGAGTTTGGCATACATATACGTCTTTGTAGATGTTAGACGTTAATATTAGCCGGCTCAATTATATAATTAAATGCATATGGGTAGTGCTGGTGAGACAAGTTATGGGTTGAAGATTCAATATTTGGGTTGTATTGAGTTCAAAGGCGAAACCTTGTTATGATGCTTGGGTTTGTATTGAGTCCAGATATAATGTTAAGAATCAAGCATGGGAAAACCCATAAGCGCATGGACTAGGGTTAATAATTGGAATTTATTCCAATTGTGAAAGGAACTCACATTATCATTGGGTTCTATATACTCATATTGCAGGCATTGAAATAAATCAAATGGAAAGTGATGGTTGATTTTATGGTATTTATGTTGAATGGCTTCCACATGATAATGGTAATGTGTGAATTTGCCAGCTATTGAGGTTTTTATTTGGGAAAATGCTGAGATGCATGTTTAAATGCATGGTGTTTAGAGATTCTGGGTTTTGCAGGGTTGGCCCTGCATAATTTTTGGTATCAGAGTAGGAAGGCTCTGTTGAAATGGAAGATGTTTGTTTTTTTCTGAATGAATGCAGGAAGGTTTGTTGAGAACTGAAGAGTGTTTTATTTGAATGTGTGATGAATATTGAAAGGAAGATCGGATTCTAAATCTGATATGCAAACTACACAATTGCAGTGAACAAGATTGCAGAAATGAATGGAGGACAAGATCATGCAGGATCTTAAAGGTGAGATAATTTTCTGATTTGAAATTTATGATTAAGTTTATGGTTGCAGACAAGATGATGGAAGTGAACTTGACATTCAGCTAAGGGCTGGATATGGAGGAAAATTGCAGTGTCCTGAAGAAGAAGGTGAGTTGAAGAGATAGCCTAGAGAGAGCAGAGGAGAGTGCTCAAGAGGTTCCAGAGGCAGTGAACCAGTATTTACCAAAAGACCAGATCCAGTGAAGCGGATTGGTGAGGTAAGGGGCAGCAGGAGAGCTTGTTGTTGCAGAGGCTAGTGCAACTCATGGTGAGTGAGAAACTCATGGAGAAGATGATCATGAAGGATCAGAGAAGAGGTTCAGAGGAATGCCATAGAGGTGAGATGATTGATGAAGACAGAGAAAGAGAAATTGCAGTAATGAAGGTACAATTGCAGGCACTACAGTCCATCATTTGGAATTGTCTTGGAAGAAGAAGAACTGTTGCAGAAAGAAGATGAGACAACCATGTCTCATATGCAGAGACTTGTTACCATGGGTGACAAGAGAGATTTGGCTTGTCTGTATAGCCAAGAGAAGACTGGTGGACAAAATTTTGAAACTGCTACAGTGATAGAAGATGAGGCTACAATGTTTGAAGAACTTGATTTGATTGCCAGAATCAATCAAGATGATGATGGAAAATTGCTGAAGATTGTCGAAGGGAAAGATGGAGGTTATGTTGGAGTTAATTTGTAGCATGTTGATGGAATGTTTGAGGAGAAATGGCTGAAATGTTTGCTGGAGACATTTGAACCAGAGGAAGAAGTTGCAGATGAAATTGCAGGTGATAAACAAAAGAATGTTGCAGAGGGACAGGAAGCAACAACATCAATATTGGCAGCAAGAAAAGCAGTAACAGCAAAAGCAGCTACAGCAACTGAAACAACAGAAATTGGAGACAGCAGTAGGCTGGACATAGAGATTGAAAGCATCAGAAGACTGATGATGAAGGTGTCTCAAAGGCAGCAGACAACAACAAGAAAGCAGAAGAATTTAAGCAAGAGAAAGACAACAAAAGATTTCTTACTTATGCTTTTGCTTTGTCGGGTAGTGCTATGGGCTAGGCTTCAAAGTAGTAATTTGTGTCATGTTCAGTTTCAAAATTGTTCACTTATGACTATGCTGTGTCGGGCTGTTCACTCGGTCAAGTTTCTGAGTTGCATACAGAGTCAGTTTCCTTTTACTCTTCGTTCATTCTCAAAGAACAGAGCTAGCATCCTCAGGACGCAGCCTTATCAAACCCAAGTGCTCAACCCTAGATTGTTTCAGGGGGGTTCTTGGAAGAGGATGGGGGTCCTCTGTCCTTCCGCCAACAAAACAGTCCCTCCCCTTAGCTCTATAATTTCCACCATAAGCCCTCAAACTCATCATCCCCTGTCTATCTTGTGCACTGGACTCACAATACCAAATTGTGTGGTCTCCTGTCCCAGTAGAAGGCATATTAATCTTGCGGTTATCTGGACCATTAAGTTCTGGCATTGTGTTTTGTATACAGTTAAGAGGTCAGCGGCCCAAGGTTCTGGCTCTCCGCATTGGCTGCAGAGTTGGCTCTGGTGGTCGAGTTTCCTGAGTTTGTATGTTACTCACATCATCACTTTTCCATTTTTCCTGTCTGTGTTCTTAAATAGGATCCTTCTAGTCATGGGAAAAAGACGTTCAAGGGCTGAGGCTGCCAAAGGAAAATAGAAAGTTCAATTTGAGCCTGCCCCCAAGAAACGTGGTCGCAAAACCAACCAGGAGAATCTGGAAACTTTAGCAGCTAATTATGTGATGGGTAATTCCTCCATAGTTCGCCAAGAAATTCATGGGTGGGAAAGGGAAATACAGACAGACCCTGAAGACAATGAGATAGAAGCAGAGATTTTAGATTTCATAATAGATCCAGGCAATACCCGTGGCCGCCTTACTTTATTCAATCAGACTATTCACACATACTGGATAGACAAATGTCTTATAGCGAAGGCTATTCAGAGTCTTCAGCCTGCCCAAGCTAAGGCAGACCCAGCAAAGCTAGACCCCCGCCTTCAGGACCTGCTCTAGAATATACAGAACCAGCTGCAGCACATCAAGATAACACATTATTAGGCAGCTGATCATATAAGCAGATTGGATGATAGAGTTGGTCACATGGAGAAGCTGCTCCAGTAGCTCCAACAAGATGAAATGCCTGGGTCCAATGTTAAAGACCCCGCTCCTGTTTCCTCATCAGATGGGTAGAAGTTTTAAGTATGGAGAATTTTGATGCACTTTTTAGCTAGATACGAACTCTTCTTATGTTATATGAATGTTCAAACTGCAGTAGTAGGACAGATAGCACATGAGACTTATAGACGTATGAAACAATTTCAGTTTTGGTATGCTTTTCACGCTTACAAATGGCCAACAGACCTGGTTTCCTACGGGCAGGTTGAGGCCAAACTCTGAATTTTATATTGTGTAGCCTGTCCTTCACTTATAAATAGAAAATAGTATGGTCCTACCAAATTCACAAAAAAAGAAGAAGAGACAAATAAAGTTATTCCTTATGCTGGACAAACAACTTCTGTATATTTTATCTTTAACAATCAATCTCCACGAAATAAAGTTGCAGTGAGGTCGGTGGCGAGCTATTCCGTATGCTGGAGAGACCACTTCTGTATATTTTATCTTAGACAATCAATCTCCACGAAATAAAGTTGCAATGAGGTCGGTGGCTGTCGCTCTCTCAACATTAATGCCTCCCCCTCTGTATCACGTGATTGAAATATACTTCCTGTCATCATTATTATAATTATATTATTATGCTTAGAAAATGTTTACGAATGGGCACTAAATGTTTGATTATTATAATTGGTTAAGTCTTCCAATAAATTTAATTTAAACTTTTCACTACCTAATTGGATGTTTGCAATCACATGCATCATTTATCATAATTTGAACGTGTGAGAATTTCTTCTTGGGCAAGTCTTATTTACCAGGCTTGCCCAAGTTTTCTGTTTAACCAGGTTAGCCTTGGATTTGGTTATGGAGAGTTTGATTTTGTTGTTTTTTTGTTGTATTTTTTATTAAATTAAACAATTTTTTTTGGGAAAATGTTGATAGGTTTTTTTATGTGGGTTTTTTTTGGGTATTGGTGTTTTTTTGTTTTGTTGCATTTTTATATAATGCTTTTATAAATGTTATTAATTATATTTTATGTGTAATTGTTAAATGATGATTGAAAAAAATGAAAATGTTAAATTATTAGAAGTAATTATTAGTGTAGAAGATTTATGAAAAATTAACATGAGCAAGGACACAAAATAGGATGCCTTGACTTAAATCGCATCTCTTCTAACCAAGCTAACAACTCTTTTTATTTTTTGTTGTTGGAAATAGATTGTCTTAACAAAACTCATTCAATTAGGATGTAAAGAACTTATTGTACAAAGAAATTAGTATCTAAGATATTAGACCAAGGGATTCCTATTTAGAAAAATGAGGCATCCTAGACATTATACCAAGTGGTTTTCCTAATTTAGACAAATATGCATCTTATCTTGAACTCTAATTCACTTGAAAGGTTGTAGTGAAACAAACCCCTCACTAAGGGATGCATTGTGTGTTCATTCCAAATGTTTGGCCTCTTGTATTCTAACACTAAGATTTTCTTTCTTGTTGTTCGTTTTTCTTCTGAGAAAAGAATAAATGCTAGCAACTTACCTATGTATATTGGCTCACCATTGCTTAAGCTCAAACGGTATTTTCCATAACACAACCTTCTTTTGTTAGACTTGGTGGTTTAAACGTTCATACGTATTTGTTGGCTAAATTTTATTAAGTAAACAAATGAGTTGTCTATAATTAATGTACAATATTAGGTGATATTTGAACAAAGATCTAAGTTTGACATCATACTTCTTACACTCTTTTATATGTGAGTCACCCACTTGTGAAGCACAGTTAGCTACCATTCAAGCTTAGTATATTAAAAAATCATTAGTACTTTATCAAATCAACATTATTTGACAAGAAATTTGTAATTGGTGAATTGAAAATTGTTTTAGTATAAGGATTTCTAAGATAATACACTGCACTTATGGGCATCAACATTATTTGACATGAGATTTGTAATAGGTAAATTGAAAATTGTTTTAGTATAAGGATTTCTAGGATAATATTGTGCACTTATGGGCATGGAATAAAATTCATGGTTCTTCATTTATCATTTTTATTTTTATAATTTTAATATTCAAACCAGTCAACTTTTGCATTCACTAGTTACATAATTTGGTTTTGTTATTTTAGTCATTTTATTAGTTGTGTCCATTGTCTATTCCACTTGTGAGGTTGTGAATTTTGATTAATTATTGCATAATAGGTTGGTGCTTTGTGATTTTCTTTCTTGAGATTATGTGAAATTGGTGAGAATATACATAGAGTGATGTAGGCAACTTTTATCTCACATGGAGCAACTAACCTTATCTAGGACTCAAGTTCAATATTATCAAGAAATCAAGGGAATTAGGAATATAACTAGGGATTTGTGGCAATAATTAATGCTACAATTCAAACACATCTTGCTACTGCAAGATGCCATAGTGAGAATTTTGAACCTCACCTATTTGAATTGATTTTGTAAAACATATTTCAAGGAATTTTTTCTTAGGCGAAATCTTTAAAACCATAATTTGAAGGGATTAGGATCATAACAATAAATATGAGCAATTAGGATGATTTACTCTCAACCATTCCATTTAAAACAAAGGTGTACAATATGGTCTGTAAAGGAATCTATGCTTTGTGCTACTATTTTATAGACAAAATTTCTAGATCTATTAGAGAAAATGGATATGAACAATAATTCTTTGTTGTAAAATTTTAAAAATAAAATAATTATTATCCATCATTAAAGTAAAGAATATTTTTCTTATTTGCAAATCAAAATGTATTTTTATTTATATAAATTTAGTTATAAATGTTTATTTATTTTTTAATGTTTTACAAAATAATTTATTAAATTATTTTTTTGAAAATTATAAATAAAATTAAAATTGTTTATTCAATTTTTTATTACCAATAAAATATAAATGAAAAATATAATCTTATTAAAAAATAATAACTAATTTTTTAAAAATTAATAAACAATACTTTTTCAAAATACATGGATTGTTTTTATTTATTTGTTTCAAAATGCAACAGCGTGTATCTTTTATCTTAACGCAATGATTTGAGGGTAGCAGTCTCATCAATCAATATTCCCTCTTTTCTGTTAAAGTGTTAACGAAAGAAAGTTACATCGATATTTTTTTCAAAGAAAGATCAGTTTAGAGTAGAATTTGGAAAAAAAAAATTATTAAATAATGACAAATAAGATGGAAATATTTTCAATTTGGAATGGAGCGAGATTTCGAGAGCGAGAAAGTCGGATGAGTTTGGAATGGAGCGAGGGGCGCGAAAATTTCGGATTTGTTTGGAAAGGAACTGGTTCCGGAGAGTCACTATCTTAGATTTTGGAATTTTCAAATTTACATTAGCTAAGTTTCTAATAGATATGAAATTTGGATATTTAATTGTTTTTGTTAAATTTTTAATTATATTTAAAAAATTGATAGTAAAATTTTATTATATATATATATATATATATATATATATATATATATATATATAATTTTAATGAATATTAGTTGAAATTTGATTTTAAAAATATTGAAAATAATATAGTGAAATTGTTAGATCCGTATAAATAAGATTTTTATGTATTTTTTATGATTTAGAATTTGTTTATATATTTGAAAATGTATTTTAAGTAATAAAAAATAATTATTTTATCCAATTTTGTAAAAGAAAAAAATTAGTTTATTAGAATTTATCAATTAAAAATTTTATTCAGCGATATTAATTTCATTATACTATTGTGATTTAAGGTTGTGTGTTCTTTCCTATAGGCTTTATTTTAAAAATAATTACTTTTCATTTTCTTAATGACAATGTTTAAGGTTTATTGGGTTAGGTCAAATGGTGAATGTCTCAAAATGTTTGTTAACTACTAGCAATTGCACCACATGTTGCAAAAGAAACGCCTTAAGGAAATAGCATAGGAAAGAGTAGCCTAGAAGAAATATGTTGTTGCTGAGAAAAAGCCATTATGAAAGAATGAAAGGCATTTTTTGCTTCCATGGAAGCAGGTCGAGGAGGTTTCAAAGATATTGATGATAAGAGTTATCAACCAAATTTTTTTGTTATATATAAAACATATATATAAACCAATATATAAACCAACATAATATAGATATTGAAATAGGAAATTGTGGGTGAAAACATATATATAAACCAACATAATATGTTCACATATATAAAAATTTTGTTATAGACATTGAAATAGGAAATTGGGGGTGAAAATCATTTGTTGATTAATAATCTTTGAAACAAGCATGAAATGAGCATGTAACTCAAATAACATATTTTAAATACATTCAAGTACAATCTATCTAGCATATATGTAAATATATAGAATTTTTATTGACAGAAATAGAGTTTACTCCAAGTTCATCTACATATTCGAATAAATTTTATATTGTATCTGAATAACAATAGCCTTGGTATACAAGAAAGTGAATGTCATTTTAATATGGAGACATTTTTGGAAGGAGATATTGTTCTCTATGTTATGGTTTATTTTCTTAACTCCAAACTTCGTTTATTCTTTTTCTATATATATAAGAAACAAAAAATACAAAGTAGTTTCACAATTTTAAGTTAT
This sequence comes from Pinus albicaulis, assembly GCA_034641835.2. Classification (NCBI taxonomy): domain Eukaryota; kingdom Viridiplantae; phylum Streptophyta; class Pinopsida; order Pinales; family Pinaceae; genus Pinus; species Pinus albicaulis. Next base: position 1,546,266,243 of record CM076579.1, on the reverse strand, counting down.
AGTTTTATATTTTATAATTACAATGTGGTAGATCTATGTCATATATGTAAATTCTTTTAATTATAAATTTTAATTTTAATTAATTTTTCTTTTATGGTTGAAATTCTAAACTTATAAATATGTTTTGTTACAATATTATGGGTCAACATTATGATTTATCAATATTATCTGTCTAAAAGACCATAACTCATTTCATATGGTAGTGGTTTATATGACATTTTTTTTCTAATTGATTAATTGAATTGGAAAAAAAAAGTGTCTCAACACTTTTGATATAAATCTCAACTTTTGATCTATGATTACTACTAAAAATATTCTAAAATATTTTGTGGATGTTAAATCCCTACCATCCACCTAATAATTATTGATAAATCATTTAAATTTTTGAAATCCCTATTCCAAAAAAAGCATGGTGTAATTATAAAACAAAAATTACTCCAACTTATGCAACTTTCCCAATTACCTCATTTTTTATGAATTGTCTCAATTATATAATCACATTATCCTAATTTGACCTAAATATAGGAATGTGTCCAATTATCCCAAATTTTCCTAGTTACCCTATTTAAAAATTAAAGCTAATTTACCAATTCCTTCCATCAATTAACCATCATTTTCTTAATTTCCCAACTAAAACCAATTATCCCCAATTTTAATTTCCTAACTAAACCTAGTATCCCTAATCTGAATTACTCAAATTGAGTTCCTTGTATCAATTAACCATAATTTTCCTAATTTCCTAACTAAACCCAATTATCCCGAAATTTAATTTCCTAACTAAACCCAATATCCCTAATCCAAATTAGTCAAATAGAATCATTAGACATAATTTCCCCAATTAACATATTTTCCTAATTATTTTCACTTTGGTTTTTTTTTGCCCAATTACTCCATTTCAACCAATTAGCTTTGACATGCCTATTTTTTTAGATTTTTCAAAAAAAAATCCAACTTTCCCATTTATTTGCAGAGATATCCCAATTTTTATGGTTTCTCTTCCAAATCTATTTCTTTTCTCTACTAAAAGTGTCATTCTATGTGTAGAATATGTGCTCTATTAGGGTGGACATGTTGTTAGATTTTTAAATTTCTAATACCATGTTAGATTTTTTATGAAAATCACAAAATAATATAGTTGTCAAGAAAAAGAAACACTAACAATTCTAAGCTTGAGACAAAAGAGAAAGAAGAAAAAAGAGAGAGAGCATTCTCTATACCAAAGAGACAAAATAGAAATATACACTAATTCTAATTATGAAGCCAAGAGACTAATAAATTTTTTTTTGTTACAATGAAATCATGAGTACATATTTATGCCATAAGGCGAGATTATTTGAAAACAACTTTCCTGTGTGTACCATGTCATAACTTGAAACCGTTAGATTATATGTTAGATGATTAAAACATATTCAGCCGTTAATTGAAAAGGAAAAGGTAGTTGCAAATATTTAGTTTACAATAAAATTATGATAGCTCATTAGTTACGATAAGGTTTATAGGGTTTCTTCTTGTGAGTCTAGAATCTATTCGCCATTCAGAATTCCTTGCCCTTGCAAGATGGATCCCAACAGCTTCTGCAGCCGCTCCTGAATGAACTCATTGTTGTTTATTCTCACCCTTTTCCACTCATGTTATCTGCCTTCTTGATATGGGCATTCACGGATGGAGCTTATTCATGGATTCAGAATCCATTACCCAAAACAAGCGAGATGCAATCTGCAGGTCTGCAGGTTGTTCTGGGTTGTTCAACAATTTGTTCATAACTCAAGATCAGCAAGAAGATTCAGGAGTTTCTCGGGGAAAATTTGAGAGCACTGGCCCAACGGAATATAGTTACAGAACCGTACCGCATCAAGACGTCAGTGGGTCGAATCTAGGGACAGGAAACTAGAGTGCTAATGATGCGCCCATGGGAGGTAGGCTCAGCAACATTTCCATGGCAGAACTTTCATCTTCAATAAGAATGCAACGCCAATGTGATCTGTTCAAGGGGAGATGGATTTATGATGAATCTTATTTTTTATATCCTCCTCGGTCATGCTCTTATGCTAGCATTGACTTTTCGACTAGAGAAGAAATGCTAGAATGGATTCCAATTACGAGAGATGGAGATGGCAACCTCAGGACTACGACCTTCCCAGGTGATTTATTTGTTCATGGCAGCTCTGGCTTGTTGTTGCTATCGTTGAATCAATAACCTATTGCTTATTTGCAATTTTTTTTGGATTTTCCATATTTGCATGTTATGTGCAGGTTAAATGCCTCTCTGATTCTTCAAAGGTTGAGAGACAAACGACTGCTGTATGTGGGAGACTCAACATATAAATATCCTCGTTTTTAATACTGGGCACTTGTAGACTCACGAGGAGCCCTACAATGGGTAAGCTAGGTGATCCTAATTTCTCTAGCATTTTTATTTTTTCAACTCCTCTGCTAAAACTTATGGAAATTTTATATTCTTGGTTTCTTTTTAAACTGAATCTTGTGTGTATTTAACAAGGTGGAATATTTTGAAGAAAAATGACATCTTATTCCTTACATGGAAGAGCTTGTTGCTTTCGAGAAGGCATTAAGGGCCTGGGCAGGATGGGTAGATGCCAACATCGATCCAAAGCACACCCAAATTTTCTTCAGAGGCTGCTCCCCTGTGCATTTCCATGGACAGGCTCGGGGGAAGAAATTTGAGGGAGATATGAGAAGGGTCGTTCATTTGAATGCATACAGCTCTTCGAACTCATTGTCGTCTGACGCCTTTGAAATGATAGTGAAATTGGTGTCTATGCTCGCCAATACCTTGAGAAAACCTTGAAAACCTGCAAAAAAATGACCAGATACTCCTCCAATCACCCAAAACTGTTCGTTCCTCTACCATTCTTCGATTCTTGCTCCACTCCATCTTAGTTCCAGAACGCTTGTTACAATAATGGAGATGAAGAGGAGCATGAAATAGATGCTTGCAAAGTTACTCAGCTGTACAAAACACCACACAAGGTTAGAAATGAGAATTCTAGTATGAAATTTTTACTGTGATAATATAATTGAATTTATTTGAAAGCAATTAAGTTTATTGTTTTAACTTCACAGAGGCTACTCCCTTGTGCATTTCCATGGACAGGCTTGGGGGAAGAAATTTGGGGGAGGAATGAGAAGGGTCGTCCATTTGAATGCATACATCTCTCCGAACTCATTGTCGTCTGATGCCTTTGTAGTGATAGTGAAGTTGGTGTCGATGCTCGCCAATACCTTGAGAAGACCTTGAAAACCTGCAAAAAAAATGATTATAGACTCCTCCAATCACCTAAAACTGTTCGTTCCTCTACCATTCTTTGTTGCTCACTCCACTCCATCTCAGTTCCAGAACACCCGTTACGATAATGGAGATGAAGAGGAGCATGAAATAGATGCTTGCTAGGTTACTCAGCTGTACAAAACACCACATAAGGTTGGAAATGAGAAGTCTAGTATGCAATTTGTACTGTTATAATACAATTGACTTTATTTGAAAGAAATTAAGTTTATTGTTTTAACTTCACAGAGGCTAATCCCCTGTGCATTTCCATGGACAGGCTTGGGGAAGAAATTTGGGGGAGGAATGAGAAGGGTCGTCCATTTGAATGCATACAACTCCCAGAACTCATTGTCGTCTGACGCCTTTACAGTGACAGTGAAGTTGGTGTCGATGCCTGCCAATACCTTGAGAAGACCTTGAAAACTTGCAAAAAAATGAGCAGAGACTCCTCCAATCACCCAAAAATGTTCGTTCCTCTACCATTCTTCGATGCTTACTCCACTCCATCTCAGTTCTAGAAAGCACATTAAGATAATGGAGATGAAGAGGAGCATGAAATAGATGCTTGCAAGGTTACTCAACTATACAAAACACCAAACAAGGTTAGAAATGAGAAGTCTAGTATGAAATTTGGACTATTATAATACAATTGACTTTATTTGAAAGTAATTAAGTTTATTGTTTTAACTTCACTTCTGTTTGTGTGGGATTTCGAAATATTTATCGAATTTTCGATTTAGATGCAATTTAAATTTAGATACTCCAATTTGAAATTTAGATAAGATGTCGAGATTCTAATTGAAAATTAAAGATAAATATGACCATCCTTATCTACATTTTAGATTCCAAAAATTTAACTGATGTAACTTTATTTCACTTTTATTTGTCACATTTTCCCAAATATTTTGAATTCTGCAATCTTCTTTAAGTTTAGTAGAAATAGAGTTTTAATGAATAAAAAATTGTGATATTTGGATTTATTTAAGATTGAAAATAACTCCTAAACTTATGGTTTCACTGCACAATTCTGAACTCTGCAATATTTTTAAGTTCAGCAAAAACAGAGTTTTCATGAATCCAAAATTGTGATAGTTGGATTTATTTAAAATTGAACAGAATTCCTAGAATTATGGTTTCGCTGCATAATTCCCAAATATTATGAACTTTGCAATCTTGTTTAAGAAGTTCAGCAGAAACAAAGTTTATCTGTCAGATGCTTTATTTCTCTATCATATTTTCCCAAATATTCTGAACTTTGCAATCTTCTTTAAGTTCAGTCCAAACATAGTTTTCATGAATCCAAAATTGTGATATTTGGATTTGTTTGAAATTGAACAGATCTCCTAAAATTATGGTTTTACAAGTAAATCATCTAGATTTACTTGGCACCATCCCACTATTTTTATTGCCACCAAGAAATTCTGAGGTAATTAGCATTTTAAAGTGGGCATCACCTATCAGCTTCAGAAGATACTCTATCTCTGTATCTGTTTTTTCAACGGAAATGACAACCTCACCAACTTCTTTTTCATACTCTCGGATGCAGATTCTTCCATATTGGCTATTGCTTGTTTAAACGAAAACAAGCTCATTTCCCATCCTATTAGATAATCTAGTGAAAATAATCCAGTTGATTTCATTGGCTTAGCTAGTCTCAAGATTATTTTACCGTCCCCAGAGCTACATCCATAGAATCCTCTGGGTGCTTCTGAGGGAGACATGCTTTCATTCACTTTAGGAAATATATATGATAAGAAGTGTTCATCCTCTACTAATAGTTGCAAGTTTTTGGACTGGACCATGTAATTCACTGTATCATCATCAAAACCTAAAATACACCCTAACTTGACCACCTCACCTAAACCTGCAACAAGATCAGGATGGTCGGGAAACAAGCCAGTTGAAATTGCCTCTGCAAAATCAATTGCTAAGGACATAGTTTCCTTTGGATTGTTTGGATAAGAGTTTTTTTTTATCAAAATTCGCTTCTTACACTTTTCCCATCTCACCAGGTTGGTTGTTCTTCCTTTAAACTTATCTTCCACACCATTTTCTGTTGGTACTGAAAGCGAGCAGTCAACTCTGTAAATGGTTCAATAGCTTCATAGATAGTAGACTCAACAAGAGTACTCATACTTTGATGCCTTATATCAGGTGGCAATTTGGAGAAAGGGTGTGCAAGATATGCTAAAATAATTTTGGAGTCTCATTCCAACCATCCCCTTTTCTACAGGAATCTTTTGCAAAGAGATGTTATTTGGAACAGAGATATCAACCTTTTTTCTTGCTTGGGATATGTTCCGAGTTCCAAGATGGATATAAATTGAGAACAATGAGTCCAATGGTATCTTGGGATCAGAAAGGTTAGGATGCCATGCAAATTTTGTGCTTGTAGAAGATCCCATGAACAAATCTTTCAATTTCAAGTTCTCTGTATGCAAAAGAGCATAGTAATAATGTTTTCTCCTGAAAGCAATATCGTTCTTCTCTTTTGTTGCACAACTGGCAATGAAGAAAGGTCTTGTCTCAGGGCATGAAAATATCTTGTCACATAGACATTGAATTGTGAATCTAACAAATTTGATAGGAATTTATAGGGTATAAAGTTGTATGGAAATTTACGCACAGAATAAGATAGACATCGATTTCACTACACATATCTTGCTTAGCAACTATTGGATCTCTTCTTTAAGAATCTTACGGTGTTTCCTTTGCAACCTTTGTTGATGGTGCAATTGCTAGTTATAACACTTTTTAGAATAGAAAAATAATATGTACTAGATGTAATTCCTTAATGCATACACATGAAACACTCACTTGGTTTCAATTGACTAACCCAAAAATAGAATTAAAGATATTATATTGTTAACTATGAATAGAAACAACTAAAAATAAGCAATACAAACTCAAAAATTATGACTAAAATCTAATGAATAAAGACCATGAGAGAATAGAAAAATAATCTGATAAGGTAAACACCAAAAAGTAACACTAAATTTGTGAAGATAATTGCAAACACCAAAAATAACACTAAGTTTGTGAAGATAATTGCCCATATTTTTAGAAGGAAGAAAATGATATATATAATGAATAATGTTAATAGAGGAAAACGTGAAGATAATTGCTCACATTTTTAGAAGGAAAAAAATGATATATATAATGAATAATGTTAATACATTTATAATTGCTCACATTTTTAGAAGGAAGAAAATAATATATATAATAAATAATGTTGATAGATAAAAACATATTAGTAATATAATACCACATCACTGTCACGCATTATTATACCTGACAACAATTAGTAAAATACACTAAACTTGTTTATTTTTAAAAATAAACATGGTATAAATAATACTTTTCCTCGAGCGTATAAAAATGTGAATGTAATTAGAAAGTCCGCTATGCATAAATCTCAACAATCTACAACTGTTCTGACTCGAGACAATTCTCGAGGCAGGGCAAGTCATCATGCAGCAGAGACATAACATGAATCATCTCTATTGCACAGGCAACTGGCATGGCCAGCTCTTGGGTTCCTCCCACAAGCTCACATGCAGCAATACACAGAATAGGACGAACTCTCTTGCCTCCAGATAGAACAGAATAGCGCATGGATTCATATAATTTTTCAGGAAAACGAAGTGGGATAGCCTTGTCAAGTGCCTCATTCACTGCAACTGCCTTGGCATCCATGTACTTATTCAAATCAAATTCAACAACATTCTTCCTTTCTTCTGAAAGACGAAGCAGCTCAACAATTCTGCTTGAGGCTTTTCATGCTGATACCGCTTCTCTATAGCTACCTCGGAGGTCCAGATGCTCATCACTAGAAACCCTGAGTGAGGTTGAAGCTCCATGAAAATGCTTTTGCTGGATGTGACCTCTTTCCATAGGATGCAGGGTATGACAAGTCGCTGTCATGCCTCTGTAAGCGATGGTTGTGATAGCGCTGCAAGCCATGTGATCTTCTCTGAAACAAAAAAACTCAAAGCAGGGAAGTATAGATCTTGGAATGCAAGATAATGCAATTGAGTAATTGTTTATATGATTTTATGGAATATTTTGCTGGGAAAAAACAACTATGGGCATCTTGCAGCAACAGCATGCAGGCACATGTATCTCTCTCAACAGTAATGCCTCACCATCTGTATCATGTGATTGAAATATACGTCCTGTCATCATTATATTAATTATATTATTATGGCTAGAAAAAAGTTCATTTAAAATAAAAAATGAATGGCCATTCAACGTGTGATTATTATAATTGGCTAATTCTTCCGATAATTTTATTTTAAACTTTTCACTACCCACTTGGAAGTTTGCAGGCACATGCATCATTTATCTCAATTTGAACGTGTTGAGGATTTTTTCCAGGCCAGCGTAGCCACATTCATATATCATGATTTGAACGTGTGGGGATTTTTTTCGGACTAGTCATATCAAGCGAGTTGTTTTTCGTGCTACTCTGTGAAGGTATGGTACTTTTGGTTGAAAATAGAGGTGGGATAAGTAATTTTGATTAATGGAAGTGTTTTAAGGGTTTTTTAGAGTACTAAATTCATATATAGTCAAAAAAATCAATTTAAATAACATAAATCAAGATTTCAATCTCAACTTTTTAGCCAATTCAAAACTTCAAAAAATCTCACTAAAAACATATCAATTTATATGGCCAATAAACCCTCATAATTATCACTACATAAAAGTATCAAAATACTTAACATTTACTATTTACTATATATTTTATTTTATTTTGTTAAAATTTTAAAAATTATCATATATATATATATATATATATATATATATATATATATATATATATATATATATATATATATATATATATATATATATATTTTTCTTTCTATTTATTATAGAAATCTCTAATTTATAAATAGATTGTCCCATAGGTTGTGTTATAGTACCATGTCTTATCAATACCACATGTCCAAAAAATGCGAAACTTTATATAATATTTGTTCATATAATCACTTATTTTAAATTAACTAAAAGAACAAAAATGACATTATTAATTTTGAATATAAATCTAAACAAAAATGTAAATATTTTAGTGGAAGTTAAATCTCTACCATTTAATTAATAATTATTGATAATTAAATTAAAATTGTGGAAATCTTATTTCAAAATAAATATGCCAATTAATATGACTTTCTTTTTAAAAAAAATAAAAAAATAAAAAAATCAATTATTGTTTTATTAAATAAAATAAATAAATTATAATGTAAGGATTATAATTTATATATTTTAGGATTGAAAACCTATAAGAAGTGTTTTCTAATGTGAAACAGATGTGTAATTCCATATTTAATATGGAATTAACATGTCATATTTTAGTTAAAATAATATATATATATATATATATATATATATAAAAGTTAATAAAAATAAATTTAATATAAAATAAGTTTTAAATAAATTGATGCTTTTTGATAATTATGGTTATTAATGTTTGTTATCTACCTTCTTGATATGGGCATTCATGGATGGAGCTTATTCATGGCTTCAGAATTCATTACCCAAAACAAGCGAGATGCAATCTACAGGTCTGCAGGTTGTTCTGGGTTGTTCAACAATTTGTTCATAACTCAAGATCAGCAAGAAGATTCAGGAGTTTCTTGGGGAAAATTTGAGAGCACTGGCCCAGCGAAATACAGTTACAGAAACCGTACCGCATCAAGACGTCAGTGGGTCGAATCCAGGGACAGGAAACCAGAGTGCTAATGATGCGCCCATGGGAGGTAGGCTCAGCAACATTTACATGGTAGAACTTTCATCTTCAATAGGAATGCAGCGCCAATGTGATCTGTTCAAGGGGAGATGGATTTATGATGAATCTTATTTTGTATATCCTCCTGGGTCATGCTCTTATGCTAGCATTGACTTTTCGACTGTAGAAGAAATGCTAGAATGGATTCCAATTACGAGAGATGGAGATGGCAACCTCAGGACTACGACCTTCCCAGGTGATTTATTTGTTCATGGCAGTTCTGGCTTGTTGTTGTTGTCGTTGAATCAATAACCTGTTGCTTATTTACAAATGTTTTTGGATTTTCCATATTTGATGTTATGTGCAGGTTAAATGCCTCTCTGATTCTTCAAAGGTTGAGAGACAAACGACTGCTGTATGTGGGAGACTCAACATATAAATATCCTTGTTTTTAATACTGGGCACTTGTAGACTCACGAGGAGCCCTACAATGGGTAAGCTAGGTGATCCTAATTTCTCTAGAATTTTTATTTTTTCAACTCCTCTGCTAAAACTTATGGAAATTTTATATTCTTGGTTTCTTTTTAAACTGAATCTTGTGTGTATTTAACAGGGTGGATTATTTTGAGGAAAAAGGACATCTTATTCCTTACATGGAAGAGCTTGTTGCTTTCGAGAAGGCATTAAGGGCCTGGGCGGGATGGGTAGATGCCAACATCGATCCAAAGCACACCCAAATTTTCTTCAGAGGATGCTCCCCTGTGCATTTCCATGGACAAGCTTGGGGGAAGAAATTTGAGGGAGGAATGAGAAGGGTCGTTCATTTGAATGCATACAGCTCTCCGAACTCATTCTCATCTGACGCCTTTGAAATGACAGTGAAGTTGGTGTCTATGCTCGCCAATACCTTGAGAAGACCTTGAAAACCTGCAAAAAAATGAGCAGATACTCCTCCAATCACCCAAAACTGTTCATTCCTCTACCATTCTTCAATGCTCACTCCACTCCATCTCAGTTCCAGAATGCTTGTTACAATAATGGAGATGAAGAGGAGCATGAAATAGATGCTTGCAAAGTTACTCAACTGTACAAAACACCACACAAGGTTAGAAATGAGAAGTCTAGTATGAAATTTTTACTGTTATAATATAATTGAATTTATTTGAAAGCACTTAAGTTTATTGTTTTAACTTCACAGAGGCTACTCCCCTGTGCATTTCCATGGACAGGCTTGGGGGAAGAAATTTGGGGGAGGAATGAGAAGGGTCGTCCATTTGAATGCATGCAGCTCTTCGAACTCATTTTTGTCTGACGCCTTTGTAGTGATAGTGAAGTTGGTGTCGATGCTCGCCAATACCTTGAGAAGACCTTGAAAACCTGTAAAAAAATGAGTAGAGAATCCTCCAATCACCCAAAACTGTTCGTTCCTCTACCATTCTTCGTTGCTCACTCCACTCCATCTCAGTTCCAGAACACCCGTTACGATAATGGAGATGAAGAGGAGCATGAAATAGAAGCTTGCAAGGTTACTCAGCTGTACAAAACACCACACAAGGTTGGAAATGAGAACTCTAGTATGCAATTTGTACTTTTATAATACAATTGACTTTATTTGAAATAAATTAAGTTTATTGTTTTAACTTCACGGAGGCTAATCCCCTATGCATTTCCATGGACAGGCTTGAGGAAGAGAATCGGGGGAGGAATGAGAAGGGTTGTCCATTTGAATGCATACAACTCTCAGAACTCATTGTCGTCTGATGCCTTTACAGTGACGGTGAAGTTGGTGTCGATGCCTGCCAATACCTTGAGAAGACCTTGAAAACATGCACAAAAATGAGCAGAGACTCCTCCAATCACCCAAAAATGTTCGTTCCTCTACCATTCTTCGATGCTCACTCCACTCCATCTCAGTTATAGAAAGCCCATTACAATAATGGAGATGAAGAGGAGCATGAAATAGATGCTTGCAAGGTTACTCAGCTGTACAAAACACCAAACAAGGTTAGAAATGAGAAGTCTAGTATGCAATTTGGACTATTATAATACAATTGACTTTATTTGAAAGCAATTAAGTTTATTGTTTTAACTTCACTTCTGTTTGTGTGGGATTTCGAAATATTTCTCAAATTTGCGATTTAGATGCAATTTAAATTTAGATACTCCAATTTGAAATTTAGATAAGATGGCAAGATTCTAATTGAAAATTAAAGATAAATATGACCATCCTTATCTACATTTTAGATTCCGAAAATTTAACTGATGTAACTTTATTTCACTTTTATTTGTCACATTTTCCCAAATATTTTGAATTCTGCAATCTTCTTTAAGTTCAGTAGAAATAGAGTTTTAATGAATCCAAAATTGTGATATTTGGATTTATTTAAAATTGAAAAGAACTCCTAACCTTATGGTTTCACTGCACAGTTCCGAAATATTTTGAACTCTGCAATCCTTTTAAGTTAAGCAAAAACAGAGTTTTCATGAATCCAAAATTGTGATAGTTGGATTTATTTAAAATTGAACAGAATTCCTAGAATTATGGTTTCACTGCACAATTCCCAAATATTATGAACTTTCCAATCTTGTTTAAGAAGTTCAGCAGAAACAAACTTTATCTGTCAGATGCTTTGTTTCTCTGTCATATTTTCCCAAATATTCTGAACTCTGCAATCTTCTTTAAGTTCAGTCCAAACATAGTTTTCATGAATCCAAAATTGTGATATTTGGATTTGTTTAAAATTGAACAGATCTCCTAAAATTATGGTTTCACAAGTAAATCATCTAGCTTTACTGGGCACCATCCCACTATTTTTATTGCCACCAAGAAATTCTGAGGTAATTATCATTTTAAAGTGGGCATCACCTATCAGCTTCAGAAGATACTCTATCTCTGTATCTGTTGTTTCCAATGGAAATGACAACCTCACCAGCTTATTTTTCATACTCTCGGATGAAGATTCTTCCATATTGGCTATTGCTTGTTTAAATGAAAACAAGCTCATTTCCCATGCTATTAGACAATCTAGTGAAAATAATCCAGTTGATTTCATTGGCTTAGCTAGTCTCAATATTATTTTACTGTCCCCAGAGCTACATCCATAGAATCCTCTGGGTGCTTCTGAGGGAGACAAGTTTTCATTCACTTTAGGAAATATATATGATAAGAAATTTTCATCCTCTACTAACAGTTGCAAGTTTTTGGACTGGACCATGTAATTCACTGCATCATCATCAAAACCTAAAATACACCCTAACTTGACCACCTCACCTAAACCTGCAACAAGATCAAGATGGTCGGGCAACAAGCCAACTGAAATTTCCTCTGCAAAATCAATTGCTAAGGACATAGTTTCCTTTGGATTGTTTGGCTAAGAGTTTTTTTTTATCAAAATTCGCTTCTTACACTTTTCCCATCTCACCAGCCTGGTTGTTCTTCCTTTAAACTTATCTTCCACACCATTTTCTGTTGGTACTGAAAGCGAGTACTCAACTCTGTAAATGGTTCAGTAGCTTCATAGATAGTGGACTCAACAAGAGTACTCATACTTTGATGCCTTATATCAGGTGGCAATTTGGAGAAAGGGTGTGCAAGATATGCTAAAATAATTTTGGAGTCCCATTTCGACCATCCCCTTTTCTACAGAAATATTTTGCAAAGAGATGTTATTTGGAACAGAGATATCAACCTTTTGTGTTGCTTGGGATATGTTGCGAGTTCCAAGATGGATATAAATTGAGAACAATGAGTCCAATGGTATCTTGGGATCATAAAGGTTAGGATGCCATGAAAATTTTGGGCTTGTAGAAGATCCCGTGAACAACTCTTTCAATTTCAAGTTCTCTGTATGCAAAAGAGCATAGTAATCATGTTTTCTCCTGAAAGAAATATCATTCTTCTCCTCTGTTGCACAACTGGCAATGAAGAAAGGTCTTGTCTTGGAGCATGAAAATATCTTGTCGGGTAGACATTGAATTGCGAATCTGACAAAGTTGATAGGAATTGATAGGGTGTAAATTTGTATGGAAATTTACGCACAGAATAAGATAGACATCGATTTCACTACACATATCTTTCTTAGCAACTATTGGATCTCTTTTTTAAGAATCTTATGGTGTTTCCTTTGCAACTTATGCTGATGGTGCAATTGCTAGTTATAACACTTTTTAGAATAGAAAAACAATATGTACTAAATGTAATTCCTTAATCCATACACATTAAACACTCACTTGGTTTCAATTGACTAACCCAAAAATAAAATTAAAGATATTATATTGTTAACTATGAATAGAAACAACTGCAAAAAATTATGACTAAAATCTAATGAATAAAGACCATGAGAGAATAGAAAAATAATCTGATAAGATAAACACCAAAAAGTAATACTAAATTTGTAAAGATAATTACAAACACCAAAAAGTAACACTAAGTTTGTGAAATTAATTGCTCACATTTTTAGAAGGAAGAAAATAATATATATAATGAATAATGTTAATAGATAAAAACGTGAAGATAATTGCTCACATTTGTAGAAGGAAGAAGATGATATATATAATGAATAATGTTAATCGATAAAACATGAAGATAATTGCTCACATTTTTTGAACGAAGAAAATAATATATATAATAAATAATGTTGATAGATAAAAACATATTAGTAATATAATACCACATCACTGTCATGCATTATTATACCTGACAACAATTAGTAAAATAAACTAAACTTGTTTATTTTTAAAAATAAACATGGTATAAATAATACTTTTCCTGAAGCGTAATAAACTAAACTTGTTTATTTTTAAAAGTAAAGATGGTATAAATAATACTTTTCCTCAAGCGTATAAAAATGTGAATGTAATTGGAAAGTCCGTTGTGCATAAATCTCAACAATCAACAACGGTTCTGACTCGAGAGAAGACATATATTCGATTACATATATCCCAGGAACAATATATATAAGTTCAAATATACATAAATTTATAAGTCAAGTTTCATTAACACAATCAGTTGAGTATGGGCTGGTCAGTAAGACTTTCTAGGGTTAAACTTTATGAAGGTGGTTGTGTTTTGTGGTATGAGAGGAAACATGCTAAAAAAAACTTATTTAATATCCCAAACCTCATGCCTTTACAAGTGAGAGAAAACTTTAGCAGTTTACACATGAGTCAAGCTCATCAATCCACATACAACTTGACAAACCAAAAAAATATATAAATACAATGTAAAAGATGGTTGAATATATAAAATTATAAACTTACAATACATATTGTGATATAAAATACATTCAACACATATGAATGAAGTTCTAGGTATTTAATAAACAAGATTAACTCTGGTTTCACTTTCTAGTGTTACACATACTGCAACAGCTTTATGGTCATGCACTGTGATGAACCATTCAAATGCACGAAACTCTTTTAGAAGGATCTTCACTTTTGTCTGAATGCAATGAAATCTACAAGACGCAACAGAGGTGTTGTCTTCTCTGGGTCAAAGTAAGATAACTCCCCCTAAGCTCTCTTCAACAGTTCAATTGTAAATTCTTTTGCTTTCTCCAAACCCATCAACTTGGGATATGTGGCCTTATCACTCATCAAATCCTTTCCAGCAGTCTTTCCCAATTCTTCTGATGATTTGGTGACATCCAGTATGTCGTTCACAACCTGAAACAGAAGCCCAAGCCAATTAGCATACCTTTGAATTCTCTCGATCTCATTGTCTGATGCACCGCCAATCATGGCCCCACACACGGCCGAGCACTCCAAAAGCACTCCAGTCTTGTGATTGTGAATCCACTCGAGAGTCTCAAAATCAAGAGAAGCATCCCCTTGGATCACAAGATCAAGAAACTGCCCACCCATAACCCCTTGAGGACCACTTGTTCTACCTAACTCCCAAACCATCCTCAAAACCCTATCACTCCCCACAACACTTTTTCTTGTGGAGAATGCAATGTGCTCAAAGGCTAATGACTGAAGTGCAACTCCTGCAAGAAGAGTAGTGCCTTTGCCGAACACTTTGTGATTTTTTGGCTTTCCTTGGCGTATGTCATCATTGTTGAGGTAGGGCAAGTCATCATGCAGCAGAGACATAACATGAATCATCTCTATTGCATAGGCAACTAGCATGGCGAGCTCTTGGGTTCCTCCCACAAGCTCAGATGCAACAATAAACAGAATAGGATGAACTCTCTTGCCTCCAGATAGAACAGAATAGCGCATGGATTCATATAATTTTTCAGGAAAACGAAGTGGGATAGCCTTGTCAAGTGCCTCATTCACTGGAACTGCCTTGGCATCCATGTACTTATTCAAATCAAATTCAACAACATTCTTCCTTTCTTCTGAAAGACGAAGCAGCTCAACAATTCTGCTTGAGGCTTTACATGCTGATACCCCTTCTCTATAGCTACCTCGGAGGTCCAGATGCTCATCACTAGAAACCCTGAGTGAGGTTGAAGCTCCATGAAAATGCTTTTGTTGGATGGGACCTATTTCCATAGGATGCAGGGTATGACAAGTCGCTGTCATGCCTTTGTAAGCAATTGTTGTGATACTGCTGCAAGCCATGTGATCTTCTCTGAAACCATAAACTGAAAGCAGGGAAGTATAGATCTTGGAATGGAAGATAATGCAATTGAGTAATTGTTTATATATATAGAATATTTTGCTGGGAAAAAACAACTTTGGGTATCTTGCAACAACAGCATGCAGTGTTGGAATATTGATAATTCCAAAATAAACTCCCCTCTTCAAACACAGAGAAATTAAAATAAAAATTTTCTTGCAGACAGAGATGGCATGAGAATGCTTTCTTCTATTTCATTAAATAGAACTAAAAACTATTACAAATTTCTTCCTCACACAGAGGGATTTACAAAATATGATCGACTGCTACAGACGTAGTGCTTCTCAAAACAAATCTCAGTTCTTCAAACAACAAACTCTAACTCTTTTTAAAACCAACACTGCTATGTTTCTTCTTTTCTCACGCACTGCTGTGCAAAACAGAACAAAAAAATACAATACAATAATACACAGGCTCTCGGGCCTTTTTCTCTTTATATGGCGCGGCGGGAACAAACCATAAAACAAATTACAAAGAAAAACTTTGCAGAACTAAAAGAAATCAAATGCACGACGTACAAGTGGGGACCACATCGCAGTCGGCAATTGGCAATCGGCGGATCGGCGGTACAAACAAAAGTGTGATCTAGCGATGTGCGATATTGCGATTGCGATGATGCGACAATCAAAATATTAGCGATCAAACAAAAATGGCGGAATGGTTTAACAAGTGCGATGTTATGATTTGCGATTGGATCGCATCGCAAATTGGCGATCAAAACAAAAACAGAACACTTGAGATTTGCGATTTTGCAATTTCACGATGGCGCAACAATCGCATCACAACTTATAATCGGCGGTAAAACATATGGATGGGCGGATCAACACTTGCGATTTGCGATGTTGCGATTGCACGATGGCACGATCACATTGCGGCTTTCAATGGTGGAACATATATGCGATAACACAATGCAATCATGCGATTGTGATTTGCGATTGTGGTGAGACCACATCGCATCGCATTGCGATACTCTACATCAACAAGAAACTTGAACCAAAAACTTGCGATTTGAAATTGCGCTATCGCGGTGGGGACCACTTGTCCTCCCTTTTCAGAAAATTAAAGAAATTCTGCTGTTTTAATCAATTTCTCTTCATATTTGGTTGTTGAGGGCTTAAAAGTCCGAAATGACTGTTTCCATTAAAGCTCTGCTCTTCCGTAGTTCAGCACTACGAATGTCTTCATTCCTCCTGAAAAAATGACTTCTCCCATAACACAAAATTAATTCTCCTCTGCAATTTGTGGTTGCTTCCCATCAACATTAATTCATCCTTACAAATTTCCCATTCTTCTTTAATATACAGTGTTGTGCACTCAAAAGTTCTCCTGCTGCCTTTGTACTCTTTTCTTCCTGCCCAAGGCTGACAGGTGACTTTAATATTTCAACACTCCCCTTTAAAGTCAGCTGCTGGGTTATCAATCATACCCAAGCATTCTCTTAAAAATTCAAAGGTCTTCTGCCCCAATGGCTTTGTTAAAATATCTGCATATTGCTCCTCTATTTTACATTGCTGTAAAACACTTTCTCCATTGTTCACCAATTCTCTGATATAATGAGATTTTGTATCTATGTGTTTTGTTCTCTTATGAAATACTGAATTCTTTGACAATGCAATAGCTGAGCTATTGTCACAATAAATCACTGTCCCTTTTACCTGTTCTTGACATAAACTTCTCAACATTCTTCTCATCCAAATTGCTTGACACGCTGCTACTGTAGCTGCTACATATTCTGCCTCTGCTATAGATAATGCTACAATAGGTTGTTTCCTAGAAGCCCATGAAATGGCTCTTGAACCCATATGAAAAACATAACCGGAAGTGCTCTTCCGATAATCTACACTTCCAGCCCAATCACTGTCAATGTATCCAACTAGTTCTGAATTTTCTGAAGTAGTATATAAAATACCAAATCTTTTAGTTCCTTTAACATACCTCAGAATTCTCTTTGCTGCTTTCCAATGTGCTTCTTTTGACTTCTCCATAAATCTGGAAATTAGACTAACAGCATGCATAATATCCGGCCTAGTTGCAGTCAAATACATGAGGCTGCTAACTATGCTTTTATACAAACTTGGATCAAAATCCTTGCTGCTATCATCTTTACTCAACTTCAATCCCATTACTGTGGGAGTAATTGCAACTTTTCACTCCTGCATATTAAATCTTTCTAAAACTTGATTCACATACTTTGCTTCAGAGATAAAAATCCTTTTCTCATTTTGTTCTACTTCTATTCCTAAGAAGTATCTTAACAAATCCATGTCAGTCATTTCAAATTCTTCTTTCATGACTGTTTTAAAATTTTCAATAAGGTAATCATCATTACCTGTCAATATTAGATCATCAACATATAAAACAACAATGAGCATTTTACCATCCTTTTCTTTGATGTAGAGGGTGGGTTCTCCCTCACACTTTTCAAATCCATTTTCTAGTAGATAGAAGTCTATCTTAGTGTACCATGCTCTTGGTGCTTGCTTCAGCCCATAAAGAGCTTTCTTCAATTGGCAGACTTTATGCTCTTGACCCTTTTTCTCATATCCAAGAGGTTGTTCCACATATACCTCTTCTATTAAAACTCCATTTAAAAATGCAGATTTTATATCCATCTGGTATACTTTCCATTTGTTTTGTGCTGCTATGGAAAACACTGCTCTTACTGTCTCCATTCTTGCAACTGGTGCAAAATTTTCTTCATAATATATCCCATGCTTCTGCTTATATCCCTTGACAACAAGTCTGGCCTTGTGTCTCTCTATTTTTCCTTCAGCATTGCTCTTGGTCTTATAGACCCATTTAACTCCAATGACTTCCTTACCTTCTGGGAGATCAACCAACTCCCATGTTTTGTTATTCTCTATGGAATTAATTTCCTCATCCATAGATTCTATCCATTTTCTATCTTTAATAGCATCTTCAAAATGAATAGGATCATCAACTTGATAATACAAAGCAAATAGGGAATTCATACCTTCATTTGATGCTCCCTGCTCATAAATTTCTCTAATACTTCTGAACTTTGTCCCTCGTTCACTTGGTGTATTCGTTCTTGAAGAAGCACTCGAATCTGCTCCATGTGGTGTGCTCGGTGATGCACTATCGCTTCTTCTCAAGGGTGTTCTTGCTGCCGCTTGAGGCGTTCCTTGTTGTCCTTGTATTGGTGGAGGTTGTGCAACAGATGAGTTGTTAATTTCAACTACATCTCCTTCATCTTCATCATGAGATAAACAACTTTTAAAATTGACTGTTTTCTCAATGCTTCCATCCCATGCTTCCTCTTCAATAAATTGCACATCTCTGCTTATCACAAACTTCTTTGTGGATGGGTTATACAATATGTATCCTTTGGAATCTTCACAATATCCAAGGAAAATGCACTTCTCCCCCTTACTATCCAACTTCTTTCTCAACTTATCAGGAATGTGTGCATATGCCACACATCCAAAAACTCTCATGTGGGTGACTCCCTATTTTCTGCCACTCCACGCTTCTTCTGGAACTTTGTTCATCACAACTTTTGTGGGGCATCTATTTAAAATATACACAACACATTTTGCTGCTTCTGCCCAATACTCATTCGGCAAATGTTTTTCCTTTAGCATGCTTCTCACCATTTCCATTATGGTTCGATTCTTCCTTTCAGAAACTCCATTCTGTTGCGGTGTGTACCTTGTGGTAAACTGCTTGTGTATGCCATTCTCTCTGCAAAAACGCAGAAATTCCTTTGATACATATTCTCCTCCTCTATCGATTCTGAGAACTTTAATGTACTGCCCACTCTGTTTCTCTACAAGAGCTTTAAAGTGGCAAAATTTATGAAAGACTTCACTCTTATATTTTAGGAAATAAACCCACATTTTTCTTGTGAAATCATCTATGAAGGTCAGCATGTAGTTGCTGCCTGAAACTGATGCTCTTTGCATCAACCCACACAAATCTGAGTGGATGATTTCTAAGGGTGCTTTTGCCCTTATGCTTTTCCCTGATAGAAAATTTTCTTTGTGTTGCTTTCCCAAGATGCAGCCTTCACATAGGCTGTCAGGATTCTCAATCAATGGTAAACCTTTTACCATTTCTTTTCTGTGTAGCAAATTTAATCCTCTGAAATTGAGATGTCCAAATCTTAGGTGCCATAACCAATTTTCATCTTTTGCTTCCTTCTGAAAGGCTTCTTGTGTTACAGCTGCTATGCTCTTTCCTTTTCCCTTCAAATCAGTGTTGAGCTTGAGTGGAAACATTCTATTGCTAGTCATTTGTATTTCAGCAATGATTTTCTTGCTTGGAGGTATATCTTTTATTGTGCACACATCATCTTTAAATATTACATTGTAACCTTTGTTTATGAGCTGCCCAATGCTCAAAATATTACACTTCAGACCTGGAACATAATACACATTCGGAACAAATTTCTGCTCACCATTTCTTGCTCGAATACTAACTCTGCCTTTTCCTTTGAAAGAGATCTTAGTATCAGTCCCTGTGGTCACTTCAGATTTTACTTCTTCATCTAGATTAGAAAACATTGCTCTGTTTCCAGTCATATGATTACTACATCCTGAATCTAAGAACCAAACATCATCTTCTCTATCTTGTGCTACATTACATGCTAACAACACATTACTTGGGTTCTTTTCTTCTTTTGCTACATTAACATTCTGCCTATTCTTCATTTTATTTTGCTTATTTCTACATTCATTGGCATAGTGCCCATATTACTTGCAATAATGACATTGGACATTGGTTTTGTCATACCTTTGTCCATGAGCATGTTGGTGTTGATGTCCACCTTGCTGGCTGTTGCATTGGCCATGGCTCTGATCCTGACTGTTGCTCCTTCCATGTGAATGTGAAGGGTTGTTCCTTCCACCTCTATTTTGGCTTCTGCCTCTTCCTCTTCTTTTGCCTCGACCTATTCCTCTTCCTGAAGGCACCTGGGTCTTGAAGGCGTGCTCAAGAGATGAATGTTCATCTCTGCTCAATCTCTGTTCATGAGTTATCAGTGAGGCATGAAGTTCATCCACTGTGAACTGTGAGAGATATTTGGTCTCTTCTATGGTGGTAACAATAACATCAAACTTTGAGGGTAAGCTCCTCAAAAGTTTCTCCATGATCCTTCTTTCTTCAAGACTTTCTCCATGGGACCTTATCTGATTTACAATCCCAATCACATGTGTAAAAAATGTGTCAACATTATCTGACTCTTTCATGCTAAGAGTTTCAAAATCTCTTCTTAGAAATTGACGTTTTGTTGTCTTAACTTTCTCCATACCTTGATAGGCTACTTTAAGAGTTTCCCATGCTTCCTTGGATCTCTTAGCTGTTGCTATCCTTGGAAACACACTCTCATTTACTGCTTGATACAAATAGTAGAGGGCTTTAGCATCTTTCTTCCTATTTCTCTTCAATAGGTCCTTCTCTTCTTGAGTTAAGGCATTAAAATCCTGCTCATCAGCTGGTTCAACAAAACCATCTTCTACAAATTCCCATAGGTCTTGTGAGACAAACAGGGCTCTCATGGTAATGGCCCAATAATCATAGTTCTTTCCATTAAATTTTGGAAGCTGAGTATTTCCAATACTCATACCAGTGCTTGGTCCAGCCATCACTTTTAAACTGAACTTTTGAACTTAAACAAACTGTCTTTCCTCTTATCTGAAAGAACAAACTCTTTTAAACTAAAACAACAACTCTGTTTTCTTTGAGAAATACCTGAACTTTGACTTCTGTTGAGCTTTCACACTGCTGGAGAAAAAACCGCAACAAGTCTTCTTCTTCAACTTCTTTGAAAAGCTTCAAAGAGCCTAAAATAGCTCTGATACCATGTTGGAATATTGATAATTCCAAAATAAATTCCCCTCTTCGAACACAGAGAAATAAAAATAAAAATGTGCTTGCAGACAGAGATGGCATGAGAATGCTTTCTTCTATTTCATTAAACAAAACTAAAAACTATTACAAATTTCTTCCTCACACAGAGGGATTTACAAAATATGATCGACTGCTACAGACGCAGTGCTTCTCAAAACAAATCTCAGTTCTTCAAACAACACACTCGGTCTCTTTTTAAAACCAACACTGCTGTGTTTTCTTCTTTTCTCACGCACTGTTGTGAAAAACAGAACAAAACAATACAATACAATAATACACAGGCTCTCGGGCATTTTTCTCTTTATATGGCGTGGCGGGAACAAACCATAAAACAAATAAATAAAACAAATTACAAAGACAAACTTTGTGGAACTTAAAAGAAATCAAATGCGCGACGTACGAGTGGGGACCACATCGTAGTCGGCAATTGGCGATCGGCGGATCAGCAATACAAACAAAAGTACGATCTAGCGATGTGCGATATTGCGATTGTGATGATGCGACAATCGCAATATCGACGATCAAACAAAAATGGCGGAATGGTTTAACAAGTGCGATGTTGCGATTTGCGATTGGATCGCATCGCAAATTGGCGATCAAAACAAAAATAGAACACTTGAGATTTGCGATTTTGCGATTTCGCGATGGCGTGACAATCACATCGCAACTTATAATCGGCGGTAAAACATATGGATGGGCGGATCAACACTTGTGATTTGCGATGTTGCGATTGTGTGATGGCACGATCGTGCGATCGCATTGCGGCTTTCAATGGTGGAACATATATGCGATAAAACAATGCAATCATGCGATTTCTATTTGCGATTGTGGTGAGACCACATCACGATACTCTACATCAACAAGACACTTGAACCAAAAACTTGTGATTTGCAATTACGCTATCGCGGTGGGGACCACTTGTCCTCCCTTTTTAGAAAATTAAAGAACTTCCACTGTTTTAATCAATTTCTCTTCATATTTGGTTGTTGAGGGCTTCAAAGCCCGAAATGACTGTTTCCATTAAAGCTCTGCTCTTCCGTAGTTCAACACTACGAATGTCTTCATTCCTCCTGCAAAAATGACTTCGCCCATAACAAAAAATTAATTCTCCTCTGCAATTTTTGGCTGCTGCCCATCAACATTAATTCATCCTTACAAATTTCCCATTCTTCTTTAATATACAGTGATGTGCATTCAAAACTTCTCCTGCTGCCTTTGTACTCTTTTCTTCCTGCCCAAGGCTAACAGGTGACTTTAATATTTCAACATGCAGGCACATGTATCTCTCTCAAGAGTAATGTCTCACCATCTGTATCACGTGATTGAAATACACGTCCTGTCATCATTATTATAATTATATTATTATTCTTAGAAAAAAGTTTATTTAAAATAAAAAATGAATGGTCATT
Organism: Pinus albicaulis; assembly: GCA_034641835.2. Classification (NCBI taxonomy): domain Eukaryota; kingdom Viridiplantae; phylum Streptophyta; class Pinopsida; order Pinales; family Pinaceae; genus Pinus; species Pinus albicaulis. The sequence continues at coordinate 1,546,243,315 of CM076579.1, read as the reverse complement.
CAACATGTGATTATTATAAGTGGTTAACTCTTCCAATAATTTTGTTTTAAACTTTTCACTACCCACTTGGAAGTTTGCAGGCACATGCATCATTTATCACAATTTGAACGTGTTGAGGATTTCTTCTAGGCCAGCGTAGCCACATACATATATCATGATTTGAACGTGTGGGGATTTTTTTTCGGACTAGTCATATGAAGCGAGTTGTTTTTTTTTTGGATTTTTTTTGGATTAGTCTTGTGTTGTGATTTTTTGAAGGTATTTTTGGTTGAAAATAGAAGTTTGATGAGTAATTTTGAGCAATGGAAGTGCCTTAAGCGTTTTTTAGGGTGCTAAATCTATAAAAATAGTCAAAAAATCAATTTAAATAACACAAATCAAGATTTCACCTCAATTTTTTTCGCACTAAAAACAACATATCAATTTATATGGCGTATAAACCTTCATAATTATCACGACATAAAAGTATCAAAATACTTATCAACATTTACTATTTACTATATATTTTATTTTATTTTGTTAAAATTTTAAAAATTATAAAAGCTCAACCTGCCCATAGGAAACGAGGTCTATTAGCCACCTTAACGCTTTAAAATAAAACCAAAATTGAAAAAGTTTCATTCTGCTTCTTGTTTCATGCGATATCTGCCTATTAAGTCTATTATCAAAGTAACTGTTTGGACTTATAGTCCTATATCTAAAGCCAAAAAACATGCTAGAAAGTGAAGAAACTGCTATTCATCTGAGGAATCAATTGGGGCAGGATCCTTTGCAGTGGATCCTGGCATATGAACTTGTTGTAGTACTTGGATCTGTTTCTCCAGTCTTCCAGTACGATCATGCATTCTACTAATGCGGTCAACAACTTGGTATTGAGTAACCTTAATGTGTTGCAGCTGGATATCAATATCTTGCAGAAGATCCATGAGCTTTGGTTCTAGCTTTTCAGTGTTAGGGTGCAAGCTCTGCATTTCCTTTGCTAACAGACATTTAACAATCTAGTATGTATGAACTGTTTAATTAAAAAGAGACAGCCAGCCCCTAGTATTTCCAGGATCAGTCACAAAGTCCAGTATCTCTGCCTCTGCAGCATCATCTTCCTCATACTACTTAATTTCTCTTTCCCAACCTTGTATTGCCTGTCTGGTCTGTGAAGAGTTGCCATGAGTGTATGTGGATGAGAGATTCAGTAACACCTCTTCCTTTGTCTTCCTTCCTCTTTTCCTGGTCTTCTTTGGTGGTTGTTCCACCTTCTGTTTCCCTTTGGCAGTAGTACAGGCTAAGTTTTGTGTTGGCCTCTTCGTCATTATGAACTGACTGAGTAGGTTGTGCTCTGGAAGGAGAACTATCAAATAAGAAAAGAAAACAACAATTAATATTTGTATTATGTTTCCCCTAACATGATTTGGATGAGTGTGAAGTGCTTCATCGTGAGTATGAAGGATGGTGGTATCCTTAAGAATCCGCTGAGCCCAAATAAGGTAAAGTACCTAGTGAAAAATCAAGCAATTAAAAACAATTAAGCCATGACAGAGCATTTGAACCCAGTAAAAACCTGAACGACAGTCAACATTTACTTCATGACAGAGCATGTTTGAATAGGCATGAGGATAAGATAGTGGAGAACAGAGAGCATGATAAATACAGACTCGTGATCCCATAAGAATAATCCCACCAGCACATCCCAGCCTCCTCTTATAGAGATGGACGGTAAAACGAAAGACCATAACTTTGAAGCATGTTTTAAAACAGAAATTCAGATAAAGTAATATGAGCTTATTACTATATCCCTGAATGCTACAGTCTGCATTTCTATCAACATTATATATCTGAGACAAGTCGTTCATTCTGCTGATGCTAAATGTAAAACTGTTATAACGCATACTGACATAGAAAGGGTAATTTTTGAGCTTCGTAGAGCAAGGGTCATGAAAACAAGGCTCAACCGAATTTAACTGGACTAGTGCAAACCAAACAGGACATGCAAAGCAAGGACCCCATGAGCTCTTCCTAAACAGAGACATCTCCTGGTTTGTAGTAACGTGCAGGGTTTGAGGCAGAAAATGTACATACCCCAGAAGAATAAAAAGCCTGGTGCTGATGAGGGCGACTACATCTATTGCGCGCATCTGTGCATTCTCTACAACTAAGGATTTTCTCCCTCTGATATGCCTTCTATTTGTCTTAATCAAATTAGCAGGACTGCAGTTTCCCTCTTCCAAAACTGACCGGACAGGCTGTCTCACCCACCCTGCCGACTTTCCTTTAACCGTCACTTGCTGCCATGAGATGACGTTGGGAGGCTTGTATTGACAATTCATTAATACGCGAGGGTGGAGAGTGCCACTTGGCCTAGTATAAGGCATGCTGCTTTGTCTAATAAGCACCCCGATCGGGGGAAAATTGTGGAAATCTTATTTCAAAATAAAGACGCCAATTAATATGAATTTCTTTAAAAAAATTAAAAAAAATAAAATAATCAATTATTGTTTTATTCCAAATATATTAAAGTAAACAATAAAAAAAATCAATTATAATGTAAGGATTATAATTTGTATATTTTAGGATTGAAAACCTATAAGAAGTGTTTTCTAACATATGTGTAATTCCATATTTAATATGGAATTAAAATGTCATATTTTAATTAAATTAATTTATATACAAGTTAAAATATGTTAGAAAATGTAATTCATACTTGTCTTAGTTATGATTCTTTATATGTATAGAGTCTGTTCCTATTCTATAGGAGTTAGCTAAATCTAGGTTCCTTGTTTGGTGTATGGTTGAGATATTCTCTCAACCACATTATTGTGCGTCCAAGATAGTTTTCCTATCTTGAGACTATACTTCATGTATATATCTATGTAATCTCTGTGATTAATAATAAAGTGTAAACAATGAAACTTTATCTTGGTATCAAAGCCCGTGAGGGCCCCTGGCCCCTCCTAGGCCGAGGTAAATAAAATAGTGCATTTGCATTGTTTTAATTCTTCAAAACGTCGTTGTGAATCGTGTTGCTACGTGGAGAAGAGAGCAACTCGGTGTAACTTGCGTAGATTTGTGTGTGTGGCATTGTGTGAACACAACAACGTGAAGAGGGAGTAGTTGTGTGCTCTGGATCGTGTTGCAAATATTGTGTTTTCTGGAGCTGCATGGATCATGGTGGATCCGTGGGTGATCGAGTCCTTGGTGTTGCCGATCGGAGGGGTGGATACTTGTTGCTGCAGGTCAAGTGAAGACCATGGTCGAAGAGAGAAGAGAGCGGTGTAACTTGTTTCTAGATCGAGCATTGATGGATCTGTGGGTGGATCTGCTCTGCCATCATAAAGACTGAATCGCTGTGAGGTCCATGGAGTCCTCCATATGTCTAGAGTGTTGGACCACTCATAGTCAAAGTGGATGAGCGTGGACATGAATTTGTGTGTGGAGCCACAGAGCTGGTGGCGCTAGTTTTGAGAGTGAGATTCTGAGATCAAATCCCCTCGAGAACCACAACTCATGGAGGAAATATTCACTATGAAAGCTGATTCCTTCTCAGATGCCTTGAAAAGATTGATTGTTGTGTGGATTGATAGAGAATGGATTGTTGTGTGGTCGTCGATTGCTGAATTTTGTTGCAGATCGAGTCAAATCCGAGTGGAGAAGCACTGTTTGAGTAAGATTAAGGATTCTGTTTCGTGGGTTCAGTAGTTTGGTGCAGTGAGATTTCAGCATTATAATCTGAGCCATGGAGTTGTTGGTGGTGGCACTGTGAGATGTAGAGCTGCTGACGGTGCCTTTTCATTAGTGCCCTTGTGAATAACCAACTACCTTGGTCATAGGGTGGATATATGTGTAAATATAGCCACATATCAATTATTTATGTTCTTCATTATGAGAATGTTCCATCATTAAATTCTTCCTGAGGGCAGCTTCCTGAGATTCGAAAGAGGGAGAATGCTCAATAAATTTGTGCTACGTTCACTCCTTAATAGTTTCCCCTGTTGATGGGACAGTCTGGACGTGGTAGTGCTTCATAGGGTTTGTAGGCTACTAAAGATATTCTGGTGAGTGTAAATATCTATGCATTGAGCCATTGTGGTGTCGCGGTGCTCACCAAAACTGATCAAAGCATGGCTGTTGAGGCTCATTGATGTGAGCTCGATGATCTGTGTGGGAATTTGACCTGAGAACCATCATATGTGGATTTGAAGAGGCGTGAAGCCTGTAGTTGCTGCCAAATCTGAGTTGGTGTGTTATGCCTCTGTCAACATTGGCATGGATGCCTAGAAATGGTGCTAGTTGTTTCTGGCTATTTTTTCCCAAAAGGCTTGTCTCTGGGTGGGTCATTCAGATAGCAGTATTTTTTGTGGAACAATTTTTTTTTGTGGATCATTCGGATGGTAGTTGAAATCAGAGGAAACCAATGATTCTCAGGAAAAATATTCCATGGTGAAGTTTGGTTGCTTTATACAATGTGTTGATCGAGCGTAGCATCTCGCAGGAGGTTCTCTAATATGTTTTCCAGAGTATAGCATGTTGTCCTAGCCATCGGTTGTCTGTAGAAATAAATCAAAATTATGAAAATTGTTCCCATGGTGTTCGTCGTGGATATGAAAACTCTTCCCATGGTGGTCATGGTTTTGGCAGGAGAAAATGGAGGGCTGTATTGGAGGGGTTTATTCAGATAAACGACTTTTAGCTTATGGATGATCATTGCATTTGTTGGTGTACTGTTGCTTCAACGTTACTGGTGTATGGAGATATCAAAATTTGTGGAGATGCTAAATCTATTTGTGCAGGATTTGCAGTTTCCTTCTTTTTCTGATCAGTTGGAACATGCGGATGTGGGACACAAGCTATTTGTGTTGGAGGGTTCGTTTGGTAACATGGATCCGTATAGAGCTATGGATCCTGGGGTCATTAGCGATCTCGGCATGGATGACTATGTAAACCTTCTATATGGTTCTAATATTTTTAAGAATCGATCGATTTGATCACCAATTTGATTTAATGCAAGTTGTGGGTGTGAAGCCCAATGATGTTGCATGGAACAAAGTGATATGCAGATATCACCAATGTTTTGTGTTATTAATTAATTGGGTTTTCATATGTGGGATATAATGCAGCTCTCAAGATCCAAGCTACCATTCCTTCATTTTAGTATGGTGCAGTGGAAGTGTGGTCAACTTCCCGATCCGAGCCAGTGTGAGGAGATTAGCCTGGCAGAAGTTCTTCGATGTTGTAGCCTGAAAACCAATGTGAGGAGGCATGTTTGGAAGCCTTTTGTGTCGGTACCAGATGTCCATCGATGATGATGGAGAGATGAATATGGTGCAATGAGTATGAATTTTTTTTGCGTGAGTTGCATTACTCTAGCGACATTACTACAGATCCAACCTGTGTGTTGCTACATGCTCTAGAGAAGAGCTGGTAAGTCTTAATGGCTAGTGGCCCCTTTGTGGCTGGTGTGCCTTAGTGGCAGATTTGTGGCCCTGGGTGGTTGGAGAGCCTTTGTGGCTGTGGTGAGCCTTTGTGGCTGTGATAAGCCTTGGTGGCTAGATTGAGAGCATTCTGCAGAAGCCAGACTCTCCTAGTTCAGACTCTCTTTCGTAGAGCTGACTAGTGGGATTTTTAATTTATCCATTCAAACATTTTTTTTTTATCTAACCAGTGCTTCTCAAGTTGGAAACAATTTGAGCTAACGAGCTTTTCATTTTTAGCACTAATGCATAGTGCTTTTTTTTCACTGAAATAGATGCCAATCCAAATAAATATAACAAAGACAAACAAACACACACACACACACACACACAGATGTCAATAGGGTTTATCTCAGTTGGTTGGGAATAATTTGTTATCCTCCCCACTGAGGTTGAATTCTAGTAAGTGACATGATTATCTTCATTGTAATGGCTTTGAGTCTTGTTCTTAAGTATGAGAAGTCCCTTGTGGGATGAAACATGTTTTTCATCACATGGAATATAGAATATTCCTCTATGGAATCTACTTATGATATAGTGAAAGGAAAAACTAGTTTATGTTAAAGTAATACGCAAGTATGGGTCATTAAAAGACTAAAGGAAAGAAAACAACACATTCTTCCATGTTTTTTCGATACTGATTTGGTATATTTGGTGAATGGCATCTCATTGTTCTTTGTAAGCAGATTGATTGTAAAAAGTGAAGCTTGTTACTTTGGGGGGAAATTGAAACTCTAGGTAGCTTGTAGGAGTCATGAAGGAAGATCGATGAAGGTTGGGTTGGTAAATGACGAGGAAGTACAATAAGAGAAAATGAACCCATGTGTGTTTCTAACAGAAACCTCTCTCTCTCTCTCTCTCTCTCTCTCTCTCTCTCTCTCTCTCTACACACATAAACACATTTACATGACACATATATTTATATTTAATATGAGGAATATACATGTGTTTATTCTTGAAGGGACTTCTCAAACTCAACCACGGGGCTCAAATCCATGACAACAAATCTCTTCATGTCACTTACTATTATTGAACCTAAGTTGGGAGGATAAAAAATTCCTCTCAACCACCTAAAATAAACCCAATTAACACACACACGCGCACACACACATAGACACACATACTCTGAAAACACAAGTAACACAGCTCGAAGGGGACTTGACCAATTTTTTTGAGTTTAGGGAACATGCTTTTTTTATATAATATTTATTGGATGTTGCATAGAATAAAATGTACAAAATTCTTGCAAGAATCACATGATAATTCATATTAGTTCTTGACTATTGTGAGAAATACAAAATACCAAGGTTCAGTTTTGTAGGGAGTGCAATTGGGATTAGATGAGCTAATAAAATTCCAGATAGAAGAAAATGATGCTTTGGGGAATGTCTCAAAAATGACTCAAAGGGAGATTCAATACAATTATATAGTATTTTGTAATTATAGGTTAGTGAACTCATCTCTAAAAAATTATATCATCATTTTTGGTTTTCAAACTTCTGTAGTTTTTGTTGATTGCAGAATCCAAATTATCCAGAGTATCATAAAACGATTGTCAATGTTTCAAATCCCAATGGGGATCCATCTTCAGGATGAGAAATGGATGAAGAATGAAAGAAGGTCGGAAAAAGTATAAATAGTGAAGGGCTGAGATGATGAGAAGATGAGAAGCGCCGACAACAAACTCTATAATTTATTTAAAATAATTTTAATAAATTAATAAAATTAAAATTATTTTAAATAAATTATAGAGTTTGTTGTCAGCTCTTCTCATCTTCTCATCATATCAGCCCTTCACTATTTATACCTTTTGCGACCTTCTTTCATTCTTCATTCATTTCTCATCCTGAAGATGGATCCCTGTTGGGATTTGAAACGTCGAAAATTGTTTTATGATATTGTGGATACTTCGGATTCTGCAATCAAGTATATCATCATTGTATAGTTTACAAATACCAACATCTCTCCGAAATTGCTGTTAGTGACCTATAAATATAGGATTCATAATTTTGACTTGGCTAATGGTAGTCTTGTAAATATGTACATACTTCACCTTCTGCAAGTTGTGTTCCCATATTATTGTGAAAAAAAAAAAATGAAAAAAGAGGGTAAAAAGTCCTAAAAGAACAATCAAAGGACTTAGAAAAAATAATACACCCCAACAGAAAAAGATGAATAATACATGAAAGTGTGCAAGTCTAAATGCCACTAATTTTACCTTTTGCAGTTGATTATGGCAGAGTATCGATAAATGCCATAATCCATGATGAGTTAAACAGTTTAATCTTTACTTGTCATGTTTCGATTTATTTGTTTTAGATAGAGAATAAAGCATTGTCATACAGTTTAATCATGACAATTCAGTAGTTAGGTAGAGAATAAGTGAATCCAACAGTTTAATCTAGATTCCTGGATGAAATAAGTGTAGAAGTATATAGTTTTATTGCTTTCAGAAAGAATAAATGTTGTAAAGGCTGCTAGCTCAAATGCACCTAATCAAAATGAAAGAAAAAATGTTAGCAGGTAAAATTGGCTAGGTAGAAGAAGGTGAGAAGCATCGTTGTAAATATTATTCACCAAGGCCTCAAATAATTGACTTCCCTTCCCCATAGCCATTTATCATTCTAAACTATCAGTCAGAAAGGCTCAAGGCATTTCCTTGACTTCTGTTGGGACCGGACCCAAGGCTCTATAGTTGATTAGTTGAAAATGTTAAATGTCTATATTAATCCCACAAATCACATCATTTTCCATTCATGCATTCATTTACCAGGAAAAATCATAAGTAAAAACCTCATTTTTACTTAATGATGCTCTAATCCCCATTTCATTAACTTCCTACATCTTATGAAGTATAAAACCCTCAAAATGACATTTTATCCTAAGTTGAAGTGATGAAATTATCATAAATGCAAGTTTTGGTTTGATCTTCACTTTTATTGGTTATAATTGTATGTTTTGAGTATTCACTTTTCCCCTTGTCATATTAACACCTAACATATTTTATTAACTCCTTATTAATTATCCTAGTCCTACTCATATAATTCCATTTTATTTGATATCCCAAAAACCCATTTAATATATGCTTTTGTGTCAAAGATATTGAGCACATGTTGAAAAACATCCCAAAGTTATCCCTTTGACACAAAACTACCCGTAAAAATATTTACCCTTTCCCCTATAGTTTTAGACCTTTGGTAAATCTGAAACTATATAATAAAAAACAGAAAAAAGCATTAAACATATTTCATATATGTTTAAAACAAAAATAAAAAATTTCCCGAAGTTTAATTTAAACCAAACTTCGCAAAACCCATCCCCCTATTCAATACATCCCCTTCCCCAATTACCCTTAACCCCAAGGTTAAAACCTTAACCTTTTCTACTTTCTCGATAAATATTATTTTATCACAGTTGTAACCTTGGTTTAAACCCTTTTGAAACCCCTCCCCGTCACTTTATTCCATACATAAAAGCCTTTGTATATATAAATCTTACTAGAAACCCTCATCTCTTTCGGATTTAATATTGACCATCCGATTTTCTCATCCCATTGATCTGACGGTTCTCATCGAACGCGGTGAACAATCCTCAGCCCCTTATCTTTCCCCCATCGCATTGATTATTATCCATCTGATATCCAAGCATCCCTAATCTAATGGTCAGAAAAAAATCCGATAAATCCTTCCTTGCCCCCATCATTTCCTATCGGATAAAATTTAAACAGTTGATCTCCCCTCGTCAAATCAACGGTACAGATTATAATACCTGGCCCCACTGCATTTATCCCACAACTTTGCATCAAATCCTGAACATTCGCTCCACTCCATCAGATCCGACGACACATGTATCTTTTCGCATTTTTAAAGTGATCGACCAAAGTTCCCAAAATATTTTGCGAAAAAAGTTGTTTTGAGAAACCGTCGCCTGCTACATGTCCGAAACATATTAGATCGCATCGCTAAAGCCAAAAACCACTTACTTCTTGGGAGCAGTGCGAGAACCATTACTAGTTTTCCATTCAAACAAAAAACCACTCTCGCCATGTCGACGTGACCTGCAATTAATACTCATATATTCCATAAAAACTAAGGTTTTAACCTTAATTCTTTATGATTTTCCATATATTTGCACCCTATCCCTCTGAGAATCAATTGTAGACACCATTGATGAGCTGAATTTGAACCATTTTTCCATCCTAAAGCCATTCCCGATGTGAACAATGATTTTCAACAACTTCTTATGCCTGATATCAAACCATTGCAACCAGTTTGAAGACTGGTACCACCTGCCATCCCATACGAATGAAAAAATACCTGGTCTAAGGTATTTATCAGTGATTCAAACCTACTAATTTCTTATTTCTAAAATCCAAATCGAATCATTTGAAATTAAGAAGCCATAAGGTACTCATATGAGAGTACTTAAACCTTGTAGAAACAGGGGAAACCCTGTCAAATTTTTTCCAGAATATGTCGCTTCCCAATTAATGATTTTAAACCATCTGAAAGATATTCCTACGGTTAAAATACCTTAGAATTGCTGAAACAATCTTTGAAAACCCCTTTCTCACCTTCTGCATTGTACAAATCTGCCTTTTCCTCATAAACCCTCGCCTAGATTCTGATTTTCTTCCCAAATCTGCTTAATTGACCCTCTGCTTCCATAAAAAGATGAAAAAACAATTTAATCTTGTTCATTTTTCTCCAAAAATGACTAAAAAGAAGGTAATTCCTAAAATTGGAGGTCCTAAACCTAAGAAGCCTACCTCCAGCAAGCTTCCAAATCCCAAACCTCCCAAAATTGATAAACCTACTCCTGTTTTAACTGCTAATTCTACTGAAGTGGTCAGACCTTTATAGCCTCCTGTCATCACTGAAGAAAAAAATCCTTTAATTGAATTAGATTACAGAATCGCTGATGCCACCCTTGAATTTGATCTTCTAGAAGTGAATAACTGGTGTCAGGAGAAATTTGAAAATAAGGTGGCCAATGACATACCTGTATGGGATTCCAATTTTCCCAGGTATGTGGTTCCCGTCACCCATCCTGCTCAGGATTTCATTAGGTTGTGTCAGATGCATTATATTCCTGATCAAAGGTGCATGGTTAACAAAGATAGTGAGGTCTTATTTTACATAACTACTGAAATAATAAATGACATGCTCCAACTAAGCCATGACCCACGAACAGTGTCATTATCAATTGAAGACCTGACCCAGATGTATTTGGACCTAGATTTCCCTAGGAAGTTTGAAATCCTTCAAAATTTCATGCCCAATCATGTCAATATTCCCAAGGTGAATCCTCCTTATGATACCTTTGATTTTCCTGAAGGCTCTAGACAAGACATTTCCATGTTATCATTTATCTTAGGTTATGTTAATGATGAATTCACAGATGTCTCCATCTTAGGCTTCCTCTCCACTTTGTCTCCTGGACATGAACCAGAGCTGGTCTTTAATTTTGCTAAATTTATTTCTGACAATATTCATTATCAGCTAATAAAATTGCCTGATGAAGGAGTATTCAGATATACTTCATATCTATTACATCTCTTCTTGTTCTTTCAAGCATATAATTTTCCCTTTGCACTACAGAAGATGGATATGAAAGGCAAACCAATTTTAGTAATATTTTGGACCTCTCTTCTGAGAAAGAATAGAAGTGAGTACAGTTATAGTGATTTCAATGACCCATTTATCAGACCTACTATCATCTTGGTGGATAAAGCAGAACCACCAATAATAAATGAAGATATATAAAGGATTTTAGAGTTTTCTAAAAACAGTAAAGTGGGTGATTGGTACTTATACAAAAATCACACTGAGATTAGAATATATGGTGCAATATTGGCCCCATACAAATTGCCAAAGTTTCTGACCACTAGGATCTTTGCTCTGGAATATATAAGGCATATTTTGAATCTAGATGAAGTAAACTTCATAGCATCTAAAAATAAGGCACAATTTCAATTGAAAAGTCAAATTGGTTGTTTCATTGTAAACAACAGAGATGCCTTGAAGGAAGTATCTAGCAAGCTATCAAGATTCAAGTTTCAGGAAAGTTTTTATTGGAACTATGACCCTCAAGGTATTCTAAGCAATATCAGGATCAAATGAAAATTTCCCTCATTTCTCCATGAATCTAAGCCACTAATTGAAAAATATGCCAATCAATTGGAATGGGTGGCCAATAATTTAATTGATGATGATCGGGATAAGCAGACAGGCAATTTGAACAGTACACAGGTGGTTACAGCTAACCAACCAGTAGAGGTATCAAATAAAAGACCAAGGAAAGAAGAAGGATATTTGGCCAAAACAATCATTGAAAACAAATTCAAAACATTATACAACAAAAAGACCAAAATGACTACTTTAGAAAAATCAGGAGTCATAGATGTGGATGACACTAATGAACAACAGACAGGTGATGAAGCCACCATCATTGTAAATGAAACTCTCAGAGAAATTCAAAATGAACAGATACAAGCACGGGGTAAAGGAAAAGAGATGGTTGAAATGGAAATGGATACAGAAGCTCCCTCTTCTTCTAAAACAACTGAAGAAACTGATTCTGATATTCAGAAGAAGTTCAAGCTAATCAGGGAGAAGAATGAAGAAATCAAAAATGAATTTTATTCTAAACTTCTGAAAGAAAAACCAGGAGATAAGGACAGATTAGTAACAAAATTTGATTATTCGACCAACAAAATGATCATGTCCTTTCTTCAACCAGTGGTAGCACATCCAAAATCAACCTCAGACTATAGAAAGACAGAATTTGCAGTAAATGTTGATACTATTCATGAGCTAGATCAGATAGAATTCCACAAGAGTGCATCAGAAATGTTATATTCAAAAGTAGTAAGCAAAACAATGAGTGCTACTATGCTCCAAAAGACTGTATCCAAACTGCAAACTCAAATGAAATTGGATAAGGAATCATTACATGCCAAGGATTTAAGGATAAAATCCTTATAAGATTTGATAATTGAAATGAGAGCAGATCCTTATAAGACTGAAGTTGATAGAAAATTAATAAGGCAGAAGAATGATGATATTGCAGCCTTAAGAAAGCAGCTTAAATTGCCACAGAGTGAGCACCCTTAGGCAAAATAAGTGATTTAGGAAAAGATAGAGAAAGAAGAAAGAATGCAACTTGTTTTGAAAATGACAGCCCAGGTAAAAGAGATGGAAAACCAAGAAAATGAAAATTTGAAGAAAGCTCAGCAAGTTTCCATTCCTATAGTTATTCCAACTATAAGTACAGTTATTCCCTCAACATTGGTAGAACATTTGGCACCGCAAGGAGTATTGGAAACTGCACTGTCAATTACTTCTAAAGACATCTCTGCCACTTCTTCATCAACATCATAGGAAAATCCAATAGGGGAAACAACTTCCATAATTAAGGCTATGGAAGACATTTCCATAAAAGAGAAAGTGATAATCAGTTTAAAAGGCACCATCAGAAATATGGAAACATCCAACAGAGATGCCTTAATCACTTCCAAAGGACATGAACAGAGGGCCAACAGATTACAGGAACAGGTTAAGATTCTTCAACAGCAGGTAAATCTCATGGAGAAGGTATCCTATATTAAGAATTATCTTTGGAATAACATCATTCAGGCATACATTTGCAATGGCCCTCAATCTAGATAATTTATGAACAAAATGAGTTACTTAAAGCAGCACGGATAGAAATACAGAAGACCAAAGAAGAACTGGCTGATAAGCAGTCTCAAGCCTTAATACTTATCACATTTCTTAATAGTAAACACAAAGAAGAACTGGCTGATAAGCAGTCTCAAGCCTTAAGACTTATCACATTTCTTAATAGTAAACACAAAGAAGAACTTGAGGAGCTAAACATTTAGGACAGAACTGAAAGTATATTACAAATAAAAAAGGTCCTGAATAAGAGAAACATGGTGAATAATCTGGAGGACAGATGCAAAGATATGAACTTGTCTATCACAATATTTGAGGCCAAACACACAGTACTGTCACAAGCAGGCTTACCAGACATTCATGCATTGAATGAAAATTTAATGCCACAAAACTATCATGACAACAAAATCAAGGCATATGCCAAAGAGCATGTCAATAAAACTTTACCTCAAGGGTCCCCTACTGGTAAAGTCATTTTGGAATATTTTGAAAACTTCTTCCTTTTGCAAAATGAGATCAAGCATATTTTTGTGGTTAAGCCCAATTTTGAAAAGTATAAATAGGCAGATGAAAGTTACAGGAAGCTATAGAGCATGAAAATTCCTAGCGCAAAGAAATGGAAAGAATTCACTGATTTACTATGAAAGTTTGCAGTTAAAGTATATTAAGATGAAAAATCAGTGGTCAAAGTGTATCAATGGTAAAAGTGCATCAGTAAAAACAAGATATTACTGCTAGTTATTTTTAAGTCATAGCAGTAAACAGTGAAAGAAAGCAGAGTTAAAGAGTATCAGAGCAGAACGTAAAAGAGGAGGAGTACACTACAAGTCATCTTCCACAAGATAATGCCCCAAGTGCCAGCAATACTTCCAGGTAAACAAAAACCAGTTTGAGTAGATAAACTGTAAAAATTTTCTTGTAAAAGAAGACATCTTGCCCATCTGTTTTGCAGCTGTCCCTCTTCTTATGTAATAATTCCTATTTTTTCTTGAGATATTCTCTCAAACTTTGAGATATTTTGTATGCAATTATTTGTATAAATACTTCATCTTTCGAAGTATTTGGTGTGGAATAAAATTATCAAGACTACTATAGGATTTTTTGTTGAAAACATTGGGATTTTATGTGAGTTAAGTTGAAGTAGCAGGCTGGAAACTGAAGCAAATAGACATCATAACCAATGATCCTCGTGCTGATCAGATGAGTATTGTATCTTCCAGTTTTCATTGTTTATTTATTTAAGTTTCATTCATACATTCTGGTGTTATTCTCCATATTAAATGAATAACTAGGAAATGTATTACAGAATCAGAGTAAAAAGCTCTCTGTTTTTACTAGTTTTCATGTTTATGTTTTCTGCTGATTTCCAGACTTTAGAATTCTTAATTTCTCTTTAGTGTCGTTTGAATTCAATTTCCCTCTTCCTTTTATGTGATCTAAGGATTCTTAACTACCCTTAGTCCAGATCATACCATTTCATCAAAATAGCATTTTTAAACCCTTTGAAGATCATCTATCTTTCCTTTAGTATATTTGTTCTTTTGACCTTAGTTTTCTAGTATTGTTTGCTATAAATTTGACTCCATTGCCCAATGGTTAGGTAGATCTTTCTATGGTTTCCCTTATAGTCCTTTATTCCTACCAACATTCAAAAAATCAAACCAAATTGTCCACTCATATCTAGCCTAAAATCCATTACAAAACAATGCTAAATATTAAGGAGAGATCCCTCTCCGGAACTCAGGAAGGCTAGATCCTGAATTCTAAAAGAGGTTCTTGGCTACCCCTAGTTTTCTTTAACTATAAACCAAAATCCCATGATCTAAGAATTACTAGGGTGATAAAATACTGGTGACTCAACTGGGGAATTAACCACTCTCCAGTTTTAAGTTTAATCTTGAAGGAAGATTTTTAAATATATATTTTCTACTTTAAGATTAAGTTTAAAGGTTGTGGGTATTTACACAATAAAAATTCTGGCTCCCAAGAAATTCTATTATACTAGATCCAACCATGATCCCAACCCTGCAGATATAGTGGATAATCCAGACCAGATAGGAAAAAAGAAAAAAACAAGTTGTTAGTTAAGAAACTGAAGTACCCCTGAAAAGAGTTGATTCTTTACCCAAAGAATTAGTAAGCTTATTAGACATTGAATTTGATTTAAAGTTTGAAAAATCATTATTTAGAACCAAGTCTAAAACTGATTTAAAGGAAATTGTTTTAGATCCTGTTTTTACTTCCTTTGTGAAAGAGAAACAGCAAGTTATTTCAGCACCTATTAAATTAGACCAAACTGAAAGTCAAAGTCCAACAAAAAAGGGTAAATGTCACAAAAGTTAAAGACATAGATGAAGGTATAAAGTTAACCAATTTTTTTTCTCAATTTAAACCTCCAGTTTCTCAATTATACACCACCATCTTCCCAACAACAGATTCTACTCTTTATGCTGCTACCTCATTTACAGATTCCACTATTAGTTCTCCTTCAGATCCTATTAGTGAGTTTCCTTTGTAGCCTAGGATCATATATTCATCATATCCTCAATCCACCGCTAGTTCATCCACAGATCCATTCATCCCTGAGCTACCTTGTAGCCCAAAGTAGTATTTCCATCATTTACCAAATCCACTACAACTATACCCAATAGCCTTATAAGCACTTCATCTATATTCCCTAACCATACTACTTCTTTTTCATCTCCTTTATCAAGCTCTTCATGTAGATCCACTGTTGTAATCAACACTATTCCTACAACTACTATTGTACCTTCCATTTTAGCAAGAATCCAAGCCATGGCAGCCAGATATGCTCCCTTGGTCTTACCTCAAAATCTCCATGACATGCCCCAAAATTACCAAAAGGACATCCCATTGTTTGATAATTTTTCATAAATCACTGAACAACAACATATCACTATAATGAATGATTTTTGGGAAATTTATGAGATATATGAGTCCGATGTCATAATGAGGTTATTTTCACAAAGCTTAACTTGAGAAGTAAAAACTTGGTTTAGAAGTTTAGGTGCTGGTACTATAGCAGACCTAGCTGCATTCCATAGAGTTTTCCTAAATAAATGGGAAAAGAAGAAGAATCCCATGCAAATACTATCTGAGTTTGATGCTGTTAAAAGAGCCCCCAATGAATCTGTCCGAGATTTTTGCACCAGATACAACATTGTTTACAATTCTATTCCTACAGACCTTAAACCCACTCCATATTTCGTGTTGCTCAAATTCCCTGACTGTTTTGATGTAGACATGAGCTATCAACTTAGAGAAAGGGATGCAGACACCCTAGAAAAATGCAACTAAATGTCGTTGGAGTAGAAATCAATATCCTTGCCAAAAAATCTAGAATGAGAAATGAAATAAGGGTTACTATCAAAGAAGAGGCTTCAAACTTAGATGGAAAATTTGATTTTATCAACAAAACATTATAAAAATTAGTTGAGAGACTAGATCACATTGAAAGAAAACCACAATTGGAGAATCAATTCCAAATTAGGAATCCCAACTACAGGAAAAACAACAACCCTAGGAAAGGTAAGGAACCCTCCCCAGATCAGAACATAAGACCCCCATTCCAAGAAAACTTTGCAGAGAGTTCACAAAACAATGTTGAGGAGGAGGAAGACATCAACATAGTTATGGGGATAGATGAAAACAATACAATTTTCCTCACTTAGGAGGACGAGGAACTCTTTGAGCTTCAACAGTTCAAAGTGGAATCTGGTGAATCCTTCAATTATAAGAAAGGTTATGACTTCGCAATCAATGAAATTCACAGCCAATATAACCTTAGGAGAAAAAATAATAATGAGTCTACTATAAAGAATAATGATCCAACCCAACAAAGCCAAAACAAAAAGAATATTGAGGCTCCCAAAATGAAATTTTTGCAGATTCTTCCCAGAGAAAATAAAAAAAAATTGAACCCACCATGTCCTAAACAACAACAAAGTCCAAAGATTGTAGATATTACTGATGAGGTAACTCAATCTTCCAAATATGCCCAAAAGGCTAATACTACAAAGACCACCAATTCAACAACAGTCAATGAGCCAAAAAAGAATCCAGCTGACTCAAAATCATCAAATCCTAAACAAGGAAAATTTTAGGGGCTAATATTTGCAGGTGGGCTAATTTTCCATGTTTTTTCAAAAGAAAAAATATTCGCCAAATTCCATTTTTTTGAAAATTGATTCGCCCAAAGTTTATAGTAAAAAATTATTTTACCCTAAAAATCGCCAAAATTATATATATACTAATATAAAATAATTAGAAACCTAAATATTTTTACAAAAATATCATAATTTTTTTTACAGTCTACATATTGGGGACCATTAATATTCGCCAGGTTTCGAAACTTTAAGATAAACTTCCATTCTTAAAATTTTCCCTGATCCTAAATTTTCTGCTGAGAATCCCAAATCTGATACAGCTTTTGCTAACCCTCAAAATGCTCCTGGAAAAACAATTAAAGATAGCAGAAACCAAGAAACTCAAACAGAAGACAAAAGGAAACCTCAAAACAAAGGTAAAACTGTTGAAACACAAGAAAAATCATCACAAACCACAGTTCCAAAAGATGAAAGAATTCAAGCCATCAAATCTCAGTCAACATTTAATATGCAATCTGAAATATCCAAGTTTAAGATAGCTATTCCCTTAGTTTAATTAGCTAAAAATAACTTGTATAGATCTATTATTACTGAAGCATTGAATGTAAATGAAAATGGGGATACAATTAATATGAATGAAGATAGACATGAACTAATTTTTGATCCAAATGTAGATGGTAAGAATTCAGATGGGTCAGTACCTCCATTTTATTTAAGTCTTAATGTACATGATCAGATATTACACAATGCTATGCTAGATACTAGAGATTCCCATAACCTAAAGCCCAGATCAATAATGGAAACCCTGAATCTAGACATAACCCGACCATATAAAGACTTGTTTTCATTTGATTCATTCAAAGTCTAATGCATAGGATTGATTAAAGACCTGTGTGTAAACTTAGTCCAATATCCTGGTAAAAGCATGATCATGGATGTTGTGGTAGCTGATATCCCGCCAAAATATGGCATGCTTCTTTCTCGCTCATGGGGAGAAAAGTTACAGGGATCTCTACAACCTGACATGAGCTATGCCACTATCTCGGTATTTGGACAACCCAAAAAGCTTTACAGAGAAACCTTAATGAAGTTTATGTTCAGTACTTCTGATAGAACTACCAATTATCCAATCTATTCAACTCCTACTGATCTTTATTCCTTTATTCTCAGTAACTCTGATCATAATGACATCCAAACTGAAATCACTGATATGAAACTTAAAATAATGGATGATTATATTGGTCATGAAGTTTTATGGCATTTAGATTTTTATGGTTCTGTGAATAAATTAGGAGTTGGAGCTGGTGTATGGATTACGAACATTGAAACAAGTCATTTTGAAGAACATGCCTGTAGATTGAATTTCAAATGCACTAATAACATGGCTGAATATGAGGCTTTAATCTTAGGTCTGCAAATTATTAGAAAATTGGGAGGAAAAAGAATAATGGTCATGGGAGATTCTGAGTTAGTTATCAAGCAAATAAATGCTGAATACTCTGTTCACAATCCTAGACTAGCCAGGTACAGGGACACAACACATGATTTGGTTGAGGATTTGTTAGAAAGCAAGTTTGCTATCATCCCTAGAAAGCAGAATATGCAGGCCCATTGTTTAGCAACCTTTGGTAGCACTTGCAAATTTCCATTTTCACCATTACAAAAATACACTGCTGAAATCAAACACAGACCTATTGTCCCAGATATTGTAAAATACTGGCAAATTTTCTCAGAAGATGAGCAAATTTATCACTTTTTGAACAATGAGCGAGATTTTCAAAACTACCAAATTGATAATGACTGTAATATAGATTCACCTTGTAATATAGATTCAATTTTTTGTCAAATAGATAATTAGATAATTTAGATGTACATAATTTTTATAGACCTACTATATTTACTTAGAGTGACATAGAAGAATTGGAAAAAGTAGATATAGAGGAAATGATGGAAGATAAACCATATTTAATTGATTTAAAGCATAACATTTTACCCATAGGTTTAACTCCCCTAGAAGACTTATTTGATTCCAATGATGTGCCCAAAAGGCCAAAAATGGAACCAGTCAAGTTTGGTATAGAAGAGTATAACCTAGGTACAAATGAAAAACCAAAAATGATCAAACTATCAAAATCCTCGTCATCAGAAGAAAAGGCTAAATACATAGAACCTTTGAAAGAATATCAAGGTATTTTTTCATGGAGTTACGAAGACTTGAAAACTTACAACAAAGACATAATTCAACAAAAAATTCCTTTGAAAGAAAATCAAAAACCTTTTCAACAAAAATTAAGAAGGATTAATCCAATCTTGTTACCTTTAATCGAAAAAGAAGTTAAAAGAATGTTTGATGCACAAATAATTACACCAGTCAGATATTCTGACTGAGTATCTAATTTAATGCTCACCAGAAAGAAAACAGGAGAAATTTGACTATGCATAGACTTTAGAAATCTCAATAAATATTCCTTGAAAGAAAATTACCCCCTGCCTAAAATGGATCATATTTTTCAGAGGGTGGCTGGTTCTTCACGAATTTCCTTATTAGATGGTTTCTCTGGTTATAATCACATTCTAGTTCATAAAGAAGATGAAACTAAAAATTCATTTACTACTCCTTTGGGCACTTTCATGTATGTGAAAATGCATTTTGGATTAAAAAATGCAGGAGCTAATTTTCAGAGGGCAATGGATATTGCCTTTGCTAAGGAGATCCATGAATTTTTAGTTATTTATCTTGATGATATTACTGTCTTTACAAAAACAAATGATGAACACTTAGATCACTTGAGACAAGTCTTTATCAAATGTAGAAAATATGGTATATCCATTAATCCTAAAAAAACTCTTTTTGGATTAGAAGAAGGAAAACTGTTAGGTCACACAATCTCCAAATAAGGAATTAGAATATATCCTACAAGAATTGAAGCCATTTTAGACATTCAACCACCAAGGAACATAAAGGAACTTCAAGCATTCTTGGGTAAAATCAATTTTATAAGAAGATTTATCTCTAATCTGGCTGAAATCATAAAAGATCTCAACAATATGCTTAAAAAAGACTCTGCAATAAAATGGACAACAAAGGCCAAACATTCCTTCGAATCCATAAAGCAAGCATTGACAAAAGCACCAGTCCTCATCAGCCCAGATTATACAAAATATTTCATAATATTTTCCTTTGCATCTGAACACACCATAGCTGCAGTCCTTTTGCAGAAAAACAATCAAGGTTTTGAACAGCCAGTTTCATTCTTTAGTAAAGCCCTCAGAGATGCACCTCTGAAATACAATATAATGGAAAAACAGGCGTTGGCCCTGGTTAAAGCCATCAAGGATTTCAGACTTTACATTATTCATTCACATATCATTGCATATGTCCCTAATGCAGTAATTAAAGATATTCTGACACAAGATGGACCTGATAGTAGGAGAGGAAAGTGGATAGCCACTATCCTTGAGTACGATCTGGAAATCAAGCCAACTAAGCTCATTAAAGGACAGGGTTTAGCCAGATTGATGGCTGAATCAAATTGCAATGCTTTAGATATTAATTTCATTGCACAAATAGATGACCAGGAGGAGATGGCGACTCCATTGATCAGTGCGGCGTATCTAGACTCGCCATGGTACTTTGATATTATCTTTGTACTAACACATTTACAAGCTCCTCCTGAGCTAACTAAAACCAAAGCAAGGTTCATCAAACAGAAAGAAATGAGGTTTTGTATCTTAAACAATGCACTTTACTAGAAACAAAATACTGGGATTTTACTAAATTTTTTATTAAAATCTGTGGCTGACAAAATTCTTGAGGAATTTCATGCATGACTGTGGAGGCCATCTATACAGGAAGAGTACAACAAAAAAAATACTTAGAGCTGGTTTCTACTAGCCAACTTTATTTTCTGATGTTAAAAAATTTGTCACCTCTTGCCACAAATGCCAAATTTTTGAAGGGAAAAAGAAACTGTTGCCTTTACCTCTGAAGCCTATATCCACTGAAAAACCATTTCAACTATGGGTGTTAGACTTCATAGTTGAAATCCATCCTCCATCTTCAGGTCAACATAAATGGATTTTAATTGCTACAGATTACTTTACCAAGTGGATAGAAGCCATTCCTACTAGGAAAGCCACTGATTGAATTATAATCTCAATTATAGAAAGTAATATTTTATCAAGATTTGGATGCCCACATAAAATTATTACTGACAATGCAACAACATTCAAATCCAAGAAAATTATTTCTTTCTGTCATAAATACCATATTACCTTAGGTCATTCCACAACATATTATCGCCAAGGTAATGGTTTAGCCGAATCATCAAACAAAAGCCTAATCAATATCATCAAAAAATTACTCCAAGAAAACAAAAAGACCTGGAACAAAAAGCTGATTTATGCCCTATGGGCTAACAGGCTTACCACAAAAAAGTCTATTGGAACTTCACCTTATCAGATTGTTTATGGAACAGATGTAGTTTTCCCTTCTTCCTTGGGTGTTCCAGTCATGAAGATTATTTAGGAATCACAGGTGGAAACAAATGATATTCAACGAAGAATCAATGAAGCCATACATCTCCAACAAACTAGGGAAGAAGTTTATGAATAATCACAAATTTTACATGATAAAATCAAAAAGATTTTTGATAAAAGGGTTAAAGACGATGATTTTTTCATAGGATATCAAGTTTTGAGATGGGAATCACGAAGAGAGGATAAAGGCAAACATGGGAAGTTTGAATTTCTATGGCAAGGACGCTATGTGATATATGGTTACAGATGTAATAATTCCTTTTTCATCGGGAATTTGGATGGAACTGAACTTCAAGAAGGACCAGTGAATGGTAGGATGTTGAAACACTACTATTATTTAGAGTCACTCAACAGTTAGATTGATTTACTTTATCATTGTAAATATTCATTGTCAGTGTTTAGATTGTATTAGAGATTTTATCTACAAATTTGAAGCCCAAAGAGAAGGCCCTAAGATTTGCAGTATAAGATGTTATAAATATGAATTTTTGCAGAAAATAGAAGACAATTACAGGATCACCAAAGTTAAAGATGAAGGCTACTGATCTCAGATTTCTTGACATTCCACTAGGAAATGCCATCCCCAAGTGAAGCCGATGTTATTGACCTATAAATATAGGATTCATAATTTTTACTTGACTGATGGTAGTCTTGTAAATATGTACATACTTCGCCTTTTGCAAGTTGTATTCCCATATTATGTAAAATATAAAAAAATATAAAAAAAATAAAAAAGAGGGTAAAAAGTCCTAAAAGAACAATCAAAGTACTTAGAAAAAATAATAGACCCCAACAGAAAAAGATGAATAATACATGAAAGTGTGCAAGTCTAAATGCCACTACTTTTACCTTTTGCAGTTGATTATGGCAGACTGTCGACTACTTTTACCTTTTGCAGTTGATTATGGCAGAGTGTCGATAAATGCCATAATCCATGATGAGTTAAACAGTTTAATCTTGACTTGTCATGTTTCAATTTATTTGTTTTAGATAGAGAATAAAGATTTGTCATACAGTTTAATCCTAACAATTTAGTAGTTAGGTAGAGAATAAGTGAATCCAACAGTTTAATCTGGATTCCTGGATGAAATAAGTGTAGAATTAGATAGTTTTATTGCTTTCAGAAAGAATAAATGTTGTAAAGGTTGCTAGCTCAAATGCACCTAATCAAAATGGAAGAAAAAATATTAGCAGGGAAAATTGGGTAGGTAGAAGAAGGTGAGAAGAATCATTGTAAATATTATTCACCAGGGCCTCAAATAACTGACTTCCCTTCCCCAGAGCCATTTATCATTCTAAACTATCAGTCAGAAAGGCTCAAGGCATTTCCTTGACTTTTGTTGGGACCGGACCCAAAGCTCTATGGATGATTAGTTGAAAATGTTAAATGTCTATATTAATCCCACAAATCACATCATTTTCCATTCATGCATTCATTTACCAGGAAAAATCATAAGTAAAAACCTCATTTTTACTTAATGATGCTCTAATCCCCATTTCATTAACTTCCTACATCTTATGAAGTATAAAACCCTCAAAATGACATTTTATCCTAAGTTGAAGTGATGAAATTATCATAAATGCAAGTTTTGGTTTGATCTTCACTTTTATTGGTTATAATTGTATGTTTTGAGTATTCACTTTTCCCCTTGTCATATTAACACCTAACATATTTTATTAACTCCTTATTAATTATCCTAGTCCTACTAATATAATTCCCTTTTATTTAATATCCCAAAAACCCATTTAATATATGCTTTTGTGTCAAAGATATTAAGCACATGTTGAAAAACATCCCAAAGTTATCCCTTTGACACAAAAATACCCGTAAAAATATTTCCCCTCCCCCCTATAGTTTTAGACCTTTGATAAATCTAAAACTATATGATAAAATACACAAAAAGCATTAAACATGTTTCATATATGTTTAAAAATAAAATAAAAAATTTCCTGAAGTTTAATTTAAGCCAAACTTCACAAAACCCATCCCCCTGTTCAATACATCCCCTTCCCCAATTACCCTTAACCCCAAGGTTAAAACCTTAATCTTTTCTACTTTCCCGATAAATATTCTTTTATCACAATTGTAACCTTGGTTTAAACCCTTTTGAAACCCCTCCCCATCACTTTATTCCATACATAAAAGCCTTTGTATATATAACTCTTACCAGAAACCCTCATCTCTTTCGGATTTAATATCGACCATCCGATTTTCTCATCCCATTGATCCGACGGTTCTCATCGAACATGGTGAACAATCCTCGGCCCCTTATCTTTCCCCCATCTCATTGATTATTAGCAATCGATCTCTAAGCATCCCTAATCTAATGGTTAGAAACAAATCCGATAAATCCTTCCCTGCCCCCACCATTTCCTATCGGATCAAATTTAAACCGTTGATCTCCCCTCGTCAAATCAACGGTACAGATTATAATACCTGGCCCCACTGCATTTACCCCGCAAATTTGCATCAAATCTTGACCGTTCGCTCCACTCCATAAAATATGACGACGCATATCTCTTTTTTCATTTTTAAAGTGATCAACCAAAGTTCCCAAAACATTTTGCGAAAAAAATTGTTTTGAGAAACTGTCGCCCACTACGTGTCCAAAATATATTGGATCACATTGCTAAAGCAAAAAACCACTTACTGCTTGGGAGCAATGCGAAAACCATTACTGGTTTTCCATTCAAATAAAAAACCGCCTCTCGCCATGTCGACGTGACCTACAATTAATACTCATATAATCCATAGAAACTAAGGTTTTAACCTTAATACTTTATCATTTTCCATATCTTTGCGCCCTATCCCTCTGAGAATCAGTTGCAAACACCATTGACGAGTTGAATTTGAACTATTTTTCCATCCTAAAGCCATTCCTGATCTGAGCAGTGATTTTCAACAACTTCTCGTGCCTGATATCAAACCAATGTAACCAGTTTGAAGACTGGTACCACCTGTCATCCCGTACGACTACAACAATAGCTGGTATAAGGTATTTATCAATGATTCAAACCTACTGATTTATTATTTCCAAAAGCCAAATTGAATCAATTGAAATTAAGAAGCCATAAGGTACTCATCTGAGAGTACTTAAACCTTGAAGAAATACACTACAAGAAAAAGGCACATTGGTGAGGGTCATGCTTATGACGGACCTTTAAGGTCCGTCACCAATGTCACATATGGTGACGGTCCTTAAAAAACCGTCATTTTTCTCCAAAAATGACTAAAAAGCAGGTAATTCCTAAAACTGGAGATCCTAAACCTCAGAAGCCTGCCTCCAGCAAGCTTCCAAATCCCAAACCTCCCAGAATTGATAAACCTACTTCTGTTTTAACTATTGATTCTACCGAAGTGGTCAAACCTTTACAGCCTCCTATCACCACTGAGGAAAGCAATCCTTTGATTGACTTAGACTACAGAATTGTTGATGCCACCCTTGAATTTGATCTTCTAGAAGTGCATAACTGGTGTCAGGAGAAATTTGAAAATAAAGTGGCCAGTGGAATACCTGTATGGGATTCCAATTTGCCCAACTATGTGGTTCCCATCACCCATCCTGCTCAATATTTCACTAGGTTGTGTCAGATGCATTATATTCATGATCAAAGGTGCATGGTTAACAAAGATAGTGAGGTCTTATTTTACATAACTAATGAAACAATAAATGACATGCTCCAGCTAAGCCATGACCCACGAGCAGTGTTATTGTCAATTGAAGACCTGACCCAGATGTATTTAGACCTAGATTTCCCTAGGAAGTTTGAAATCCTTCAAAATTTCATGCCCAATCATGTCAATCTTCCCAAGGTGAATCCTCCTTATGATACCTTTGATTTTCTTGAAGGCTCCAGACAGGTCATTCCCATTCTATCATTTATCTTAGGTTATGTTAATGATGAATTCACAGATGCCTGCATCTTAGGCTTCCTCTCCACTTCGTCTCTTGGACAGAAACCAGAGCTAGTCTTTGATTATGCTAAATTTATTGCTGACAATATTCACTATCAGCTGAAAATTTTTCCTGATGAAGGAGTATTCAGATATACTTCATATTTGTTACATCTCTTCTTGTTCTTTCAAGCAGATAATTTTCCCTTTGCACTACAGAAGATGGATATGGAAGGAAAACTACTTTCAGTAATATTTTGGACCTCTCTTCTGAGAAAGAATAGCAGTGAGTACAGTTATAGTGATTTCAATGACCTATTTATCAGACCTACTATCATTTTGTTAGATAAAGCAGAACCACCAAGAATAAATGAAGATATAAAAAGGATTTTACAGTTGTCTGAAAACTGTAAAGTGGGTGATTGGTACTTATACAAAAATCATACTGAGATTAGAATATCTGGTGCAATCTTGGCCCCATACAAATTGCCAAAGTTTCTGACCACCAGGATCTTTGCTCTGGAATATATAAGGCATATTTTGAATGCAGATGCAGTAAACTTCATAGCATCTAAAAAGAAGGCACAATCTAAATTGAAAAGTCAAATTGGCTCTTTCATTGTAAACAGCAGAGATGCCTTGAAGGAAGTATCCAACAAGCTATCAAGATTCAAGTTTTAGGAAAGTTTATATTCGAACTATGACCCTCAGGGTATTCTAAGCAATCTCAGGATCAAATGCAAATTGCCCCCATTTCTCCATGAATCTAAGCCACTAATTGAAAAATATGCCAATCAATTGGAATGGGTGGCCAATACTTTAATTGATGATGATCAGGATAAGTAGATAGGCAATTTGAATAGTACACAGGTGGTTACAGCTAACCAACTAGCAGAGGCATCGAATAAAAGACCAAGGAAAGAAGAATGATATTTGGCCGAAACAATCATTGAAAAAAATTTCAAAACGTTATACAACAAAAAGGCCAAAATGAATACTTTAGAAAAAGAAGGAGTCATAGATGTGGATAACACTAATGAACAACAAACAGATGATGAAGCCACCATCATTATAAATGAAACTCTAAGAGAAATTCAAAATTAACAGATACAAGAACAGGGTAAAGGAAAAGAGATGGTTGAAATGGAAATGGATAAAGAAGCTCCCTCTTCTTCTAAAACAACTAAAGAAACTGATTCTGATATTCAGAAGAAGTTCAAGCTAATCAGGGAGAAGAATGAAGAAATAAAAAATGAAGTTTATTCTAAACTTCTGAAAGAAAAACCAGGAGATAACGATAGATTAGTAACAACATTAGATTATTCGACCAATAAAATGATCATGTCCTTTCTTCAACCAGTGGTAGCACATCCAAGATCAACCTCAGACTACAGAAAGATAGAATTTGCAGTAAATGCTGATACTATTCATGAACTAGATCATATAGAATTCCATAGGATTGCATCAGAAATGTTATATTCAAAAGTAGTAAGCAAAACAATGAGTGCTACTATGCTCCAAAAGACTATATCCAAACTGCAAAGTCAAATGAAATTGGATAAGGAATCATTACATGCCAAGGATTTAAGGATAAAATCCTTAGAAGATTTGATAATTGAAACAGGAGAAAATCCTTCTAACACTAAAGTTGCTAGAAAATTAATAAGGCAGAAGAATGATGATATTGCAGCCTTAAGAAAGCTGTTTAAATTGCCACAGAGTGAGCACCCTCAGGCAAAAGAAGTGCTTCAGGAAAATACAGAGAAAGAAGAAACAATACAACTTGTTTTGAAAATGACAGCCGATATAAAAGAGATGGAAAACCAAATAGAAGCTCTTATGCAAGAAAATGAAAATTTGAAGAAAGCTTAGCAAGTTTCCATTCCTACAGTTATTCCAACTGTAAGTACAACTATTCCCTCAACATTGGCAGAACATTTGGCATTGCAAGGAGTATTGGCAACTACGGTGTCAATTACTTCTAAAGGCATCTCTACCACTTCTTCATCAACATCACAGGAAAATCCAACAGGGGAAACAACTTCTATAGTTAAGGCTATGGAAGACATGTCCATAAAAGAGAAAGAGATAATCAGTTTAAAAGGCACCATCAGAAATCTGGAAACATCCAACATAGATGCCTTAATCACTTCCAAAGGACATGAACAGAGGGCCAACAGATTGCAGGAATAGATTAAGATTCTTTAACAACAGGTAAATCTCACGGAGCAGGTATCCTATATTAAGAATGATCTTTGGAATAACATCATTCAGAGCATAAATTTTCAATGGCCCTCAATCCATATAATTTATGAACAAAAAGAGTTACTTAAAGCAACCAAGATAGAAATATAGAAGACCAAAGAAGAACTGGCTGATAAGCCTGGTCAAGCCTTAAGACTTATCACATTTCTTAATAGTAAACACAGAGAAGAACTTGAGGAGCTAAACATTCAGGACATAACTGAAAGTATATTACAAATCAAAAAGGTCCTGAATAAGAGAAACATGATGAATAATTTGGAGGACATATGCAAAGATATGAACTTGGCTATCACAAGATTTGAGGCCAAATACATAGTACTGTCACAAGCAGGCTTACCAGACATTCATGCATTAAATGAAAAGTTAATGCCACAAAAATATTATGATAACAAAATCAGGGCATATGCCAAAGATTATGTCAATGAACCTTTACCTCAAGGGTCCCCTACTTGTAAAGTCATTTTGGAATATTTTCAAAACTTATTCTCTTTGTAAAATGAGATCAAGAATATTTTTGTGGTTAAGCCCAATTTTTCAAAGTATACAGAGGCTGAGGAAAGTTACAGGAAGCTAAAGAGCATGAAAATTCCCAGCACAGAGCAATGGCAAGAATTCACTGATTTACTATGAAAGTTTTCAGTTAAAGTATATAAATATAAAAAATCAGTGGTCAAAATGTATCAGTGGTAAAAGTGTATGAGTAAAAACAAGATATTACTGCTAGTTACTTTTAATTCACAATAGTAAATAGTGAAATAAAGCAGAGTTAAAGAGTATCAGAGCATAACGTAAAAGACGTGGAGTACACTACAAGTCATCTTCCACAAGATAATGCCCCAAGTGCTAGCAATACTTCCAGCTAAACACAAATCAGTTTGAGTAGATAAACTATTCTATTTTTCTTGTAAAAGAAGACAACTGTTTTGCAGCTGTCCCTCTTCTTATGTAATAATTCCTATTTTTTCGTGAGATATTCTCTCAAACTTTGAGATATTTTGTAAGCAATTATTTGTATAAATACTTCATCTTTCGAAGTATTTGGTGTGGAATAAAATTATCAAGACTACTATAGAATTTTTTGTTGAAAACATTGGGATTTTATGTGAGTTAAGTTGAAGCAGCAGGTTGGAAACTAAAGCAAATATACATCATAACTAATGATCCTCGTGTTGATCAGATGATTATTGTATCTTCCAGTTTTAATTGTTTATTTCCTTATGTTTCATTCATATATCTGGTGTTATTCTCCATCTTAAATGAATAACTAGGAAAGGTATTACAGAATCAATGTAAAAGGCTCTTTGTTTTTACTATTTTTCATGTTTATGTTTTCTACTAATTTCCATACTTTAGAATTCTTAATTGCTCTTTAGTCTCATTTGACCTGAATTTCCCTCTTCCTTTTCTATGATCTAAGTATTCTTAACTGCCCTTAGTCCAGATCATACCACTTCATCAAAATAGCCTTTTTAAACCCTTTGAAGATCATCTATCTTGCCCTTAGTATATTTGTTCTTTTGACCTTAGTTTTCTAGTCTTGTTTGCTATAAATTTGACTCCATTGCCCAATGGTTAGGTAGATCTTTCTATGGTTTCCCTTGTAGTCCTTTATTCCTACCAACATTCAAAAAATCAAACAAAATTTTCCACTCATAGCTAGCCTAGAATCCATTACAAAACAAAGCTAAATCTTAAGGAGAGATCCCTCTCCGGGACTCGGGAAGGCTAGATCCTGAATTCTAAAAGAGGTTCTTGGTTACCCCTAGTTTTCTTTAACTATAAACCAAAATCCCACGACCTAAGAATTACAAGGGTGATAACAGTTGCAAAAAAGGATGTTGAAGGATTCCATCAACCTCTACTTGGAAAAATGAGCAAAACTTGACAAATTGTTAAAAGGATAAATGAGCTAGAGGAATTCATTTAACAAAATTGAATCTCCATATGGAAAATGTCAGATCACTAAGGATGTATTGATGGAACAAATATTAACTCCCTTAGGGGACATCGATATGTACACACACATGTATCCATGTATGTATGTATTCTAAAAACACAAGTAATGCATCTTGAAGGAGAATTGACCAACTTGTCCAAGTTTATGGCTCATGCATTTTCTATACAAGATGTGTTGAATGTTTAATAGAGGAAAATGTACAATAGCTTGTTAGAATTACATGAAAATTCATCTTAGTCCTTAACCATTGTGGACAACGCAAAATACCAAGGTTTTCTTTTATAGGGAGTGCAATTGGGATTAATAGTACTAACAAAATGGCCAGATAGAAGTAAAATATGCTTTTGGGAACTTCTAAAAAATGAATGAAAGGGAGATTCAATGCAATTATATAAAATTTTCTAATTATAAGTTATTGAGCTCATCTCTCAAAAAGGATATCATCGCTGCAAAAAAGTTTATTAGAGGATACCATCTACCTCCACTTAGAAAAATAAGAACACCTTGACCATTTGTTAAAAGTATAAAGGATCTAGAAGAAATTATTAAGCAAAAGTGAATCTCTATATGAACAATGTCAAATATCACAAAGGAAGCATTCATTGAACACAGAGCAACTCCCTCGAGGGACATCAATCTGATTAATTCATATATCAATATGCTAAAAAATGGCCTATCTCCCATGTCAAATGATTTAGCTACCTATATGGTAGCATATGAATCTCCAAGCCACAAGAACATAGAAAAATTATCCTCACAATATGATGCATGGAAAGGGTCATAAATAATTGAGACTCCTAAATGATAACAAATTACCTTTTATGATGTGAGGAGTTTTAAAGATAAAAAATAAACAATCGAAAAGAACATAAACCATTTGGAGTGGGACTAGATTGACCAATAGCTAGTTATTATTAAAAATTGTAGTAACCGAAGAGAAAGAAAGTGGGTTTTTTGCTTGTGCATGGATTTGTAAACTTTTTGATGAGTTTTAAATAAGGAGAAGCCAAATTTAGCGAACATTTTCTAAAAATATTGGACCCTAGTGTGGTAAATAGGAAATTAAATAATAATATTTCTTACTAAATACTAGAATTATTATAAGATTGTATCATTTCAATTATGGATTTCTCTATGTGGGAATTCACAATGTTATTTCTACTTTTTAAATGCATAATTTTTTTATATAGTGAATTCCAGACTATAAACAATAATTTAATTGTACACTTTTCTTGACATTATTTCTATTCATTTACATGTGTTTATGCTATTATTTCTAAAATAGATTTATAATCTATATTTGTTCCTACTTAGGAGTGGAAAAGTAAAAGGGCATACTGCACATAGATTTGAAGCATTTTTCATTCTATATTTCACATTTACATTCTCATAAACGAATCATTAATGGTTGTTTTGCTAGAATTTGACTGGGTTCCCTATTCCAAACAATGTGAGATCTAATTGGGACTTCACATTGAGGAGAACCTTTGATATTGAGAAGGGAATTTTACCTGTGCCAAAAAGTAGCCTCACTTTTTTAACAAAAAAAAGTTGTTTTCAATGTGTAGAGTAGTTGTATTCACATGTCTCTGGAAAATTTGGTTTTATGCTAGTAGAGTTAAGTAAGATGGAAGTAAGATTGTTGTGAGAAATTCCATTTTCCTCTATTTCATCCTGCCAATTCATTACATTAGGTTTTACTTTATTATTATTTTTTTGCTCCTAATTTTCTTACAAGCATATCTCTTATTTTAACTCATATTTATCTTTATGTTTACAAGAGTGATAATAATATTGGGGGGAGATTGTATCAACAAACTTTGTATATTTGTAGTAGTTAGAAAGATTTAGAACACAAATTTGTAGAGGCACAAGTTTTAAATTAATTATATGAATTGGTAAGACCTTTCTAGAGGAAGTTTAAAAAGTCATTGGCAACCATGAGTAAGCAATTTACTTATAACAGAAATGATATCTCATCATGATAAGCTTCAAACCTATATTGATTCATAGGAAAATTATTTATTAGCATGAAGCAATGAATAAGATGATGGATATTGGTAGAAAGATATGACATATGTGTTAAATTAATGTGAAACATAAATTGGTGATTGGATTTTCACAAGGGATCATCTAGGTCACCGTCAAAGTAATAATTTTTATTATTTTGGAACTAATACAAGATAATCCCACTATCAATAAATTTCTTTAAATTTGAAACTTTAGATTTAAGGGATCAAATGTTAATTGAATTTTTTTGTTGGTAGACAATTGTTTGTGAGGGAGAACAAAGGTTTCATTTCAATTGTTTTCCTTCGACCTAATTATCAAATCAAGGGACTATGTTAAATGCAAATTTTACACTATGAATTATTGATCTCATTCTATTGAATCATTTGATCTTTCTAACATTGAAGATAGGTGAAGTGTTCACTTGAATAGTTAGACACACAATATTCTAGAATATTTCAACACCATATTCTTAAGTGTGAAAATCTTCTTATTAATATTCAATTATTTTCAATATTTAATTAAATTATATTAATAACACAAATAAATTGCCAAAACACAATAACCTTTACATTCTTCATAAATCAATAGTTGTCAACACATTCTTTATATATCAACACTTCTTTAATTTTTACCCCATCTCATTTAATTAACCATTAACATTTTATATTAATTAATTATCATGAATCATTCACAAAAAAATGTCTACTTTTTTAATAACATAATCACCTTAATTCTATTTAACATTCTATTGCCACCATTTAAAATATATATATATATTAGAGTGATAATAACAATATTGAAAATAATTTCACACGAATACTACTGAAGTAACCATAATTCAGTTCAAAACTCATCTCACTAAAGTGTGTAAAATATTAGAATATTTAAAATGATTTTATTATAAAATACATATAAGTAATTTTGAATACTCAATATGATTTTATATATTAAAATTTTAAAATTTATACACATCAAAATTTCAGTAAATATTAAAATTTATATACAGGTGTCTTAAAATATTAAAATTTAAACACTCCGTAGCTTCGATGCCTGGAAGATTAAGTTGCATGATGTCAATATTATGAGTGGTTTTATATGTAATTGTTTTTCTTTTAATTTTGTCGAATTTACACCTCCGCAAATCAGAGTGTTGGTAGGAAAGAAAGTTACAGCGATTTTTTTTTTCAAAGAAAGTCGGATTCTTTTAGAGTAGATTTTGGATTTTTTTTAATAAATAATGACAAATGAGATGGGAATATTTTCGGTTTGGAATGGAACGAGCTTTCGAGAGCGAGAAAGAAGGATGAGTTTGGAATGGAGCGAGAGAGCGAAAATTCGGATGAGTCACCATCACTCATCCCGAACTGGATCCCGAGAGTCACCATCTTAGATTTTGGAATCTTGAAATTTACATTCGCTCCCGAGAGTCACTATCTCAGATTTTGGAATCTTCAAATTTACATTTGCTAAGTTTCTAATAGCTATGAAATTTGGATTATATTTAATAAAATGTGAGTATATTTCATTGATTTTGTTAAGTTTTTAATTATATTTAAAAATTTATTTTTTACATATATAATGAATATTAGTTGAAATTTGATTTTAAAAAATAATAGATAAGTTTTTCTATGTTTTTTTTATGATTTTGAATTTGTGTATATATTTAAAAATGTATGTTAAGTAATAAAAATTAGTTATTTCATCAAATATTGTAAAAGAAAAAACTTAATTTATTTGGATCTATCAATTAAAAAATTTAATTAGTGATTGATTTAAGGTTGTGTGTTTGTTCTTATAGACTTTATCTCAAGTTTATCTTAAGAATAATTACTTCTCATAGGCTTTATCTTAAAATAATTATTCTTCATTTTCTTAACATCAATGTTTAAGGTTTATTGGGTTACGTCAAATGGTGAATTTATCACAAAATGTTTGTTAACTAATATTGAAATTGACAAGTGTCGAGGTTAGTTTAATTGGTGGAGCCCTTATAGGTTCAATAGACACCTAATAGGAAGTGATCCCTTGAGGTAAATCTATCTGATACACCTAAATTATTTTATATATAAATTTTTTTTTTTCTAAGTAATTCTAAATCTATTATGGAAACATATGGTACATAGCGTTCATGGCCTGCATGAGGCAGACTGTCAGCAAAATATCAAAGATTGAGCTGCCCTTTGAGGGAAACCAGCCCGAGCATTGTTTAAGAACTGCCTCATCCGAGGAAACCAGCTTTGACACATCAGTACTAAACAAAAAACCAGCGTCGCCCACGAGGGGAAACCGACTCATTCTAAGTTTTTGCCTAAGACCGAAAACAACAGCAATTGCCAAAATTCATAGAGACCGTACAAGATTACTTGAACGTGGAGCTCAACTAGAGACCGTAGTCGCCTGAAGGCAATTCTTCTTCTATTCTGCACCATCCCGCATCTTCATCTTTGTGGGTCAGATCACTTGGAGCTGCAGCTGGTTCAACATCTCGAACTCCCACCTGGAAACCTTCAGCTTGAGGGTTGCTGGAGCAACCCTCTCCTCCTTTGCGCGAAGCATCAAAACCTGCAGGCATAGTGGTGTGCAGAGCAGAAGATGGTGCATGCTCATTATTCGGAGGGGCAGTAGACGGAGGGGCGGGAGTAATCTCGGCAATCTCTTTGAAAGAGACAGTGACTATTGTGATGATCAGAGGCATGTCGGAATTGCTTTGAAAGTGGAAAATGGCGGTGGAAGGGTTGTGTAGGGGCGTGATAGGAGCAGGGCGGGAGTCAACAGGAGGTCTGGAGGTTTCAGAGCGCTGTCTGGGCAAGGAGGGGACTCTGCGTCTACGCTCGGGGCCATGCTGGTGTCTCGCTCGAGAAGGCTGCTCAAAGCTGTCTGCAGAGGAAGACGACGTCGAGAAGGCAGAAAGAGAGCGCCGACGCCTGGCTGAGGGAGCTCGCGTGCTGCCCCGTCGGCACCTTATCCTATGTCTGAGCCTAGGCATAGTGTGACCAAGGTCAAGGGGATGAACAAACGGGAAGCGAGGAGGCAAAGAATCCAAGAACTCAGGCGGGGTAGCAAACAGACAAGAACAGTAAGGACTGTGGGTGTAGTGCAAATCAGGTAAAAAATCGATGCAGCAGGTGAGTGGACAACGTCTGCCTACCTGAGTGCGGAAACTAGGCGAGGTAGCTTCCTGAGAGCACCTGGAATTGAGAGGTCTAATCTGCATAGGCATGAAGCTCAGCTGGGCGTTGCGGAGAGGCCAAGCGATCAAACGGAGAAAGGAAGCAGAACGTTGAATGACGATGGTGCAAAGGCGAGAGTACATGAAGGGAGGCTTGCTACCTCGACCATCCCACCGGCATAAATGCTGCGTGGGGTGGTGGATTGCAACGAAGATCATGGCGGTGAGAAATACATTCAGCCAGCGTGAGTCCATGTGGCTAGGCCACGCGCCCTCCCGCGGCATTACATCCGTCCAGACGCCCTTAATCACCCGCAGCTGGGATTTTATATATAAATTTTAATTTTAATAACTTTTGTTTTTATGGTTGAAATTCTAAATTATAAATAGGTTTTGTTGCAATATTATGGGTCAATATTATGGTTTATTAATATGACCTATCTAAAAAATGATAACTAATTTCATGTAACACTTGTTCATATGACATTTCTAACTCATTTCATATCACACTTGTTCATATGACATTTCTTTCCTTATTGAATTAATTGAATTAAAAAGAAAGAAACCGCCTCACTAATTTTGAGATAAATTTCAACTTTCGATTTGTGACTACTACTAAGAATATCCTAAAATATTTTGTTGATGTTAAATCTCTACCATCCATCTAATAATTATTGAGAATTAATTTAAAATTTTGAAAGCCCTATTCTAAAAAACATGGTTAATTATAAAACGTAAATTACTCCCACTTCTGCAACTTTCCCAATGAGAAAAATTTTCTCCAACTCCCCCAATTAAATCACTTTTTATGAATTGTCTCAATTAAATAACATAGTCTTTTCAATTCTTCAAATTAGTATAGACACCCCAATAACTCTCATAACAAGCATTTTTTCCAAGATAATCCAATTATCCTAATTTGACCTAATTATCTCAATTGTTCAATTATGTGAAAGTTTCCTAGTTACCCTAGTTAAAAAATTAAAGCTAATTTACCAATTCCTTGTACCAATTAACCATAATTTTCCTAATTTTACAACTAAACCTAATTCTCCTTAATTATAGTTTCCTAACTAAACCCAATATCCCTAATCCCAATTACTCAAATAAAACTATTAGACATAATTTCCCCAATTAACATATTTTCCCAATTATTTGCACTTTGGTTTTTTTTTTTTCCCAAATACTCTATTTGAACCAGTTATCTTTGATATGCCTAATTTTTTAAAAATTTCACAATTTTTTCCAACTTTCCCATTTATTTTCCGAGATATCCCAATTTTTATTGTTTCTCTTCAAAGGATATTTAATTTCTCTAGTAAAAATGGTATTCTATGTGTAGAATATGTGTTCTATTAAAGTGGACATGTTAAATTTTTGAATTTCTAATACCATGTTAGATTTTTTATCAAAGGCACAAAAGTATATAGTTGTGAAAAAAAAGAAACACTACACATTCCAAGCTTGAGACAAAAGACAAAGAAAAAGAAATGAGAGAGCACTCTCTATACCAAAGAGACAAATAGAAACATATACTAATTCTAATTATGAGGCCAACAATTTCTTGAGTTACCATGAAACCATGAATATATATTTATAACACTCTTTAGAGGAAATAAAAATTGTGTACTAGGTATAATTCCTTAGTGTATGCACTTTAAAAAAAAAAAACACCCCATTGATTTAAATTAACTAGCCTAAAAATAAGGCTTTATTATATTACTAACTATGAATAAAAACAACCCCAAATAAGCTATACATACTCAAAAATTATGACTAAAGTAAGGTTCATGCAAGAATATAAAAATAATTGGATAAGGTGAACGCCAAGAATAACACTAAATTTGTGAAAACAATCACTCACTTTTTTAGGAGGAAGAAAATGATATATATAATGAATAAGGTTGATTGATAAAAACATGCTATAGTACTATAATACCATATCACAGTCACACATTATTATACCTGACAACAATTGCTAAATTAAACTAAACTGGTTAAAAATAAGCATGATATAAACAATACTCTTCATGGTGCATATAAAAATGTGAATATACACTAACAAGTGAAAGACAATTAGAAAGTCCGCTATGCATAAATCTCAACAATTTACAACTGTTCTACTTGAAAGGATACATATATTATGAATATAAAAACAATATATATATAAGTTTAAATATATATAAATGTATAAATTGAGTTTATTCACACAAATCAAGTTTTACTAACACAATCAATTGAGGATGGGTTTTTCATGAAGATTACTAAGGATCAAATTTCATAGAGTGGTTGCGCAAAGCTATGCTAAAAAATCCAATCAGTGGGTTAAACCTAATACCCCTACAAGTGTGAAATGACTTTAACGACTTAAATGACTCTGAATCCAAGCTTCTCAAACCACACAAACAACTTAACAATCCAAAAATAATACATAAATGCACAAGAATGTAAAAGATGGCTGAATATATAAACTTACGATACATATTCTGATATAAAATACATTCAACACATATGAATGAAGTGTGGTTATTGGGTATTTACTAAACAGGTTTAACTCTGGTGTCACTTTCTAGTGTTACATAGACTGCAACAGCTTTATGGTCATGCACTGTGATGAACCACCTTCAAACGCACAAAACTCTTTTAGGAGGCTCTTCACTTTTGTCTGAATGCAATGAAATTTGCAAGACCCAACAGAGGTGTTGTCTTCTCCGGATCGAAGTAAGAGAACTCCCCCTTAGCTCTCTTCAACAATTCAATTTTAAATTATTTTGCTTTCTCCAAACCCATCAAATTGGGATAATTTCCCTTATCACTCATCAAATCCTTTTCAGCAGTCTTCCCCAATTCTTCCGATGATTTGGTGACATCTAGTATGTCATCCACAACCTGAAACAAAATCCTGAGCCAATTAGCATACCTTCGAATTCTTTCAATTTCATCGTCTGATGCACCACCAATGATGGACCCGCACATGACTGAGCACTCCAAAATAACTCTAATCTTGTGATTGTGAATCCACTCGAGAGTCTCAAAATTAAGAGAAGCATCCCCCTGGCTCACAAGATCAAGAAACCACCCACCCATAACCCCTTGAGAACCACTTGTTCTACCTAACTACCAAACCATCCTCAAAACCCTATCACTCCCCACAACACTTACACCTTTTCTTGTGGAGAATGCAATGTGCTCAAAGGCTAATGACTGAAGTGAAACTCCTGCAAGAAGAGTAGTGCCTGCGCCAAACACTTTCTGATTTGTGGGCTTTCCTCGGCGTATGTCATCACTGTCGAGGTAGGGCAAGTCATCATGCAGTAGAGACATAACATGAATCATCTCCATTTCACAGCCAACTAGCATGGCGAGCTCTTGGGTTCCTCCCACAAGCTCACATGTAGAGATACACAGAATAGGATGAACTCACTTGCCTCCAGATCGAACAGAATAGCACATCAATTCATATAATTTTTCAGGAAAACGAAGTGAGATAGCCTTGTCAAGTGCCTCATTCACTGCAATTTCCTTGGCATGCATGTACTTATTCAAATAAAATTCAACAACATTCTTCCTTTCTTATGAAAGATCAAGCAGCTCAACAATTCTGCTTGAGGCTTTACATGTTGATATCGCTTCTCTAAAGGTGCCTCGGAGGTCCAAATGCTCGTCACTAAAAACCCTGAGTGATGTTGAAGCTCCATGAAAATTATTTTTCTGGATGGGACCTCTTTCCATAGGATGCAGGGTATGAAAAGTCGTTTTCATGCCTCTGTAAGTGATGGTTGTCATACTGCTGCAAGCCATGTGATCGTTGCACTCTTTATTCAACGATTAGTTCCTTCTATCTTCTCTGAAACCAAAAACTCAAAGTAGGGAAGTATAGGTCTTGGAATACAAGATAATGCCATTGAGTAATTGTTTATATG
The DNA here is from genome assembly GCA_034641835.2 of Pinus albicaulis. Lineage (NCBI taxonomy): Eukaryota > Viridiplantae > Streptophyta > Pinopsida > Pinales > Pinaceae > Pinus > Pinus albicaulis. The sequence continues at coordinate 1,546,204,286 of CM076579.1, read as the reverse complement.
ATTTTATAGAATATTTTGCTGCCAAAAAACAACTTGGCTATCTTACAACAGCAGCATGCAGGCACATGTATCTCTCTCAACAGTAATGTATGACCATATGTATCACGTGATTGAAATATACGTCCTGTCATCATTATTATAATTATATTATTATGCTTAGAAAAAGTTTATTTAAAATAAAAAATGAATGGTCATTCAGTGTGTGATTATTATAATTGGTTAACTCTTCCAATAATTTTATTTTAAACTTTTCACTACCCACTTGGAAGTGATGGGGCCCAGCCCTTGACACAAAAACTGCACTTAAAAAATATGGAATAAAACTTAATACAAGTCTCAAATTATTACTATATAATAAACTATATCATTGACCACATTACAGATTCGATAATTATGACTTTATTTATCTCGATATTGGTGATTCCGTATGATACGTCGACAGATTTGTTTTTAATTCTCAATCCTTATCAATTAATTTCATTTGTCCTTGTGACTAGCTTATGATTGACACTTGACAGAATTTCTTGGAGTCTATTCTCCCGCGTTGTATCAAACCCTAGCTCTATCAGTGATCACTCATTTTCATTTGTTCGACTGTTGTGAGGGTTTTGTCTCTGTGTATTCTGATACTGCGAGGGTTTTGTGAGGGTTTTCTCCACAATGCTTGACTCTCTTTTCACATCGCTTCTCCGTGCAAGGATTTTTGAAGTCTTTTAATGGCATTCAACAATTCTTCACAAAATGGTGATTCTCTGTTCTTTCTATTACTTACTGGTTCCTTCTATGCATTGTTCAGCTCGATATTTGTTTTTGGACTCCTCCTCCAGTTCTCATGTATTTTTAACTGATTCTTTCTGACACTTACAGGTCGAAATTCATCGGGGTTTTTCGACGTTTGCCATAGCTCAACTCATCCTTCGAAAGGTAAGCTAACCGTCCATGATTAAGTGTTCTCAGTGTTTTTACGAGACTCTAATGTCTTCGCTCCACGTGAGCAAGTCCTTGTGGATTTTTGAACAAAATCTCCTCTTCTGTTCAGTCTTTCTTTGTCCAGGTAAACTATACTCTGCGAACGCTCTTACTTTATCTTGTTCTGATCTCAATGTTTGTTTTTAAGATGTCCGAGTACTAACCCTTGAAATATTCGTTCGTTTGCGTGTGATTACAGATTCGGCCGCTCGAATCCTTCTAGCCTCCACAATTATTGTCCCACAAAAAAATGGGTAGGGTCGCCTCCTTGTGTGTCTCTGTTAATTTGTGACTTAACTGGTTATAGAAAAAGGTTTGAAAAAAAATGATTCCGCGTTCAATATTGTTCTACTTCTGCTTGTCCATTTGTTAGATTTGCCTTTTGGTTAAGGTGCTGTTAGTTCAGGGTTTCGAAACCCCAAGCTCTAGACTTGGATATGTAAATTTTCTTGTTTATAATTCTTCGGGAACTTCAGCAAAGAAATTTTTTTATTTATATCAATGGAATTTCTTATTAAAATCTGTTCAAATGTAGAGACAGTTGTAATACCTGGAAAGATTTATAATTCCTGTTAATTTCGCGAATGTATGTGAAGTTCTCTCTCTTGTGTGAGCTTGCCCGTAATAATATTCTTCAACTCGTCGTATATTATGATTGCTCCGGTGCCTGTGTTCAATGTTACTTCTGTGCACCTTAATTACAATTTACCCTGCACGATACAATAAACAATATACAGAAAACATAGTATAACAGTATTTGGTTGCAATTTAATCTCAGATGGTTTCTTGAAACAAAATCTCTGTTTCGTTTTATTATTCTCTTTCTCTCTCTGTGTGATGGAAAATCAACCCTCATAATGTATTTTTTTCTCCCTTTTGTATCACTGTATGAAAATAGTTTTCGGTTTGAAATTGTCAACAGTTATTATAGTTACATTTTTTAATTTTGTTATTTTAATCTAAGAATGTATTTCAAATGCAAATTAAAAGAAAAATTTTAAGTGAAAACTACAGAACTTAATTAACTATTAGGCCTTAATGATGGAATTCCTAAAATAAAATAAAATAAAAAAAACCCAGGTTCAATGACCTGTCAACAATCAACTGTAACAGTAAGACAAACACGTGTCCTTTTTGTTTACCCTAAGCTGGATGCTCCTGCATCAGGCTCCCAGGGTAACAAAAATTCATGGCTCCGTTCCATGAGATCCTCAACAGAATAGCCTGCTCATTGTATTTGCACTGCGTCAAGCCACGAACTGTCCTCAATGGGATGGTTCTTCCACTTGACAAGGTACCATAAGTAATCCTTCCTGTGAGTGCGCTTCGCTACTTGTGTGTCGAGAAAGCTCTCGATCTCAAGGGGTTGCGCCGTAGGCATTTGCCTCATCCAAGAACCACTTCCAAACTGGGTGTCCCGTTCTGGCCCTGCTGCCCTGTCGTCTTTAGGACTGGTAGTATATGGAAACAGATCTGCCACATTGAAGATGGGCGATATGCCTATCCCTGGTGGCAGTTGTAATTCATAGGCATTGGCGGAAAATTTTCGAAGAATTTTACAGGGGCCAATCTTCTTAAACTTCAGCTTGTTATATTCGCCCCTAGGAAAACGTTCTTTTCATAAATGTGCAAGAAATTCGTCCCCTACATTAAATTGAACTTCCCGCCTCTTCAAATCTGCTTGCTGCTTTTATTTTTTATTGTTGTCCTGAAATTTCGACTTCACTTACTCATGTAAATCGCTCATTGCTTGGGCGAAATATTCCCCGTCAGCACTCCTTCTTTCCAACTTTCCCAAATCCCACAGTTCATGCACTCCATGTGGATGCATGCCATACAGAATCTGAAAAGGACTGTATTCGGTGCTGCGATTTGGTGAATCATTATAAGAAAATTCCGCTTGAGCAAGTACACAATCCCACATCCGTGAATTTTCACTAATCAAACTTCATAGAAGGTTTCCCAAACTCCTGTTCACCACCTCCATTTGCCCATCAGTTTGTGGGTGATATGCGGAGCTGAAATTCAATTGAGTGTCCAACTTCTTCCACAGGGTACGCCAAAAATATCCTGTGAATTTCACATCCCTGTCAAAAATAATGGACCTCGGTAGGCCATGCAATCTGATGATCTCCGTGAAAAACAAGTGTGCTACATGAGTGGCATCACTGCTTTTTCGACAAGGAATGAAATGTGCCATTTTAGAAAACTTGTCTACTACCACCATCACCGAGTCAAAACCTCACTGCGTCCTGGGCAGACCCAAGACAAATTCCAAGCTAACTGAGTCCGATGGTCTACCTGGAATAGGCAGTGGCATAAAAAGTATTGTATTTTGGCTGTGTCCCTTCGCCAATTGGCACATTTTACATCTAGTCACATATCACTGCACGTCCCGTTGCATCCTTGGTTAGTAATAAAAATGTTCAAGCTGTGATAAAGTCTTGTCTATGCTGAAATGTCTAGCTAGACCTCCACTGTGCTTCCCCCGAATAATTTTCTCCCTCATAAAACAGTCGGGAATGCATAACTGTCCTCCTATGAATAACAACCCTTCCTGAAAATTATATTCTAGCCATGGACTACTATTCCTCAACAAAGGGTTTTGAAAGGCTTCATAAGCCTCTTTAAAATATGCATCTGTCTGATACAAGTCCTTCAAATGCTCAAAACCCAACACTTGTATCGTACTCTCCTGTAAGAGCAAAGCTCTCCTGCTCAACGCATCTGACACCTTGTTGGCCTGTACACTAATGTGTTTCAACACAAATGTGAAACTCTGCAAATACTCAACCCATTCTACATGTTTATGGTTTAATTTTTGCTGCTACATAATATACTGTAATGCAGAATTATCAGAAAATAAAACAAATTCATTACCTAATAAATAGTGTCTCCAATGCTTCAGTGCTTGGACGACAACATAAAATTCTTTATCATAGGATGAGTCTTTTTGCCTGCTTTCATTCAACTTCTCACTGAAATAAGCGACCGGCCTGTCCTCTTGGCTAAGTACTGCCCCAATGGCTGTACCACTAGCATCACAACGAACTTGAAAAATTCATAAGATTGTGCCACCACTTATGGCACCTATAACACTGGATAGTAGCTCCTCTACCTCTGTCATTACCTCTTCCACGCTCGTATGGCCTTCCCCCTCTAGTGTTATTGTCTCTTTCTGTTGTTCCTGGAGTCTTTGAACTGCTGCCTTCATCACTAGGATTAACAGCTCTACCTCTGCCATAGGCGCGTCATTTCCCTCTGCTAGATGCTCCTCCTCTTCTGGCATTTTTCTTTCTGTTTATTTTCTCCTCTGCTTTTAAGGCACTCTGATATGCCTCATCTATAGTTCTATGTGAAAGAATACTTATTTCATCTAGTATTTCCCACCTCAATCCATTCACAAACCTTGCTGTCTTTTTAGGGGTGTCTTCTATATAACCAACTCTCAAATTTACTCTATAGAATTCTTCAGTATATTCTTTTACAGCTAACCCCTTTGTTTTATATTTTTTACCTTCCTGTACATCACAATCTAGTAATCTTTGGGTAAGAATTTACCCTTCAGTTTAGCGTCCATCCTGGCCCACTTCTTTATAGGTTGCTTATTCAACCTTTTCCTCTCTGCCTGGAAACTATCCCACTATAAGGACGCATGTCCTTTTGAATTGGTGGCAACGAATTTCACTTTCTTATATTCACTGATATCCTCATAGTAAAAATATTTATTCAGCTCACTGAGCCAATCCAGCAACACCTCTGCTGATAAATTTCCATCGTAAGTAGAAAGCTCATGCTTTGGCTTACTACTTGATAAAAAAACTGACCTCAACATTCTGAGTTTAGGTCCTTCTCCATCTGAACCATTTTTCGTTTTTGCAGCTTCTTCATCACTGTCATGTCCTCCCTCGGGATCTCTTCTCCTTCTTGCCTCTACTACTGCCAAACGAGCATTAAAAATTTGTATCTCTTCCCGCAATCCTTCATCTGCCACTCTTTGAATAGCTCTTCCTTGATCTCGTCGACTAACCTCCATTCCTTCTAACTCACAACCTCCTCTGATACCAAAATTGATGGGTCGTAGCCCTTGACACAAAAATTGTGCTATAAAACTATGGAATAAAACTTAATACATGTCTCAAATTATTATTTCGTAATCAACTATATCATTGACCACATTACAGATTCGATAATTACAAATTTATTTATCTCGATATTGGTGATTCCGTATGATACGTTGACAGATTTGTTTTTAATTCTCAATCCTTATCGATTAATTTCATTTGTCCTTGTGACTCGCTTATGATTGACACCTGTCAAACTTTCTCGGAGTTTGTTCTCCCGTGCTGTATCAAACCCTAGCTCTATCAACTATCACTCATTTTTATTTGTTCGAGTGTTGTGAGGGTTTTGTCTCTGTGTATTCTGATACTGTGAGGGTTTCTTGAGGGTTTTCTCTGCAATGCTTGACTCTCTTTTCACGTCGCTTCTTCGTGGAAAGGATTTTCCAAGTATTTTAATGGCGTTCAGCAGTTCTTCACAAAATGGTGATTCTTTGTTCTTTCTATTACTTACTAGTTCCTTCTATGCACTGTTCGACCCAACATTTGTTTTTGGACTCCACCTCCAGTTCTCTTGTATTTTTAATTGATTCTTTCTGACACTTACAGGTTGAAATTCACCAGGGTTTTTCGACGTTTTCCACAGCTTAACTCGTCCTTCGAAAGGTAAGCTAACCGTCCATGATTCAGTGTTCTCAGTGTTTTTATGAGACTCTAATGTCTTCACTCCTCGTGAGAAGGTCCTTGTGGATTTTCGACCAAAATATCCTCTTCTGTTCGGTCTTTCTTTGTCCAGGTAAACTATACTCTGCGAACGCTCTTACTTTCTCTTGTTTTGATCTCAATGTTTGTTTTTAATATGCCCGAGTAATAACCGTTGAAATCTTCGTTCGTTTGCAGGTGATTACAGATTCGGCTGCTCAAATCCTTCTAGCTTCCACAATTATCGTCTCCAAAAAAAAATGGGTAGGGTCGCCTCCTTGTGTGTCTCTGTTAATTTGTGACTTAACTGGTTATAGAACAGGGTTTGAAAAAAAATGATTCTGCATTCAATGTTGTTCTACTTCCGCTTGTTCAATTGTTAGATTTGCCTTCTGGTTAAGGCGCTGTTAGTTCAGGGTTTTGAAACCCCAAGCTCTAGACTTGGATATGTAAAGTTTCTTGTTTATAATCCTTCGGGACTCTTCAGCAGAGACATTTTTTTATTTATATCAATGGAATTTCTTATTAAACTCTGTTCAAATGTAGAGAAAGTTGTAATACCTGGAAATATTTATAATTCCTGTTAATTTCGCGAATGTATGTGATGTTCTCTCGCTTGTATGAGCTTGCCCGTAATCATATTCTTCAACTCGTCGTATATTATGATTGCTCCGGTGCCTGTTTTAAATGTTATTTCTGTGCACCTTAATCACAATTTACCCTGCATGATATAGTAAACAATATACAAAAAACATAGTATAACAATATTTGGCTGCAATTTAATCTCAAATGGTTTCTTGAAAAAAAATCTCTGTTTCGTTTTATTATTCTCTTTCTCTCTCTGTGTGATGGAAAATCAACCCTCGGAATGTATTTTTTTCTCCCTTTTGTATCACTGTATGAAAATAGTTTTCGGTTTGAAACTGTCAACAATTATTATAGTTACATTCTTGAATTTTGTTCTTTCAATATAAGAATGAATTTCAAAGGCAAATTAAAAGAAAAATTTTAAGTGAAAACTACAGAACTTAATTAACTATTAGGCCCTAATGATGGAATTCCTAAAATAAAATAAAATAAAAAAAACCCAGGTTCAATGACCTTTCAGCAATTAACTGTAACAGTAAGACAAACACCTGTCCTTTTTGTTTACCCTGAGCTAGATACTCCTGCATCAGGCTCCCGAGGTAACAAAAATTCATGGCTTCATTCCATGACATACTCAACAGAATAGCCTGCTCATTGTATTTGCATTGTGTCAAGCCATGAACTGTCCTCAATGGGACGGTTCTTCCACTTGACAAGGTACCGTAAGTACTAGTTCCTGCGACTGCACTTGGCTACCAGTGTGTCAAGAATGCTCTCGATCTCAAGGGGTTGCACCGTAGGCATTTGCCTCATCCAAGAACCACTTCCAAACTCTGTGTCTCATTCTGGCCCTGCTACCCTGTCGTCTTCAGGACTGGTAGTATATGGAAATAGATCTGCCACATTGAAGATGGGCGATATGCCTATCCCTGGTGGCAGTTGTAATTCATAGGCATTGGTGGAAAATTTCAAAGAATTTTACAGGGGCCAATATTCTTAAACTTCAGCTTGTTATATTCGCCCTTAGGAAAACTTTCTTTGCGTAAATGTGCAAGAACTTCTTCCCCTACATTAAACTGAACTTCCATCCTCTTCAAATTTGCTTGCTGCTTGTATTTTTAACTGCTGTTCTGAAATTTTGACTTCACCTGCTCATGTAAATCTCTCATTTCTTGGGCGAAATATTCCCCGTCAGTACTCATTCAACACTCATTCTTTCCAACTTTCCTAAATCCCATAGTTCATGCACTCCGCGAGGATGCATGCAATACAGAACCTGAAAAGGACTGTATCTGGTGCTGCGATTTGGTGAATCATTATAAGCAAATTACGCTTGAGCAAGTACAGGATCCCACATCCGTGAATTTTCACCAATCAAAATTCGTAGCAGGTTTCCCAAACTCCTGTTCACGAACTCCGTTTGCCCATCAGTCTTGTATTTTTAACTGATTATTTCTGGCACTTACAGGTCGAAATTTACTGGGGTTTTTTGACGTTTTCCACAGCTCAAATCGTCCTTAGAAAGGCAAGCTAACCGTCCATGATTCAGTGTTCTCAGTGTTTTTATGAGACTCTAAAGTCTTCACTCCTCGTGAGTAGGTCCTTGTGGATTTTCAATCGAAATCTCCTCTTCTATTCAGTCTTTCTTTGTCCAGGTAAACTGTACTCTGCGAACGCTCTTACTTTCTCTTGTTCTGATCTCAATGTTTGTTTTTAAGATGTCCGAGTACTAACCCTTGAAATATTCGTTTGTTTGCAGGTAATTACAGATTTGGCCGTTCGAATCCTTCTAGCTTCCATAATTTTCATCCCCAAAAAAATGGGTAGGGTCACCTCCTTGTGTGTCTCTGTTAATTTGTGACTTAACTGGTTATAGAACAGGGTTTGAAAAAAAAAATGATTCCGTGTTCAATCTTGTTCTACTTTCGCTTGTTCATTTGTTAGATTTTACTTCTGGTTAAGGCACTGTTAGTTCAGGGTTTCGAAACCCCAAGCTCTAGACTTGGATATGTAAAGTTTCTTGTTTATAATCCTTCGGGACTCTTCAGCAGAGACATTTTTTATTTATATCAATGGAATTTCTTATTAAACTATGTTCAAATGTAGATAAAGTTGTAATACCTGGAAATATTAATAATGCCTGTTAATTTCGCGAATGTATGTGAGGTTATCTCGCTTGTATGAGCTTGCCTGTAATCATATGCTTCAACTTGTTGTATATTATGATTGCTCTGGTGCCTATGTTCAATGTTACTTCTTTGTGCCTTAATTACAATTTACCCTGCACGATACAGTAAAAAATATACATAAAACTTAGTATAACAGTATTTGGTTGCAATTTAATCTCAGATGGTTTCTTGAAAAAAAATATCTGTTTCGTTTTATTATTCTCTTTCTCTCTCTGTGTGATGGAAAATCAACCCTCAGAATGTTTTTTTTTCTCCCTTTCGTATCACTATATGAAAACAGTTTTTGGTTTGAAACTTTCAACAGTTATTATAGATACATTCTTGAATTTTGTTCTATTAATCTAAGAACGAATTTCAAATGCAAATTAAAAGAAAAATTTTAAGTGAAAACTATAGAACTTAATTAACTATTAGGCCCTAATGATGAAATTCCTAAAATAAAATAAAAGAAAATAAACCTAGGTTCAATGACTTGTCAGCAATCAACTGTAACAATAAGACAAAAACCTGTCCTTTTTGTTTACCCTAAGCTGGATGCTCCTGCATCAGGAAGTTTGCAGGCACATGCATCATTTATCACAATTTGAACGTGTTGACGATTTCTTCCAGGCCAGCGTAGCCACATACATATATCATGATTTGAACGTGTAGAATATAATAATGCATGGATTCATGTAATTTTTCTGGAAAACAAAGTGGGATAGACGTGTCAAGTGCCTCATTCACTGCAACTACCTTGGCATGCATCTACTTATTCAAATCAAATTAAACAACATTCTTTCTTTCATCTGAAAGATCAAGCAGCTCAACAATTCTTCTTGAGGCTTTACATGCTGATACCACTTCTCTATAGCTGCCTCAGAGGTCTAGATGCTCGTCACTAAAAACCCTAAGTGAGTTCGAAGCTCCATGAAAATGATTTTTCTGGATTTGACCTCTTTCCATAGGATGCAGGGTATGACAAGTCGTTGTCATGCCTCTACAAGCGATGGTTGTCATACCACTGCAAGCCATGTTGTGTGTCACTTTATTCAACGATTAGTTCCTAATATCTTCTCTGAAACCAAAAACTCAAAGCAGGGAAGTATAGATCTTGGAATGCAAAATAATGAAATTGAGGAATTGTGTATATGATTTTATAGAACACTACAAGGTAAAGGGGGGTTTTAAGATAATATTTAAGACAATTTTTGGGTAAATTGTCTTTACTTGAGACAAAAAAAAACTTTTGTATTGTCTTAAATATTGTCTTTAAGTGAGTGCCTAAAATTAAATCGTCTTAAAATTAAATTGTCTTAAAATATTGTCTCTATAAAGACAATATATAACACAAGAACTTTTGTCTCTCAAGAGACAATTTCATTTTTGTCTCTCCAAAGACAATTTCATTTTTGTCTCTCTAGAGACAGTTTCATTTAGTGTCTCTTATGAGACAATTTCATTTGTCTCTCCAAAGACAATAGTTGGAATTAAAATAAATCAATATAAAAATATTTAATTGAAAAAATCTACAATATCATTAAATAATTCATGTTAGGGTATAGTGGAATCGAACCACCAACCTCCTACATGGCAGGTGCTCTTCCATTGAGCAGCACCCTTTAAAGAATTATGTGAGGAGTTATGGCAGTGCATTTTTCCCTTTGAAACCAAGAACTCTAAAAGCTTTAGGAAGTCCATATGAACAGGGATAATGGAATGCTTATTCAAGGATCTCTTTAAAAAATTAAGAAAGAAAAGAGAATGAATTATAATGAATGATATAGAGAACCATATATTTGACTCCACTTATGGTAGTATGGCGTGACTCTAGGAACAATGTCATGAGAAATATTCTACATGGGTTGTGCAAGAGCCTCCGTAATAAGTTGTGTGTACTCACTCCCAGTGATTATCTAGTAAGGTAGGCCTCTTATCCCTTGGGTTGTATAAGCTATCTAGAATGCATAAGGTCTCCATATCAAGTCTCTAAAGAGTTTGACAATTATTCTCTCAAACAAAACAACTAAAATGGCAATGAATAATTCAACATTTCTTCTATTAAAAAAATCCATCTTCAAAACCTCACACAATACCATACCATTATAGGGCTACTTCACTATGTTTGCCCAATAGTTATGTGTGTCAATGAATTTTTCACAGAAATGAACTAAGTCGTTTCATGTTTATAGGTGCAATTGGGACCTATAAATGCAATGAAACTACAAAATGAAGCAGTATTTAGTCAAACATCCCAGTTTTTCCAATCAATGATGACAACTATAATTTACATTGCACTTCCAATGCATACAATGAACATTTCATCTTGCACATGTGCATTCGTGAATTGCACTCATGAAGACCTACGTGTCCAACCTTCAAGGAGCAAGATTTGCTGCAATTGGATGATTTTTCAAATAAAGAACATATCTCCCCACATGTATGATTTTTCATTTTGCAATCATGATTCCCTTCATGGCCTGCCAAATTCTTACATTCTTCCACTTCATTTTCCTAGTCTTGGTGTAATTAGAGAGAACAATATGTGCACTTATTAGCACAAACATGGTTACCCATACAAGAGTGATCAAAGGAATGGCCTTTCTCTAAAACACATTGCCAAAATAAATCAGAACATTTGCAATCACATATAGAGAGTCCCTATTTCAATTCTGCAAGAAGAAAAAATGCCTCCATTTGTAACTTTTGCACATCATCATTCCTAGAAAATTCTACGGTGTTGCAGCATTGCCACCTCAGTGAACTCGATCACACCATCTATCATCCAATGGCTCTATGAAGTCCTAAAATTTAGAGTGCAATAAATCACCACTTTTTCCTCTTATATCCAAGACGTTTTCTAGTACTGGTATGAGATGACTTAAAATCTGATAATTCGAGGGAGATTCATCTATAGGTGCAAGCTCCAGGCCAGTATCATGCAATCAATGAAGATGTCCCCAAGTACTATTGGCGCATCACTTACCTCTTCCTGAGAGTCGAAATTCATAAGCACCTTTTTGTCTCCTGCCATAGAAATGCACCCTGCCTTAATTGCAGAAACCAATTTCCCACCAAGGATATCCACCTTCATAGCAACACCTTTCAAATATACAGAGCTCCAATCCTTCACTGCTATCTGGGAAATAGCAATCTTCAAATCTCTTAAGAAGGCACAACCACCGCCATAACTATGTCTCAACTCTTCTATGGTCAAAGCAATATCAGATAGGCATTGATGATGATATTCTCTTCGAGTAAAAGGAGCCATTGCAACAAGTACAACCACTCCTCCATATTTCTTAGTAAGAAATTTTTCACGAGATATTTGACAAATTTGGAGAATTTTTTGACGGAATTCATCTTTTAATTCCTCTACATCAGAGACATCAACTTCCTTGATAGCTATGTAGAACACTCCTTTGAGTAGTTTTTCATCTTCCTCCACCAAACTTACCCCACTTTGGAAACACTGAAAGATAAATTCCATATCCTTGTCGAGATGAAAATATTGAATAAGAAGCAAAGTATCACGATTGGTAATTAATCTTTAAGTAGCTACAGTAAAATAAAGATGAAATCTAAGGCCACTATTTAATATGAGAAATCAAATGGTAAACCAGTAAAATCAAATGAATAATGAACAAACCTTCTTGTTGAATATTGTTAAATTAATTAAGGCAACATTTACGACTGAGAGTAACATATCTTCTTGCTCTTTTCTCTCAAAACTCCCTAATCCCTCAAAGTCCATCAATACATAAAGGCACTCTGAATCCATTCGAACTCTCATCCACACTCCATCAGTGCATATTCCCTCAGCCACATTGAAAAGAGAGCTAGATAAATGGTTTAATAAGAATGATTTTCCACTACTCTGTTTGCTCATTGATGAGACAACCTTGATTTTACCATCCCACTCACTCAGGATAGCATCACAAAAGCCGAAGCGCAACAAGTTTGCTAGTGATGTGATATCTTCATAAGTGAGGTGTAGAGTTATTTGAAGCCCATCAAGCAAGGGTTGTAATCCATTGATTTCAGCATGAGTTATTTAGACATGTATAAGAAATATAAGCTGACGGACCCAATTTCCCAAAGGCTATTTTAGATAGTGAGGGAGTGAGAGATGTATACTATTTTATTCACACCTTTCAAACATTTTAACTTTGAATTGAATCCTAAGATTTGAAAAGTCCTTTCCTTTTTCTTACTTTGATTGCCCTGTAAGATTCTTCAAGTGTTATTCAAGGATCTCTTTAAAAAAAAATAAGAAAGAAAAGAGAATGAATGATAATGAATGATAAAGAGAACCATATATCTGACTCCACTTATGTTAGTGTGGCATCAGATACAAGCAAATGCCTCATCCAATAATAGAGTTCTTTGGAAATGGACATATATTAGTTAGTGGGACTAAAATAATTTTCATTTTATGATCCTCTTATAAAGAGTAGAAACATTGTCACAACTATTTCCAATTTCTCCTAGAATTTATTAACCCCAAACCAAAATAATGTAGCCATCACAAAAAGAGAGGAGAAATAAATAACATACAAGTGCTTATGTGAAGCTTTAGGTATATTTCACCCACAAGACCTCTTCCTGGTCCTTTACTTAGCCTATCTTGGAGGGATGATGAAGTGCACTTGAAACAAAAAATAGTTGAAGGTCAATGGCGGTTGCACTTTTCTGTCAATGAGCAATCCCAGTAGCAAGAGCATGAAGTTTTCTACTTTAAGAAAAAACATGAAATAAGAGCATATAAGACAAACATTCTGTTATCACTCAATAATTTCTCAAGGTTAAAGAAATAAAGAGTCCGAGTTAATCACAAACCTACTTTTAAACTCTAGGATCTAGCCTTCCTACAGTTCAGAGAGGGCTCTCTCTGCACGATTTAACTTTGTTTTTAAATATGATTTTAGTCTAGTTATAATGTAAAAATTGGTTTGTTTTGGTGATAAAAATCACTTAATGAGATGGATAGTGGGAGATCTCTTTGTCCATTGGGCTAAGGAGTCAAAATTCAAGAACACGAGATTAGGATCAAGGTCAAAATGTCAAATGTTTTCAGGGAAAGATAGATAAGTCTTTGAATATCCTGGAAGGATGATTTGGTGAAGTGGTTTAATCGGGATAAAGAGCAATGAATGATTCTTTAATCCGGATAAGGAAGGAGTAGATGGAGGTCATTTGAAAGAGGGATAAATTAAGGGTTCCCTACTCTGGAAATGAACAGAAAACATAGAAATGATAAACAATTAAAGACAGGGTGCTTTTAACAAATCCTATAATAATACTCTGATTTATCATTCAATTTTAGAGAACTTATATGGATGCATGTAAACATAAGAAGATAAACAAAGACAATAGAAAGTACTTCACTTCAGTGGATCATCACTTGAATCCTGAAATATGATGCTAGATGATTTGATCCAGTTTGCTACTCGAACTTGCAACAAAAAAGCCTTCAAGTCCAACGAAAATGACTATAGAAATCTTCAGCAATTTATTCCACAATAATGCTTCAAAGGATGAAGTATTTATACAAATTCTAAACTCAAAAATCTTGAAAATATATCAAGACTGGTTTACAAATATCTCAAACTGTTTTACATAAATAGAACTTAATAAAAGGACACTCAAAAATAATGAATCTATTTGGCACTATACTTATGGATTTATGGTGACAAAGAAGACAATTCGAATTTGATATCAACTCTTAGTTGATGATGAGGTATCCAGGTCACTAACTGTCTCCTTCCTTTGTGCATTTTGCTCCAGAAATTCTACAAAGTTGGGGTCCAATGATACCTTTTTATATCTCAATCCGAAGTATATTTGTAAAATGTTAAAGAGGTTTTTTTAGATATACATGTTAGTGAGATAAACCTCTCTCAATTTCCAAAAATTCATTTCCAGCTGGTCAAAATAGGCTCTGCAAAAGTATGTCTAAAATTGGATTTTGCACAATCTAAAAAATTAGGTTGTGAATATGTGCATGTATCTCTGATTCTGTAATACTTGTGTAAAAATTGAGATAGGTTTTTGTATATTGGCCTCTTAGGAACATAAAACCCCTTCAGTGTTGCAAACTTCTGTTAGGTTCTTATATTAATAGTATAGTCCCTTATTGTTGTTAGTGTAACCCCCTTATTGTTATTATTGTACCCCTATAACCCCCATATTGTTATTATTGTGCCCTTAAATTATTATTGTTAGGTCAGCTAGGATTACATTATGGCCCCACTAGGATTACATTGTGGCCCCATGGACTCCTATATATAGAAAGGAGGTTTTGTAATTTGTATAATCCAAGAATTATTCATTCATGTAATATATTGGACGTTTCCCCCTCAAAGTGACTTATTTCTAAGGCGTTGATATCTCTTTTCTTCTATTTTTGGAGTTGGTTTCACAACATTTGGTATCAAAGCTTTGATATTCTAGGGTTTCGCTGCTCCAAACAAGTCATTGTGGCATTTTCGCTATAACGTTTTTTCTACGACGTTTCAGAATATAAAATTTTTAGAGTACAAAGCCAAAATCATAAGGAACATTGTCGCAAAATTTTAGAGCTTGGTTCATAATATTTTTGGAGATATGATTTGTGCAAGTTAGGTCATTTTGCAGGCTCCTGAATTTAACCTAAATAGGTCATCGTGGTATTGTCGTAATAAATTTTTTTATACGAAGGTTCAGAAGCTGAAATTTTTAGAGTGTGAAGCCAAAATCCTGAGGAACATCATCACAAAATTTCAGAGCTTGGTTCACAACATTTTCGGAGATATGATTTGTGGAATTTAGGGATTTTTCAGGCTTCTAAATTTCATCTCAAAGAGGTGATCGTGGGAAAATATTCATAGCTCTCTCTCTGAGCATCAGATTGGAATTCTGTAAAAAGTGGCCACAATTAAATGGATTGCAGTTTTTGATCTATCAATTTCAGAGCCAAAGGAGGAAAAAGTAACACGTGGCAAGTCGTACAAGTTGGCTCTACTGAACTAGTCCAAAATTGGGTCATTGTGGGAGATTGGACATAATTTTTCCTTGAAGAATCCAAATCAGATCAGACCTATGGCATTTGAAAGAATCTTTAGAGGGCTACTACAGGGCTAAATTTAAAAAATTTAGGATCCACAGTTATAGAGATAATTCAATTTCAATATCGAGCTCCTCAAAAGCAAGTAAAAGGTGTGTATTTTTTTTCAGAATTGCATAAGTCTTGTTCGAAGAATCAAGTTGAATTGATTCCAAGGGAATATTGTAGAATAGATATCAGTATTGGATTCTAAAATGGCCCCTAAAAATAATTCAACACCCACTAAGCCTTTAGAAGGCTCTACTATGACTCATGAAGACGAAGAATTTCAACATTACATATCAAAATTGCAAGAGCAAGTGCAACAAATTTCGCTCTTCCAAAGAACAACAAAAAATGAAATGGAAGTTCTAAAGAAAGGCATGGAAACTAAGATGGATGGTTTGAAGAATGGCGTGGAAGCTAAGATGAATGATTTGGAAGCTAAAATGGATGGCATAGAAGTGGGCATGGAAGCTAAGATGGATGACATGGAAGCTAAGATCGATGAAAAAATGAAAGACAACATGGAAAACATGAAGAAGGATCTAAAAGTAGACATCGAAGGTTTGGAAAATTTGATACAAGAAATGTTTCCTAATGGTGAAAAGATAGTAGAGGAAACTCATGAGAACAAAATAAATGTTAATCGTGATTTCCTAAACTCTAATGTTGGAGGCAAGAACCACCATATTCCAAAAATGGATATGAGGAAGTTTGATGGAAAGAATCCTGTAACATGGATACTATAAATGGAGCAATATTTTGATCTCAATAATGTGCAAAACACACAAAAGGTACGCATTGAAACTTTACATTTAGAACAAAATACATTTGTATGGTATCGATGGCTTTGCTCCCGTAAAAAAATTGTCACTTGGTCAATTTTTATGGAGGAAATGATAGCACATTATGAGGATACAAAGACCACTACTTTCTTTAGCCAATTGATAAATCTCAAACAAAAGTGTTCAGTGGGGGAGCACATTGAGGACTTCCAAAAATTGAATATAAGGGTAACTGATCTTTCAGAGGAACATAGGATCGATCTCTTCATAGGTAATTTAAAGGATAACATCCAACATGAAGTTCATGTTTTGGAACTTGATTCATTGGAGAAGGCATTCAGGTTGGCAAGAAAAATTGAATGTAAAATTATGGCGACAAGGAAGCCTACCACTCACTTTTATAAAGATGGAAGTGTTGCTACTCCTAGATTTCCACGACCCACAAGGTTGACACCACAAAAATTGGAAGAAAAAAGAGCAAAAGGGCTTTGCTACAGTTGTGATAGAAAATACACTAAAGGTCATAAGTGTGCTAAGAAGAAATTATTTTACATAGATTGTGAAGAGGAAGAAGAAAATGAACAAGAAGAGGATATACACCAAGAACCAGCCCTAGAAGAGGAAGAAATGAGTCCGACCATATCGTGTAATGCATTGGCAGGAATTAACACTCAAACTCTCAAGATAGAAGTACATATAAAGAAGAAAAAGGTAATAGTGTTGATTGATTCAGGTAGCACCCATAATTTTATTCATTGTAAGGTAGCCAAGGAATTGAATTATTTCCTATGCCCAACACCAGAATGTCAAGTGATGGTTGCAAATGGAAGAACTATAAATTTCTCTGTAAAATGCCATAATATCAAGCTAACCATGGGGGAATATGTAATGAATAGTCCAATGCTTTCCATTCCTATGGGAGCTGCTGATGTTGTACTAGGAGTACAATGGTTACAATCTTTGGGGATGATAGCTTTTAATTTTCAAGAACTTTTCTTGAATTATTTTTCAGAAGGAAAGGAAGTTGAATTACAGGGTATTTCAGGGAAGCTGGGAAAGATAATAAGATCTAATGTCATGAAAAATATTCTAAAGAAAGAACAATGAGGCGTAATTGGACAACTATGCTCACTAGAAGTTCCAACATCAAAATCATCTATTTCTGTAGATCTCCAAAAAGTCTTAGACAATCATTCCAAGGTGTTTGAAACTCCTAAAGGACTCCCACCTATTCATGATCATGATCATGTTATTCATTTGATTCTAGGAAGTGTTCCTCCAAATATCAGGCCTTATAGATATCCTTATGTCCAAAAGAGTGAAATTGAACGTATGATTGCAAAAATGTTCGAGGCAGGTATAATTCAACCTAGTCAAAGTTCTTTCTCTGCTCTTGTAGTATTGGTACACAAGAACGATGGATCATGGCACATGCGTCCAGATTATAGGGAGCTCAATAAGCTCACTATTAAAGATAAATTTCCCATTCCTATGATTGATAAATTGTTGGATGAATTACATGGAGCAATTTATTTTACCAAGTTAGATCTTCATTCAGGATATCATCAAATTAAAATGAAGACTGAAGATATTCCAAAAACAGCATTTCGAACTCATGAGGGTCATTATGAATTTTTTGTCATGCCTTTTGGCCTTACCAATGCACCTTCTACATTTCAAGGGTTGATGAATTCCATTTTCAAACCCTTCCTTAGAAAATTTTTTCTAGTATTTTTTGACGATATACTAATCTACAACAGGTCTTAGAAGGATCACGTTCAACATGTTGAAAGGGTGCTCAAACTATTACAGGAGAAATAACTATATGCAAAAACATCCAAATGTTTCTTTGGAGTACAAGAGTTGGAATATCTGGGTCATATTGTATCTCATGAGGGTGTTAAGGTAGACCCTAACAAAATTAAAGCCATTAAGGAATGGAAAGTCCCCACAACCATAAAGCAGTTGCGAGGATTTCTCGGGTTAACAAGTTATTATCGCAAGTTTGTTAAGAATTATGGGAGAATAGAAGCACCTCTAACAACATTATTGAAGAAAGATGCATTTTCATGGACTCCTGAAGAAACTAAGGCCTTTGAACATCTTCAAGAGGCAATGTGCCTAGCACTGGTCTTAGCTACGCCAGACTTCACAAAATCCTTTATTGTGGAATGTGATGCCTCAGGAAATGGAATTGAAGTTGTTTTAATGCAAGAAGGAAGACCCATTGCTTTTGAAAGTCGTCCAATCAAAGGAAAGTATTTACAAAAAACTATTTATGTGAAGGAAATGTTACCAATACTGCATGCACTAAAGAAATGGTGAATTTACCTAATGGGAAGACACTTCAAGGTAAAAAATGATCATGATAGTCTTAAATACTTTTTGGAACAAATAATATCTTCAGAAGAGCAGCAAAAATGGGTCACAAAGATGTTGGGATATGACTTTGAAATAATCTACAAAAAAGGGAAGATAAATGTTGTTGCAGATGCACTCTCAAGAAAAAATGAAGAGGTGGAAGAATTTCTTTGTGCCATTTCTATTATCCAACCAGATTGGATAATCGAAGCAAGATATGAATGGAAGAAGGACGAAGAAGTGTGGACACTCATTCAAAAGTTGCAGCAAGATCCTAGTACATATTATACATTTAGTTGGAAAAATGATTCCTTGTTGTACAAATATCGCTTATATCTTTGTAAGAATTCCCAACTAAAACAAAATATTCTTTTGGAATTGCACACTTCTCCTTTAGGAGGACACTCAGGATTTTTAAAAACTTACCACAGGGTGACGAAAGAATTTTTTTGGGATGGCCTTAAATATGATATTCAAAAGTTTGTGGCAGAATGTTTGGTTTGCCAGCAGAATAAATTTGATACAATTAAGAACCCGAGTCTTCTACAACCTTTATCCATTCCAAGTCAACGTTGGGAGGAGATTTCAATGGATTTTATCACAGGTTCACCTAAGTTCGAAGGAAAGAGTGTCATGATGGTGGTAGTTGATAGACTTACCAAGTATGCACACTTTTGTGCATTATCTCATCTATTTAAAGCAAGTACAATTGCTACTACATTTATGGACACAATTCAAAAGCTACATGGAAACCCAAGGGTTATTATGAGCGACAGAGATCCATTTTTACTGGAAATTTTTGGACGGAGTTATTTTCTTGTTTGGGTACTCAATTAGCTCATAGCTCATCTTATCATCCTCAATCCGATTGTCAAACTGAGATAGTAAATAAATGTTTGGAAGGATATCTTCGTTGTTTTGTATCTGATAAACAAACACAATGGGTCAAGTGGTTACCTCTTGTTGAATGGTGGTATAACACTTCCTTCCATACTGCAGCAAAAATGACCCCATTTATGGCACTTTATGGATATCATCCACCATCCATCACATCATCTTTAAGGGAAAATTCGAAGGTTCAAGCAGTGGAAGATCACATCGAGCATCAGCAAGAAGTTCTCCAACTCTTAAAGGATAACCTGAACTTGGCACAAAATCGAATGAAACAACAGGCAGATCAACATCGCAGCGAGAGAAGTTTTGATGTAGGAGATTGGGTATTTTTACGGCTACAACCATATAAACAAATGTCCCTCATGCAAGCTAAGAAGGATAATAAATTATCGCCAAAGTACTATGGTCCTTACAAGGTGTTGCAAAAGATTGGTACTATGGCATACAAATTGGAGCTTCTTGTTTCTTCGCGAGTACATCCAGTTTTCCATGTTTCATGCTTAAAGAAGGTTATAGGTGAAAATATTCCAGTTCAAACAATATTGCCAGAACTTGATGAGGAAGGAAAAATCATATTGGAACCGAAAGCGGTCACGGAAACAAGAACTCGACAACTACGGAATCGATCAATTTCAGAGTATCTCATCAAGTGGAAGAACTTACCCACTGAAGATTCTACATGGGAGGACGAGAATTTTATACAGAAGCACCCAGAGCTACTCAAGCGTTGAGGACAACACTTTTTTGAAGGAGAGGGGCATGTTAGGTCCCTATATTACTAGTATAGTCCCTTATTGTTGTTAGTGTAACCCCCTTATTGTTATTATTGTACCCCTGTAACCGCCATATTGTTATTATTGTGCCCTTAAATTATTATTGTTAGGTCGGCTAGGATTACATTGTGGCCCCACTAGGATTACATTATGGCCCCATGGACTCCTATATATATAAAGGAAGTTTTGTAATTTGTATCATCCAAGAATTATTCATTCATGTAATATATTGGAGGTTTCCCCCTCAAAGTGGCTTATTTCTAAGGCGTTGATATCTCTTTTCTTCTATTTTTGGAGCTAGTTTCACAATAACTTCATCTTGGATTGGCCACAATAGTTTCTCCAAAACTATGACTTAAATAGGTAATTTCTGAAAAATGTCCCTTCTTGCTCTGTTTTCATCTTTTAACCTTACTGTTCTTTTAACTTTTTTACTTTCACTTTGGATAAAATTCATTGTTGCTAGTGAATGTGTTTTCATCTCTGTTTAACCATTAGTGCCTCTGTATTTACTTTTTTGACTTTCACTAATGCACTTTAACTCTGATGCGCTTTGGCTGTTATGTTTTCACTATCATTTGAATTCTTATTTCAATTTTACCATTCATTGTGCAATTTATAATCATTTTGATCTCTCTCTGACTTCGATTTAATCCTTTCTTTGTATAAAAATTGTTTTTTGAATGAAGCTTTTGAATTAAAATATGAGAATTTGGAGCAAACAATTTTGTCAACTAGTATTGAAACTATTGGCCCAATTTCATATTCTGAAAATAACCTGCAGAAATCAAATAATTTGTTAATAAAACACAAGTTGGAAGGGAAGCCAGTAATGACTTTAGGGAACAGGGGATATAGTGAAAGTAATTCTAGCCATAACAGGGGTTTCTCGCAATTTCACAGAGGTGTGGGAATAAGGGTAGAGATGGGTTTTGATTATTTGCAAAGGGTTTCAAATTATTTTGAGGTTCCTAATATCTATAAAAAAGCTTAAAACTTCTTCAATTTTCATTTAAACAAGTTACAGTATTCGAAATTAGGGTTTCATCAGGGATTTTTATCAAATACTTTCTTTGAAGTTAAAAATAAGTCTTTTCTATGCATAAAAGGGCTTTATTAGGCTTAATTCCTTCAAAAAACTTCTTTCAAAATGATAAACAGATCATTTTTTGTGAAGAATACCTATTTGTGAAGGTATTTTGGTTTTTAACTGGGTTTCGAGGTCTCAGTTATGTTCTGATGGCTTTTGGAGGTCTCTGGAAGAAAAAAACTATGTACAGGGTCTGTTTCTTCAATCGAGAGGATGAACGCATGTAGAAAGGGTTCGACTGTATGTATTATGAAGGTTTTATAACATTTTTAGGTCAAAACAAGTTGGAAAATGTAGAAAAAATGACTTAATTCCGCATTTAGGAGTTTGTTAGGTGTTTTTAGGTTTAGAATAGCCTATAATAAATGGAAGTCACATTGAATAAATGGTGGTTTTTGGGCTTCAAAGGAAAAAATCAATAGTGGTTATCGTTCAGGAAAAAGGTGGTAAGTGGTATTAGTTGGATCGGATGCGATCCAATAGAGCTAGGCCACGCGGAGGAGAGAGGAAAGGGAGAAACAACCCATTTTGCGTGGATTGAAAAGTGTTATTTTCGAGCAACTTTATTTGTGATATAGCCAGGTGATCGTCAGATTTCAGATGGTCAATGCGAATGACTGCGATTCACTGTGAAGGTGCTCGAAAGTCAGAGGTGGGGTCCGGGGTCTAATATATGGTGGGATAAGTTTTAAACCTTATAAATATACTTTTATAACGTTAAAAACTTTATGTTATTTTATTGGATGGGGGTAAAGTTATGTGTTTTCAACTAAAACATTAACAAATGTTTTAATAACGTTGGTGCAGGTATGTATTAATGGTAACTAAAACCTTTTAACAAGTGTTTAAAGACCATAGGGGTGGGGTTTATAACATAAGATAATTTTAAACCTATGAGAAAAAGCGGGGATTTATTTTATCATGTGGGGATAAATAAACATAGGTTTAATTTAAAATAAATGGGTTTTGGGATATTAATATATAAATAAATTAATATATATGGGAGGGTTTATTATAAGGATTTAATATTTAGGTTAGAAATTAATATGAAATGGAGAATGTAATGAATGAGATGAGTAAAAATACATAAATTTAAACTAAGTAAAGTGTAAATAGGCCATTTTAACACAATTTGTCCCATTTTGATTCTTTACACATAAAATTAGGATAAAAATGTATTTTATAGGTTTTTTGAGTGTTTTTGAATGAAAATGAAATTAATTAAGTAGGTTTTTTACTTTTACTAAGAAAAAAATGTGTTTTACTTAGGAAAAGGGATCATAATCTTGGAAAGGGTGAATATGCTGATGAAATGGGTTTTATGTAGGGAATCCAATATTTTTAACCAATCAGTTACTAAGCCTTGGGTCTGGTCCGAACAGAAGTCAGAGAAATGCTCTGAGCCTCTTTAATTGAAGGTTTAAAATAATGGATCATTGTGGGGGAGGGGAAATTAGTTATTTTTTCCCGATGATGCTTTATTACATGTCTTGCACAACTTCTTTCTACCTATCCATCACTATTCTAAAATTTTTACTTCATTTTCATGGGTGCATTTAAGCTTGCAACCCTAAATCAATTTTTCTTTCAAAGCATAAATATATCTAAGTCTAACCTTATTTAATCTGAGGGCTCAGATTAAACTATTGAGCTCCTCATTATTCTCTGACTATCTATTGATTTGCATATGCTTGAATAATCGAACCTTATCATCATAACCCTTCCATGTAGGGATAAAAGTTGAGAGTGCAAGCTTTCGTGATCCATAACATTTTAAAAATATATAACTCTTTCGGGAAATCACATAATAAATTTCATAATCGACAAGTTTCGAACTACCAACTGTAGTTCATCATCAGGATGATGATGAACTATAGTTGGTAGTTCGAAACACGTCGATTCCGAAATTTATTATGTGATTTCCCGGAAGAGTTATATATTTTTAAAATATCTATTGATTTGTCAAGTTTAAATTGTTTGACATATATTTATTCTCTATCTAACAACATGAAATTTAAAGCATTAGAGGTCAAGTTTAAGTTGTTTGACCCTCATGGATTGTGGCATTTAGGACAATTTTCGCACATGCTTTTTTTAAAATTAAACTAAAGTAGTGGCATTTGAACTTGCAACACCTTCATGATCTATTTTTGATGGGGTTCATATTTAATATTATTTTGATCTTTGCTTCTTTTCGTCCTTTGATTGTTCTTTTAGGACATACCCTATTTTCATTTTTTAATTTGGGAATACATTTGCAGAAAGAAAAGGTATGTACAATATTTCAAAAGTTTAACAGAGTTAATTCAAAATTATGAATCATATATTTATAGGACACTAACAGTGGCTTGACATGGGGATGGAATCTCCTTGTGAGATGTCAAGAACACCGTCGACGAGTAGCCTGATCCTTTGAGCCAATCCCAAACATGCATTTGCTTTGTTATAAAATCTTTGTGACTGAAACTCTTGAACTGAAATTTACTTCCTTTTCTATAAACTGAAAGCTAATCTGAGACCAAAAGGTGCTGCAACCTTCAAACCAATCTACTAAATCATCAATATCTTAGGACCTTTTTCTTGGCTTCAAATATTAATGAATTATTTCAAAACTAGCTGAAAACTGAAATAAGCTTAAATCATACCTACTTATTCTAATCAGCTGTCCAACTGCTGGTTAGGTAAAATGAAATAGCCAATGCAACGATTCAAGAATTATATACATTGAGGTATTTTTTTGCATGTGCTTGTTCATTGTCAAAATTGTAATTCTGCAACCTATTAGAAACTTGTCAACAAATGAGAGGGTAAGGAAATACTTGATTTCCTTTGTTGACTCTAGAAACTTTTCAAAAGGATATTTCAAGATATATACACTAATTTTTAACTGATATAAACAACTATACATTTGTTCTGAATAGCCTCCATGCCATGAAATTGGAATGTTTTTTTCATCTTTATCTCCCTGCAAAATTTCGGATAAGATTTGTGATGATATTCCTACTAATTGTAATGTTTGACTTCTGAAAACTTTATCATCTTGATTCTGTAACTCATAGTTATTTAATGGAGGAAGGCTTTGAATGCAATCAATATCCAACATATGGGAAAATTGCTGCAACCTATGGCATATAGGATTCCATGGGACTTCATAAATTTAAACAAGTTGCTCATCATTTTCTTTAAATATGTTATACCACCTTCCCTTTAAAATCTGAAATGATTCAAAAAATAGTGGTATTGAATTATCTTGTGTTATTTGATTAGATGTTTCAATGGAATTTGATAACTGTACTTGTGAAACTGAATAATAATGATTAATAAATTCATTTTTTTCTTTTTTGTCCATAACGATCTCTAAAGACTGATGATTATTGACTACATTAAAGTTGTCTCTAATAAAATGAAATGAAAAAAAAAAAGAGAGGTAAAGAACCTTCACTTATTTCCAAATTTTGTGCTCTTTCTTCCTTACTCTCATAAATGATTTTCATTAGCTGATTACTATCTTCAATCTGCTGAAACTGCATTTATTCATCCCACAAACTAGCTTCTGATTGCTCTATAAAGTTAGCTTGAGTTTGGAGAACATAACTATCATCATAATGATCATACTTAGGAAAATAATCAAAAGAAGGAATGTCATCAAACATACACATTAGATCAGTAGATTGTTTCTTCTCATATTGATCTATAAATCCATTTTTTGATCTATGATAATTGGAATTAGCAGGAATTTGTTCATGGCTATCAACCTCTTCTATTTTTTCATGGTGATTTTGAACAAAAAAATCATTTTTCATGGTGATCTTCTATATCATTTCTTCTATTTTAATTACCAAAAGGTCGGGTTTTATCTCTTCAATGTTTTTATTCTCTTCTTCAGTTTTCAACTTTTCATTTCTGATTTGCAGATTAACTTCTACATCAACTACAATGTTCTGCATCTGTACAAGTGTTTCTAGATCTCTTTCTCTTAACTGAAATTCTATTTCTGGATCAAAGGAACTTGGATAATGCAAGAGAGCTGAATCATGAGGAGGTCTTATATTTTCTGGCATTGAATAATAAACTTGATTAAATCTGTCAGAAAATTGTTGTATTGTTTCATTTGGATGTATTTTTAACTGATTATATTATTTTATGATTATGAAAAGATTGAATTTAATTATCCATCCATTAAGAAATTTTTTGACAAACTGCTAGAAATTTGAGATGCTTGCATTAGGAAGATTCTTGAACCAACTCTTTATTCTATTTTGAAAAGAAAGAGAAAAAATTCTAATCCTAACATCATGTTCATCAATCTCAAATAGGTCCAGATAATTCTCAAAATTTTGAATATGTATTTTAGCAGTGATACCATTCTCTCCATCAAATATAGGAAGATTTTTGTAGTAGTTATCAGGAAAATCATGGAGTATAGGAGGTCAAATAAGAGGTTTATATCTATCTAGAACTTTATATGGTACAGGAATATGTACAGGGATTGTAAGCTCAGTATTGATTATTTGAGGCTTCTTAATTTAAAAATGATCATCATTAGATTGAGAAGAAAGCTGCTCAAAGAGATCAAGAGAATTAGTACTTAGAATCTTCAAAGGAAAATAATAAAAAACTAATCTAAGATCTTCTATAAAATACAATATACCTTGAGAAAATTTCTTAATGAGAAAGAACATAATGTCTTGGATTAAGATCCAAGTTGAAAGCTTAATCTTTCCATATTTTTCTTTTAGGTTCATTCCTCCAGTGGAGTCCTGATTGTGAAATTGATTTGGAGTCGCCAGGTGGATGATTTTAACCTTTGTTTGTCTGATCACTGTCCACCATCATAGATCAGATCTAAACCTGTAAAATATTTCTGAAGAAAATGTTAGTTCCCTTGTATTCTCGCCAATATGTTATCACTCAGTGATTTTTCAAGCTTAAAGAAAGAAATAGTCCGAGGTAACCACAAACCTAATTTTAAACTTTAGGATCTAGCCTTCCTAGGGTTCAGAGAGGGCTCTCTCTACAAGATTGAACTTTGCTTTTAAATATTATTTTAGGCTAGTTATAATGTAAAAATTGGTTTGGTTTGGTGAGAAAAATCACTTAATGGGATGGATAGTGGGAGATCTCCTTGTCCATTGGGCTAAGGGGTCAAAAGTCAAGAAGACAGGACTAGGATCAAGGTTAAAAAGTCAAATGTTTTTAGGGCAAGATAGATAAATCTTTGAATACCTTGGAACGCTGATTTGGTGAAGTGGATTAATCAGGATAAAGAATAATGAAGGATTCTTTAATCTGGATAAGCAAGGAGTAGACAGAGGTCATTCGAAAGAGGGAGCAATTAAGGGTTCCCTACTCTGGAAATCAGCAGAAAACATAGAAATGATAAACATTTAAAGACAGGGTGCTTTTAACAAATCCTGTAATAATACTCCTGATTTATAATTCAAATTTAGAGAACATATATGGATGCATGTAAACATAAGAAGATAAACAAAGACAGTAGAAAGTACTTCACTTCAATGGCTCATCACATGAATCCCGAAATACGATGCTAGATGATTTGATCCAGTCTAGTACTCGAACTTGCAACAAAAAAGCCTTCAAGTCCAAAAAAAATGACTATAGAAATCTTCAACAATTTATTCCACTATAATGCTTCAAAAGATGGAGTATTTTTACAAATTCTAAGCTAAAATATCCTGAAAAAATATCAAGATTGGTTTATAAATATCTCAAATTGTTTTACAGAAATAAAACTTAATAAAAGGACACTCAAAACTAATGAATCTATTTGGCACTATACTTATGGATTTATGGTGACAAAGAAGAAAATTCAAATTTTATATCAACTCTTAGTTGATTATGAGGCATCCAAGTCACTAATTGTCTCCTTCATTTGTGCATTTTTCTCGAGAAAGTTTGCAAAGTTTGGGTCCAATGATACATTTTTATATATAAATCCGAAATATATTTGTAAAAAGTGAAAGAGGGTTTTGTATATACATGTTATTGAGATAAACCTCTCTTATTTTCCCACAATTCATTTCCATCTATTCACAATAGGCTCTGCAAACATATGTCTAAAACTGGATATTGCACAATTTGAAACGTAGGCTGCACAAATGTGCATGTATCTATGATTCTGTAATACATATGTAAAACGTGCAATATTTTTTTGTATATTGGCCTCTCAGGAACATAAACCTCCTTCAGTTTTACAAAATTAATCTTGGATTGTCCACAATAGTTTCTGCAAAACTATGACTTAAACACGAAATTTCTGGAAAATGTCCCTTCTTGCTCTATTTTCATCTTTTAACCTTACTGTTCTTTTAACTTTTTTTACTTTCACTTTGGATAAAATTCATTGTTGCTGGTGAAAGTGTTTTCATCTCTGTTTAAGCATTACTACCTCTGTATTTACTTTTTTGAATTTCACTGATACACTTTAACTCTGATGCTCTTTGACTGTTCTGTTTTCACTGTCACTATGAATTCTTATTTCACTTTTACCATTCACTGTGAAATTTATCATCATTTTGATCTCTCTTTGACTTTGATTTAATCCTTTCTTTGTATACAAATTATTTTTTGAACGAAGCTTTTGAATTAAAATCTGAGAATTTGGAGCAAACAATTTTGTCAACTAGTATTGAAACTATTGGCCTAGTTTCATATTCTGAAAATAACCTGCAAAAATCAAACAACTTGTTACTAAAACAAAAGTCGGAAGGGAAGCCAATAATGACTTTAGGGAACATGGGATATAGTGAAAGGAATTCTAGCCATAGCATGGGTTTATCTCAATTTCACAGAGGTGTGGGAATAAGGGTAGAGATGGGTTTTGATTATTTGCAAAGGATTTCGAATTATTCAGAGGTTCCTAAGATCTGTAAAAGGGCTTAAAAATTCTTCAATTTTGATTTAAATAAGTTACAGTATTTGAAACTGGGGTTTCATCAAGGATTTTCATCAAATACTTTCTTTGAAGTTAAATATAAGTCTTTTCTGTGGATAAAAGGGCTTTATCAGGCTTAATTCCTTCAGAAAACTCCTTTCAAAATGACAAACAAGTCATTTTTTGTGAATAATATCTGTTTGTGTACGTATTTTGGCTTTTAACTAGGTTTCGAGGTCTCAGACAGGTTTTGATGGCTTTTGA
Organism: Pinus albicaulis; assembly: GCA_034641835.2. Taxonomy (NCBI): domain Eukaryota; kingdom Viridiplantae; phylum Streptophyta; class Pinopsida; order Pinales; family Pinaceae; genus Pinus; species Pinus albicaulis. Next base: position 1,546,175,649 of record CM076579.1, on the reverse strand, counting down.
AGGTCTTTGGAAGAAAAAAAATGTGTACAAGGTCTGCTTCTTTAGTCGGGACGATGAACACACACAGAAAGGGTTCGACTGTATGTATTATAAAGGTTTTATAATGTTTTTAGGTCAAAACAAGTCGGTAAATGCAGAGAAAAATGACTTAATGGCGCATTTAGGAGTTTGTTAGGCGTTTTTAGGTTTATAATAACCTATAATAAATGGCAGTCACATCGAAAAAATGGTGGTTTTCGGGCTTCAAAGCTGAAAACCGCAAGTGGTTATCACACAGGAAAAAGGTGGTAAGTGATATTAGTTGGATCAGATGTGATCTAATAGAGCTGGGCCATGTGGAGGAGAGAGGAAAGGGTGAAAAAAACCATTTCGCATGGATTGAAAAGTGTTAGGTTCGCACAACTTTATTTGCGATATTTTAGGTGATCGTCGGATTTGGGATGGCCAATGCAAATGGTTGCAATTTACTGTGAAGGTGCTCGGCATTCAGAGGTGCGGTTCAGGGTCTGATATATGGTGGGATAAGTTTTAAACCTTATAAATATACATTTATAACGTTAAACACTTTATGTTATTTGATTGGACAGGGGGTAAAGTTATGTGTTTTCAACTAAAAAATTAACAAATTTTTCAATAAAGTTGGCGCGGGTATGTATTATATGGTAACTAAAACCTTTTAACAAGTGTTTAAAGACCATAGGGGTAGGGTTTATAACATAGGATAATTTTAAACCTATGGGAAAAAGGGGGGATTTATTTTAACATGTGGTAATAAATAAACATAGGTTTAATTTAAAATAAATGGTTTTTGGGATATTAATATATAAAGAAATTAATATATACGGGAGGGTTTACTATAAGGATTTAATACATAGATTAGAAATTAATATGAAATGGAGAATGTAACGAATGAGATGAATAAAAATACATAAATTTAAACTAAATAAAGTGTAAATAGGTCATTTTAACACAATTTGTCCCATTTTGATGCTTTAGAAATAAACTTAGGATAAAAATGTGTTTTATAGGTTTTTTGAGTGTCTTTAAATGAAAATGAAATTAATTAAGTAGGGTTTTTACTTTTACTAAGCAAAAAATGTGTTTTACTTAGGAAAAGGGATCATAATCTTGGAAAAGGGTGAATATGCTGATGAAATGGGTTTTATGTAGGGAATCCAATATTTTTAACCAATTAGTTATTAAGCCTTGGGTCCGGTCCCAACAGAAGTCAGATAAATGCTCTAAGCCTCTTTAACTGAAGGTTTAAAATACTGGATCATTGTGGGGGGAGGAGAAATTAGTTATTTTTTCCTAATGATGCTTTATTACATGTCTTGCACAACTTCTTTCTACCTCCCCATCATTATTATAACATTTTTTACTTCATTTTCATGGGTGCATTTAGGCTTGCAACCCTAAATCCATTTTTCTTTCAGATCATAAATTTATCTAAGTCTAACCTTATTTCATCTGAGGGCTCAGATTCAAGTGTTGAGCTCCTCATTTATTCTCTAACTATCTACTAGTTTTTCAAGTTTAAATTATTTGACATATCTTTATTCTCTATCTAACAACATTAAATTTAAAGCATGAGAGGTCAACTTTAAGATGTTTGACCCTCATGGATTATGGCATTTAGGAAAAGTTGCACACAATATTTTTTGCAAAATTAAACTAAAGTAGTGGCATTTAAACTTGCAACACTTTCATGATCTATTTTTACAGGGTTCATATTTATTATTCTTTTTATATTTGTTTCTTTTTGTCCTTTGATTGTTCTTTTAGGACATACCCTCTTTTCATTTTTTAATTTGGGAATACATTTGAAGAAAGAAAAGATATGTAAAATATTTCAAAAGTTTAACAGAGTCAATTAAAAATTATGAATCCTATATTTATAGGACCCTAATACATTCATTAAAAATATCAATGTGAATAATGGATGGAAAAAGGAACCTACAAGAATCGAAACTACCTTAAAAAAACACCCTATATTCGAGCTATAAAAATAAAAAATTCTCTCCATCCCATAGAAATCAAGTATAAATATGAAATATATGCTTTTCAACACTGATTGCAAAGTGTATCCTTTCTTCTTGCAATACATTTGTAGCAGCCTTGGTGACAATATATTGGTTCGCTTAACTCTGCATTTCGAGGTTATTGTCTTTCCATTTCCAGTTGTTGTGTAGTTGGATACTTTCAGTAACGAGATCACTCAGCCTAGAATCGGGGATTCCAACAACCACCAGAATCCTTGGATGGTTGGTTCACTAAAATATCCTCTACCTAGAAAAATATAATATTTTTCCCAGGAAAAAGTCGTAATTTTTCATTAATATAAAAGAAACAATACATGTTACATTTTACATATAAAAACCATTAATTCCATGGTTTTATATATCATCTCTGAAGAGGCTAATAGTAGGCAGGTAATCAACAAGTATCAATGATAATAAACATATTCTAATCACAAATATGTACAAATATTACATGGTAGTAGCTGAGATAAATAATGTTGATAATATGTGTTCATCATGAATATAACAGATCGCCAAAAATGGTGATGAGAAAAAAATTGTAGTCATGGAGTGACTGCTTTCATATCCTGAATGTCGTCTATGAATGGTTTGTGATAATATTGGAACACCTATTCCCCATCATGTTCAATAATGAGAAACCTACCCCACTCTAGCTCTTCTGCTTCTTTGGAAATCTTGTCTGCCACTTGGTTCCTTTACATAACTCCATCTTTTGTTCATCAGATGAAAGCTCACTAGTTCTTTGCATTTATTAAGTTACTAATTATCTCTTTAAAGCTTCATCCTTTGCTATTATCCATGCACATAATCTAGTTGTAGCTTCGATAATTCAAAATTAGAATCCATACAACTTTTATTAATTCAGTACAAGCACCCAAGGTTCCTCAGTTTTATCTTTTTAGCATTTGCACAGGTAAATTTCTTATACTGTCCTAGATAGCTTGATATCTGATATAAATGATAGTGTGAGCCCCTCAATAAGACCCAGAACAAAACCATCTAATATAATGTTATTGGACCACATTCATGCCTCTATTAATCAAGGATTTAAATAAGCTGCATGTCCCTATGCTTGGATTAAATCCCCTTTCAATCATTTCTTCCATTATCTTCTGAGCCTCTATTGTGTTACCCACCTTGCAGAAACCATGTGCTATAATATCATAAGACCACTCATTCGGAACACGACATTCCTTGGAAATTCTTCTGAATAGATCACAAGACAATTTCATTTTACCTTCCTTGCACAAACCTCTGAGCAATATATTGTAAGCAATAATGTTACCACCAAATGATTGTTTTATTAATTCTTCCAGAAGTCCCAAACTGAAATCTAGTCACCATGCATTAGAAAGCCTGTCAACAAAAAAACTGAAGACACTAATACCACCAGGTGGTCTTTGCTTACACATGTCTTCAAAGAGAACCAAGGCTCGATTGAGGTCTTGTACTTTAAAACAATGTTGTAATAGTACAATGTAAATGAAGATAGAGTCGTGGCGCCATTTCATCTTCATGTCACCAAAAATATTTAGAGCCATATTAAATTTGTCTCTTTTACATAAAATATAAATAACTTCCTCGTAGCACAAAAGCTTGGGACGAATCCTTTCCCAATCGTCTCTTCAAAGAACATTAGTGCTAGCTCTACATTGCCTGCAATGCGAAGGCCCCTTACAAAGACATTGTATAATATATTTCTTGGAGGATTAATTGCCAATATTGATTCAAAGAATTTCAATGCATCAACCACCCTTTTACATCTCAGGTAGCCAGTTAGCAAGCTAAGATGGCAAATCAAATTTGGTGCCCACTTATTTCTATTCATCTTTTCATATAATTTTGTAGCTATTTCTAGTCGAACTACATAGAAAAGGCCTTGGATAAAAGCATTATATAAATTGGTATTGGGGGATAGACTAATTACATGCATATACAACAGTGGAAGAACCTAATCTGCATGAATTTTTTCACAATGAACATTAATCACAGTTTTGAAAATATTGCAACTTAGAGAGTAGCCATATTTCCATATTTCTAGCAATAACTTCAAGGCCATCCTTCCCCTTTTTGCATGGCATAATTCATGTATTAGAGTATAGTAAACTCTTTCATCAACAGACATGTCATTTCTTCTTATTTTAATTGGCAACAAATATGCATCATCCACCCTACCTGCCTTGCAGAGAGTAGAAATGAATTTTCTGCAAATTGCAACACCAGGGGCACGATGTCTATCAATGCTTGCATCAATCAGTTGGCACATTTTATCAAATCTCCGAGCCTTCCACAAATCATTTTCAAGAGTGAATTAGGTTAGTTTACCAGGAAAAAAATCTCTCATTAACCCATCTTCCAGGACTCTGTACGCATCATCTGCTTTTTCAGCTATGCAAAGGGCATTGATAAGCTCATTGTAGGTCATATAATGCGGATAAAGCCCCATTTATTATTTCTCATTAAATAATGCGAATGCAACTTCAACCAGCCCTCCCTTGAAGAAAAAGTGAACTGTTGCATTCATGGTACTCTCGTCTGGAAAAATATGCTTCTCTCTCATCTCAATCAGCAAATCAAAGAGCTCCTCAAGTTTGTTTTTCCTCAGAAGTCCACTCGCCAATGCATTGTAGCATCGAGGTCCAGGAACATATCCTTATGAATTTATATTCTGGAAGAACTCCAGGTCTTCAACCAGAGCACTGATCCATGCATCATACACTTTACACATCGGAATATTCCTCTCTTTCCTAAATTCCTCAATTAGTATGTAGGCTTCTTTCATTTTTTTTCCTTGCAAAGTGCACTAATAACTATTTCGAGTGCAATTTCATTCACTGAACCATAATTCATTTTAAGTTCATTAAATATTTGTTTGGACTCGTCTAACTTACCCTATTTGCAGAGATTTTTTATCATTATAACATAAGTGTTAGAATCCTCAAAACCCGCCTGAAAAAGTCGCTTGTAAATGGTATCAACCACATCAAAGAAATCTTCCTCCACCAATCTATTCAACAACATGTTATAAGCAAACCCATCTAAATTTACTCCTTGGAATCTCATCCATGCAAACACCTGTAGTGCCATATCATCCTTTCCTACAAGCGCATAGCCCATTATTAATGTATAATAAAACCGAAGACCCAATATGTTTTTTTTTAATTTTGAAATGACTCTAGCCAGTCGAACAGGACTCCTATTAATTTTGCTCGAGAGAGCATCTTGAGTAAGGTGTAATAATAAACTCTGGTGTGTTGATAACCCATTTGTCTCCTAGCCTAGTCAAAAAAATTCAACCCATGCAATACATCATTCTGAAGCTTGAGTACCCTCACAACACATTCTTTAGTGAGATTTATATCAAGCTATGTAAGTGTCTCATATGTTTTTACACTCTGATGGTCTTGAGACAGTACTTCACAAATCCTATTTACATCTCTCCTCAACTGCTCATTTCTCCATGCTCGAGGTTGAAGTATTATGTCTGAAAACCACTCTTTGAATGAGAAAGCAATGTATCTTAGACTGACATTATAAGCTTCTTCCTCATTGCCATCGACTACTGCTCCCATAGTTGTGGTCGAGCTTTGACAAACAAGATGGGTTTCCAATGGAGATGAGTTGTAATAGTCTGCAAGTTGGTAATGGAATCCTCTTGTTCTATAGGAACTTTTGAGTGCATCTCCTCCACATATTTCTAGATTTTTTCTCATGATCCATCCAAGCCTCTCTTGTACAACATTGATTCTTCTTTCTTTTGTTTCCCCTCCCACGTGTTTATTATATAAAGTAGTCTCAATGCAGAGATTGGAAGTGGAGATGTTGAAATTTCTACTATATCCATTGATGCCATAGCTCCCTCAATGGTTTCATCGACGTGAGTACCCAAGCCTCCTCATTCTTCTTTTGGGTATCTCAAAGGATGCCCTTGTGAAAAAATCACAAGATCGAATGCCTTCCACATGGAAAACAAAATCAGAAGATCGAAATCCCTTCGGTTGGATGGATTGATACAATGTCATTAAGTGATACATATGAAATAGCTAGACATAATTAGTAAAATGTATCAGATTAAAATTTCATGGGGGATTTATAAGAAGAGTGACCCCAGTTTATTCCCCAACCAGTGCAATGAGTCAAACTCTCCTTGCGAACTAGCACCATCGGTTTCAATGTTTTCTACTTCCAAGGATTTGCAGGATTGTGAATCAATTGTTTTGACCATTGCAAGAGTATGGAAAGCCTGTAAAGCAGGGAGATCCAACCACTCAATCACTCCTAGTTATACCAACAATAATACTCTCTAATTTCGTTGATGTGCATATACTAAAAGAAACTATGTACATTCTTTCGGAACTTGTATCTGCAAGTGATATTGTGGCTCAAATTCTTTCCAATGAAGACTCAGATTTTGAGTGTACTCATATTAAGCCTTTCAATATTTAATTGGAAAAGTGCTCAAGCAAAACGACTCTCCACTTTCAGAACTAACAAGTGTAGCTAATAGTGATGATTAATTTCACAGAATCATCCATAGAAAAGTAAATTAAGAGAGTTGTACAGAATGCAAGGCAAAAGAGATTGAATGACATATAAATTGGGAATGTTGGTTTCAAAGGATAACTTATGAACAAGTAATATTGAGAAAGTGATGCAAAATGCAGTGTACCTTTGTTTCTTCTGGCTGTACCCCTCTCAACACCAGTTTGCAAGATCCAACAGAACCCAATACTGCCTTCATGCATTGCAACTTCTACCCTAACAGGATCAACAGTTAAAATATCAACATCAATCACCACAAACATTGCAAGTGTAGTGACTTCTGTCCATAACTCAATCCACACAGAACCTTTAAGATCTCCAAAATCAAGGGCCTGAAAGCCTCATCTAGGGCTATATCCTGATACATCCACCGCAACCAATATCCACAACTGAAACAGAGTTGTGAATCCATTGTCCTCTTTTGGTTCTATAACCTACCACAAAAAAAAAAAAACCTAAGAGTCGATACATTTCCTATCACCATCTCATCGGCATTTATCCAATCAAATGGGCTAAGCTCTGAAATGTTCTTGGCACTGCTCCCTTAGAAGCTTACACTCCATAATTTTTTAGATGCAGTGGTAAAGTCTAGAGGCATGACAAAGAGCCTAAAAACCCCTACAAATGGAGGCAACGCTAGCCCTATCGAAACCCCTGCAAAAGGAGGCGAGGTTGGCCTTGTCACTGGAGGTGAGGTTGGCCTTGTCCCTGGATTCAAGAGGGAAGAAAATGTAACAATGCTTCATCAGAAGAGTTGACCAGTCAACCTCGCGATCCTCTTTCGACCTCCTAGTAACAATTACCTGTCTCCAACCTTCATCGTGTCTACTTTCCCTCTTCTTTTTCGTCATTTTGCCGCTCCTTGAACAAATTTTCTTAATTTCTAAATTACCACAATTAAAATATTTTTATTTTTTAAACTAAAATATTTATAACTCTATATGCACATGTTTTTAAACTAAAATAATTATAACTCTATATGTGCATGTTCTTCGAATGTGGAGAGGAGTTTTATTGTAAATTTCTAATTTATATAGGTTGCTCTTCTGCATTCTGAATTAAACATCAGAATCGTATTTTCTAGTTTTCTATATATTTACTTATTATAATTTTGATGTAATTGATAATCTATGCAATTCTTAATTTCTTTACTTTGATTATGATAAAATTAAAATCAATATTTTATCTGGTATATTAAATAAAATAAATTGAATTGTGATATCTTTAGTTTAATTTTTAAATTAAAATAATAATTTAGGATTTTAAAACAAAATATTAGTCAGCCTTAACAAAATGTTTTAGAGTGATATAATTGTTATGTGGAGTAGTAATATAATTGTTATGGTTGTTTAATCATTTATTGTTTTTATAAATAGAGGATTACTATTTTTTTTTTTATTCATGAGGATTATTTTAAGATGTTTGTGCATAGTTTAGGTGTAAGTTTAAATTAATCCAACATAAAATGTTGTTTTTGAGTTCTTTAAAGAGGATAGGGATTAAAGTACAAATTATATTATAGGGGGATGTGATGAGTTTCTTAATTAAAATACGTGTAGTGATTAGATGGAAAAGAAGCAAATAATATGCACCTTATATGAAAGTAAAATTTTAATAAGCAGACTTTAATGACAACACAATCCTTGTAGCATGATAACATATGAAAAAGACAATCCTTATAATCCATTTGATATGTGAATAAAGTGTTAGAAAGTAAATCATAAAGAAATTGTACCATGGGCTACCCTATCAATCTCTTACATGCAGTAGTGGAAGTGCTCTCAAGTCTAAAATGGATGAGGGTAGGTGATGAGAAGATCTTGACACCTTTGTAAGTAAATCCACCCTCTAGAATGAGGACTTGCACCTCTCCTTTATAGAACAGGATAAGAGGAGAGATAATGTAGTTGAGGAAAGAGAAGAGGATCAAATTTTGGGTTAAAGGCTTGTGTGCTAGATCATTTTGGATGTCACAATTCTTCTCTAGTGGATTTTCTCTCTTTCAAAACTAGGTTTGTTGAAAGTACACACTTGCTCAAAAAACTTCGTAGCTAATGTTTTTCATTTAATTGACAAATATGTTGAAAGTATATTTAGTGAGGTGCATGTCTTCTAAAATATGTGTTGTTTAGCACGTAATACTCATGATAATGCATTAAATGTATGAGAAACAAGTCAACACAACACTGTGGCACTGCTTCTCCACGATATCTATTTTTTTCTTATTATGAAGTTCCAACCTTCTAGAACTAGTTCAATATGGTGCCCCCTTTGCAGTAACTTTTTGTTTTCCTTTAGTAACCATATATATATATATATATATATATATAGATATTGATTGTCCTTTCTATGGATGAAATACAAACATTGCCTAGAATTATCCTCCTTGAGCACACCCTATCCAAAACTATTCAATATTTTAATGGTTGAAACACGAAATTTGCCAATAATAATCCCTTTTGACTACGTCACCTCTCACTATTTTCCTTTCTCATTGTAATAATTAACATGTTTGGATGAAAGTAGATCTAATTCGACTTCATGAAGACAAGAAACCTTGCATATATGGCTAGGTTGAATTGCATCATTACCCAGTTAACCCAGTCATTATCATCCTCCTTAACCTCAGTCCTTGCATCCTTCTTGATTGCACTTACAACTCAACCCCTCTCCACTCCTTCAACCGGGATGAAAAGGATTCAATTTAAATAGGAAGAATCAATGGGATGAAGAAACTTGAGTAAGTTGCAATCCCTGCATCCTCCTTGACTATTCCTGTGACTCAACCGACTCAGCTCTCCCTCATCTCCTTCAACTGGGATAAAAAGGCTTCAATTTCAATAGGAAGAATAGGCAGGATCAGGAACCTCGAGCAAGGTTTACTCCATGCATCCTCCTTGGTTTCGTCTGCAACTCAACCCCTTTAGCTCCTTCAACCTGGATTAAAAGAATTAAATAGGAGGAAATGTTGGGATCAAGAACCTCCTACAAACTACAATAGGAAGAAATGGACATATCAAACTACGCCATTCAAAAAAACAAGATTTTCTCCCATGGGGTATAAAAAAAAAATTGTTGAAGCATTTTTTCCATATTTGAAATTTTAATAGACGAGAAGCTCAATGATATATAGACAAGTTAAATGTGCTTTGTAATAAATTAGAGGTTTGTAATGAACATTGAAAATATGATGTTTGATCTTAAATTTATTGGAGGAGAAAAGGACATACATGTTGTGCATCTACAACACAAAACCACCTACATATTTAATGGTAAGTCCTCCATACAAATAAGAGGAAACTACCACCAATTTTGCTTGGATCATAACCTAAGAGGAAATAAATTTTAAAGGAAACTGTTCAACCCTAGCAATCTCTTGGTACATATCAAAGTTTTACATTGGCTTGTATTTATTACTTCAATCAATTGTAAAGGCAGGAAATTTACTCACTGATAAAAATCAGGCCATTGAAATCTGAACCAAAGGGGAAGGCACAAGATTTTATCCTATGTACACCCAGCCATGCACTCTGTAGCAAGAGGAAACCCAAAACAAATATGGAAATGAGAAATCAATGTAAGAACAAAGGTAGACATCCAATTAATTGCAATATATAAGCCCAAAAAACACTTCCCACAATCCCTCTGAGTCTTTCTACCCCATGGGTGATGATAAATGATGGCGAATGACTGTGATATCAGTAGTTGTTTCCATATATATTTGTAAGGAAAGTTCCCAACTAATGAATGAGTCTTGTGCCATTATTATTGGGGAAAGAAACTTATCTTCCAAATATATTATGGAGGTGTGAGCCAAAATTTCCATTCTCCTCTGATACAAGCCATGTCATCGTTGTTTAAAGCTTGGTCTTCACAAACAAATCCATCTAGAGAATTACAAGGACCCATCAATAGTTTGCTCAAAAAAACTCTAAATGATAAAACCTATGACTTTCTAAAGGGTGCACCCTAATGCTACTCATGGTACGTTTCGGTATTTTTAGATGATGTCCCCATTCATATTCGGGAGAACTACAAATGAATAATGATCTCATCCAAATCCTAGAGGTTTTTATTATCTTTACTTTGAACAAGGTCCTACAATTCGAGATTGAGTAATATATGTTTACTCCCAACTCTTACTGGCTCAAATAACAATGGATAATAGGAGAGTTGTCTTGTGTCGAACCCTTTGAGTGAAATATCTGTTCATTTCTTTTGCCAATAACACCACATGAGTGCACCTAAAAAATAGAATATTGCAAGGGCCTTCGAAAGGGGAATTTATAATCCAACACCTCTCATTATGTTTCCTAGCAAGTGATTGAATTCACAAATGAGAACTTTTCAAAATGAGGGTTTTTTATATGACCGATGAGCTCGAAACTCCTCAGTTTGGACTCTATATTCATCCCATATACCATGTTTGTATAGTGGCATGATGGCACTCGAGGAAACTTTGGAACGGGAAATTCCCCAACCGCATACCCTTTGATGGCATGCAAATATGTCATAGAAAAAAGTATTATAACCCTAAACCTCTTCTAAAATAAAATAAAAGGAAAACCCAATTAACCTAGTCATTATCATGTCCCCTTAACCTAAGTCCATGCATCTTCCTTGATTGCACATACAACTCAACCCCTCTCCACTCCTTCAACCAGGATGAAAAAGATTCAATTTCAAAAGGAAGAATCAACAGAATGAAGAAACTCGAGTAGACTGTAGTCCTTGCATCCTCCTTGACTATTCCTATGACTCAACCCGCTCAGCTCCCCCTCATCTCCTTCAATTGGGATAAAAATGCTTCAATTTAAATAGGAAGAACAAGCAGGATCGGAAACCTCAAGCAAGTTGTAGTCCATTTATCCTCCTTGGCTTCGTGTGCAAGTCAACCCCATTAGCTCCTTCAACCTGGAATAAAAGACTTAAATAGGAATAAATGGTGGGATAAAGAACCTCCTGTAAACTACAATAGGAATAAATGGTCAGATCAAACAACACCATTCCATCACTAAGAAGCCTCGGTTTGCAAGGCATTGATTCGCATATGGAGAGAGATATCATCACAAAGAAATAAGAGGAAGAAACACTTACTAATGTGTTCCAATTGTTTGAGCTAGAGGAAGGTAAATTAGTAGACATGATATAGCCTAAGAAAAGAAGATCCAATCCAAACCAACCACCCTATGAATTTTAAAATCCTAGAGGTAATCCCAACCTTTTATTATTCTTTTGACTTGAAATCACCTTTTCTTAGTCTCAATAAATGAAGTAAGTAGTCTCAACCCCTTGGAGAAGGAAATTTGAGAAAAAAAAATTAGCATGAACAAACAAAGAATCCAATGATTTGAGCTGAGAGGCATCTCCCTTTATAAACAATCATCCATAGGCTTGTTAGAGCTAGTATGAATCTTTACTAGAAGGTGAGTAGTCTTCAGATCACCAACCACATCAAATAGAAAGGTACCAACCACTACAATAAAAATTATGTCTCCAAATAAGGTGTATTCAATACCAATAATATCATCTTATGAATCTATTACAATATGATTTGCAAAGTAAGTTTCCATACATCTGTGAAAGAAACAATCCATCTTGCTAGCAAAAGGAAGTATTTTTGAAGGGCTCAAGAAACCCCCTTGAAGGAGACAAGAAGGGTTTGAAACCATAGAATACAAGTTTATATATGAAACCTAGTTCTGCAACTCCTAGGAGAAATTTTAATAGTCAATAGTCTAATCTCAGATGATATCCTAATATCAGATCAATCTTCAATAACATTGTTGTTCCCTTCAATTTATTGAACAAAACATCAATCCTCGGCAACAAATACTTATTCTTAATGGTAACATTGTTCAATTGCATGTAATGAATGAAAAATTTGAGAGTACCATCCTTCTTATTCACAAATAATACTGGTGTGCCCCATGGTGATACACTTTCGCTAATGTATCCCTTGTCCAACATTTCGTTCAACTGCAACTTTAGCTCTACCAACTGTGGAGTGCTCATGTTGTATGGTTTTCTTGATGTTGGTGCTGCCCCTGGTACCAAATCAATAGAAAAATACACTTCCATGTGAGGTGAAAAATCTGAAATATCTACAGGAAATGCATCTTGAAACTGTTGTAAAATCGGGTACTTTCTCAAGATATCTGCATCCTCAACTTCCTTATATTTGTCACTAGAAATATGTACTACAAATAACACACAATTGTTCCCGCAACTACACTTTGTCTGCATAGTTGTCACCATTCTAATTGATATTTCCTTCCTCTTACCTTGCAAGAATATCCATTCTCCATTGTCTTCCAAGCACTCAATATCTTTGTCACAGCAGTCCACTTTGGTCCTATGGAGATACAACCAGTCCATACCTAAAATCATGTTATACGAACTTGTTGTAACCTTTACAACACCCTCCAAAAAAGACTACCTTTTTAAAATTTTGGGGCCCCTTAGAACGAAAGAGAAATTGCTAAGTCACTAAGTCGCAAAAGTAGACATTCATGCAAATTGCGACCTTGCGACCTAGCGACCTCAGGTCGCCAGGTCGCCAGGTCGCACATTACATAAACTTATGAAAACTGCGACCTAGCGACCTAGCGACCCAGGTCGCCAGGTCGCCAGGTCGCGATTTGGTCATTTTCCGAAAATCGCGACTTAGCGACCTTGCGACCCAGCGACCCCAGGTCGCCAAGTCGCAAGGTCGCCAGGTCGCAAAACTCAAGGTTTGACGAATCTGCGACCTAGCGACCCACATTAATGGCCCGCACGTGCGACTTCCTATAACAGGGGGGTCGCAGGTCGCATTATTCACATTCAGCGATTTGTAAGGAAAACGCCTCTGACAGCTCAACTGACGAGTTTTTCCCGGGTAAGTTGCCATTTCTTCCTGCTGTTTCCGTTCTAATGATTTTATTACTAAAACCATCTCCCCTTGTAGCCTATAAATTGTCTTTTGGCCATGCTTTAATGTTTTCTGAGAATTTTGCCAATTGCATATTGCATAAATTACCAAAAACCTCTCTGTTTGCTTTTTCACCCCATGGCATCATCCCCTTTTCTTTAAAATCATGCCACAGCTCTCCCTGGCCCCAGAAACCTTGCAAATTCCCAAGAGAAAGGGGGCAAAAGGGTTCAAGGCCGCGCACACCAAACCCCCGGCAAGCTAAATCTGCGACCTGCGACCCAGCGACCTAGTCGCGAGGTCGCAGAGTCGCAATTTTCTCCAGTTTTACAGATTTGCGACCTGCGACCCAGCGACCTAGTCGCCAGGTCGCCAGGTCGCACTTTCCTTTGTTTTCGTAGATCTGCGACCTAGCGACCCAGCGACCTCAGATCGCCAGGTCGCGAGGTCGCAAGATCGCGCCCGGGCCCTGTTTGTGTGATCTGCGACCCAGCGACTCACCAGTCCAGTTTTGCTTTAACGCATTTAGGTTTTGTCACTGAATTGTAACTGATTTTTTTTCGCCATGACGTTCTTATCGTGGGACTCTTTTCTGAATTTGACAGGTGAAGATATAGAGTGCATACCTGTGCTCTCAGATTCTAGTGACATGGCGCCCCCGCGGTCTCGGAGAAAGGACAAGGGAACATCGGAAGAGACTGATGAGCTGGTGGTGGTGTCCCCACCCCCAATATTTCGAGATACATTATGTACTTTTTCGAAAGACGACAGCATGAGGTGGTACCAGATTTATCAGGAGTTCGCCAAGTTGCCAGAAGAATTTCCGGAAGACCTCCCAGACAGAGAAATATACTTGGCGGTAAAGAGGTCCAAACTACATCTGGCAGGGGCACATCCAGCCATATTCCCATGTCCGGAGATCATAGACTGGATAATACAAAAGACAGACCCAAAGAAATTTGTGATCAGAGATCATGAAGGCAGAGCTTTCACTACGCTGGTAGGCTCAGATGCACACATTTATTATTCACTGCCGCGCCCAAACCGGCACTTTACTCGAGAATGGGCTGCCACTCACGCTGTCCCGATCGTCGATACTATTAAACAATGGTGGGAGGAGCCCGAGAAGTTCAAGGTGAAAAAGAACCAGGAATACCCAGTGGCAAGCCTAAGAAAAGTTTATAAATTGGTTGCTGCCATGCTCTGCAGGCTTTACGGGCGCCCAGACTGCTCCACTTTCAACGGCAGTTGGGCCACCATTATGGAATATGTGACAACACAGGGGACCCGTTTTAACTGGGCCGGCATACTGATGACGTCGCTGAAGACCAACTTGAACTCGGCATTGGCTCCGGACGAAGGAATGCCTGCTGAATTTTACATGGCTTCATACCTATTAGATGCGGTGTGCGCCCGAGTGGAGTTTGACGGCTGGGAGCACAACTGGAACCCCGAGAACACGCGCGCAATCCATCTACAACTCAAAGTATTCTGGGAGTCTAAATACAAACAGGACATAGATCGGATCTCCCAAATATTTGTTCCCGCACTGTACAGACATTTATTTGGCCAAGACGCCCCTTACATGTCATGGCGGGCCAAGGAGACCCTGGTTAAAGTGGCGCACTGGTTCCCTTTCCCTGAGTACACCTTCATCCGAGTCTTTGGAACTTACAAGGCGCCACATGTTATGCCTCGTTTCGTGACGGACAAAATGCTGATGCAGGAGGTGTGCTTTCGGATGTCACATGGTTTCTCCAACATCTTGTCTAAGGGAAAAAAGAAGCCATGGCCCACTCTGCCCCTCACTATTGGTGCATTCACAGTTAAAGACTTCAGGAGGTGCTATGGAAACGGCCTTAATGAGAAGTTATCGGTAGGGGCAATTGAACAGAAACTATGACCCCGGAGAGAGATTGGTCCTGAACAACTGCTGGGAGAGCCAACCTCGGGAGTGGACTTATCGGTATCTCGAACGCCCGGCGAGAAGATGAGAGGAGAAGTGGTATAATCTTGAAAGACAACTTGCTACGGGGGTTGACGTGGTCCCGGAAGGGCTTGGATGATTGAGAACTTGGAAGACGAGAAAACGTCGATTGGAGCTTCTTCTTCATCATGCTCAAATCCAGGTCAACAGGGTCAACTCATCCAGCCAAACAAAAAGGAGGCGACGAAAGGCCCATGGGGAAAGGGAGAGGAAGCTAAAAAGAAGATGAGAGCGCGCTCCAAAAGGTATTTGCGGCACAACGACAGTTGGATGAGAAAGGGCCGGGGAAAGAAAAAGAAGACAAAGAGGCACAAGCTGCAGCGGAACAGGCGCTTAAAGCGGAGTTGGACAAGGCGGAGGCTGAACGCCAAAAGAAAGCCGAGCAGGCTGCTGCAGCTGAGCAAAGGAAGAGGGCCGAAATAGAAGCAGCCGCAGAGGCTGAACGACAAAGGAAAGCCGAACAGGCAGCTGCAGTTGAACAGAAGAAGAGGGCCGAGATAGAAGCAGCAGCAGAAGCTAAACGGCGGAGGAAGGAAGAGGAAGAGAAGAACACAGAGGAAAGAGAAGATGACACGCTAGATGATCTTGAAGTAACTCCTCTCGACGTACCTTTGGGCCGTACACAACTCTCTGATGTTAGATCGCCCCAGAGACAGGAAGAAGATGTGTTCAACCTGACCAGACTCACATTTGATCAGTTTTCGTTCAAGATCCATCAAGAGAAGAGGAGGTCGTTGGCACATAGTCCCTCTGCATCATCTACAGTATCCACAGGTAAGGATATAGTTTTGGATACCAGGACTAATCCGGTAATGATAGCGTCAGCAGGTACTGCCTTCGCTGCGGCTACAGAAGAGAATGTAACCCGGATGAGTAGAGAAATAGTAGCTCTACAAAACAGACTGCACGCAGCTGAGCAACGCGAAAAGATGGCCGAGCAGGAGAAAGCGACATTGCAAGCGGAAGTCCAGCAACTTCGAAACCAAGCTCTACCAGCAAATGAAGTCTCGCTTGCCATTTTCAAGGAGTGTGAGGTGTTGGAGATGACTATGAGACAGGTATATGGTGAGATGTTCACCATCAAACAAACAGTCGCTCCTCTGGCAAGAGCTCGAATGGAAACTAGGCAAAGACAAGATCAGCTCAAAGAGGCATCACAGGCTTTGGACAGGATGATGGGTTGGACCATTCAGTACCCTCAGGCACCTGAAAATTTGCCTAAGAGGGACTGGATCCACACGCAGGATGCGAAAGTTCAACTCCGCATAGCGATGCAATCTGGAGACAAATTGACTAAAGACCTGGACAAAGTGATGTCCACGTACGACCATCTGATTAGTGGTATCGACTCAATGCATACGCTGCACCACATCCCATCGCTTGGAGCATTAGAGGAAGAGAAAACCTGGGAACAAGTAAACCAGGATATTCAAACATTCTTGCAACCAATCAAGCAGGCCGCAGCTGATCCGGAGCCCTCCGCATCTCAAGAGCATCTCAGTCAATTCATCGCCGCTCCAGCGCGGATTTATACCAAGCTTGCGTCGCTCTCAAATCAGATTGGACAGAAGAGGGAGACCCTAGTACCAAACGCTTTGGAATGCGTGTATAGGTTGAAAGAGGAGGTGCCCCTGGTGTCCCCCATAGCGGCAGAGTACCAGGCATGGCAGGATTTCCTTAGGGAACAACAGGTTGACATTAACAGTTCGCGTCCCGGCAGCAGCAAGTCCTGAGCAGCAAGAAGAACCAGGTTGCAAATCGCAACAACAGGACAGGTCGCAGGTCGCATCATCTACCCAGGTCGCAGAAGGAGTTGGTCGCAAGGTAGCCCAAAAGTCAAGAAGGTGAACAGTCAAGGAAACCCAACAGACAATTTTGGCATTATAAATACTCCTACGGGACATTGTACGAGGGCTTTTTCTTTTGGGAAACTCAGGAGCTACAAGCATTGTATTTAAAGATCTGACACTTGAGCATATGAATATAGAATCTTGTTAAAATACCCTATGGTTATGATGTGTTTTGATGTATGAACACTTCGTGTATTTCTTTCAACAGTTTCAGAATATCCTATGATTAATGAATCTGTTCTTTTCATGATATCGTTTATACGTCATGGCTATCCGTGTTGTATCAATGATGTTTATCTTATTATCTATTATATTAATGAATGTTAATAAACTAGATTGTTAGCATTTCGTTTCATCTTTCAGGAAGTGCAGAGGTATCTTATCATCAAGAACTATTTTTTGTGTGATCAGACCACTGTACAAGCAATTACCCCACAAAAGATGTGTTGCTAATGACATCTCTTGAGGTGTATGTGCTTTATCTATAATCTTGCTACATATAGTGTTTAATTCATGTTTAACACGTTAATCTCGTATTCTATATCAGGTGAATAAGTGTATGTTCGCAGGTTCAAGCAGGTTCTTTTGAGACCGAAGAGAAGTCATCTTAAGTGGTAGCCGGACCCACACTCCGGACGGGATCCCTACTCTAAACGGTTTAAGGTCTAATTGGGACTTTCTACCGGGGAGATCCCCTACTGTTGGCCGGACAAATTTTCCCGTCAACAGAATTGGCGCTAGAAGGAGGGCCTGAATGGCAGCCTCCCAGCACACAACAAACATCCCATCACAAACTCCCCAAGGGGAGGTCACGAACAATGAAACTAACCCTCCTCTTCCAGAAGATATTCCAGGGAGGGAGCTTCGATATTATGAAATCACTAGGGAGCAGCTGAGAGCCTTACGCCCAACTGCCCGAGATCTTGACAACCAGTTACGGTTCACTCCAATCATGGAATACCTTACCCATACTAGGACCCCGCCCGAGAACATCACCCGTAACGGTGCCATTGCAAGTACTATACCCGAGCTCGTGAATCTCATGTTGGAAGACCTCGCAAATGCTGTTGAGGAAAATGACCCTGTTCTCCAAGAGGGTGAAGAGTTTGCTGACACCGGGCCTTCCCCCGACTTCCAGCCTAACCAGACTCGACAAAACAACAACCAGGCACACCCCCTACCCGGGGATGGTGAGGGTGGCAGAGGCCGGGGAAATGTAGACAGGGGGAATCGGGCTCGTAGAAATGAAGGAGATAGAAATAGAGGTCGGGGGGCCGGAGGCAGAGGGGATAGAGGCCGAGGTCAAGGACATCAAGCTCACAACCGTCAACCAAACCCAATAAGGCCACCTGTACACAACTTGGGATATCTTAGAGATTTTCTGCACCGTGGGAGACACCAAGACGAAAATTCCCGTCATGAGTCAGAAGCATCTGTCTCAGGTTCGGGAGACGAATCTGAACATGATTTTAGGCAACACCAACGGGCTAGGCGAGTGCAACCCCTAGCTTGGATGGCTCAATCCCCTTTAAATCTTCAGGGCCCACTCCAAGATTTGCCTAGGCATCCGGAGAAACATCTACCAAAGTTCGACCCTGAAAAAGGTACCCTAGCTGAAGATCATATTAGCAGCTTCTATTTGTCTCTGCAAATCATGAGAGTCCAGTCCGATGATGTCGCATGTCGACTGTTTCCCCATACCCTCGAAAACAAAGCAGCCACATGGTACCGCTCTCTCCCCAGTGCCTCTATCACTTCATGGGAGCAATTCCGTCGTGCATTCCTGCATAAGTTTTCAGAAGATAAAACTCCTTCAATGCTTCTCACTGAATTGAGCACCATCAAGTGTCATAAAAAGGAAAAAGTGAAGGACTTCAACCAACGCTTCGCCACTATACTACAGAAATTTCCTCCGAACCTAGCATTGGATGACTCAATCACTATTGACTACTATACCAAAGCCCTACCTAGAGACATTGCTGTGTTCGTTAAATGCGAAGCCCGTGCTACTCTTACGGCTAATTATGAGGCTTCTCTCGCCGTGGAGAAAGACATGCTTTCGATAGGAGCCATCGATCATGAAGGGAGAGATGACCACAAGCCTAACACAAAAGAGGTCAGTCCTCCACTCCTAAGACTACTGATAGGGACAGAGATGCTTTTGATTTTGAAAGCATGGCCAAAACGCTAAAGCATTTAACAAACGAAGTTACTGACCTAAGGAGAAAAGGCACAGAAGCTACAACTAGCACTAGACCACCCAAGCCTTTTTTCAGAAAAAGTAATCCCAACACTAACAAACCTCCGTCAAACACAAATGCCGCTCTCAATGTGGAGGAGATCGGGAAAGACAACTTCTGCTCATTTCACCAAGCTGCCCACTCTGAAAAAACGTGCCCTCAATGGATTGGCAGCATGACAGCAGTGGCTAATCAACTTTTAGATGACCAAATCCCAGGAGATGTCACGGAGGATGATGTTTCGGATCATGAGGAGGATCCACCCCATAACGACGAACCAGGATCTTCTATCCTTGCTTTTGACATAATTCGAGGTGGAGAGAACCTTAACCCCATTGATATTTACATGGCAGATGTTCCCAAAGATCAGCCCGTACGAAATTATAGTCTCAGAAGCAAAGGACCTATTCCTGAACAGTCTTATGAAGACAAGAAAAGGGCCTTTCTAAGGAAAATCCTGCCCCCGGGTAACGGAAAACAACCTGCCACAGAGAAACACCCGAATAACGCTACCCGGGTAAGTCAAAAGAATAAACTTCCGTCAGAACCCTCTAAGACTTCTGTCGAACTTAGCCCTCAACCAGAGCCCGGCTATAACATTGTTGAAGATATGAAGAAAACAAGAGCAAACATTTCTCTCTATGAGTTGGCCCGCATTACTAACCAAAAGGAGCTCATTCTTAAGGCTTTCGCAAACACTTCGGCTACGAAGACTGTAAGCAACGCGTCTGCGCAAGCCGGACCAGAGGTGCAATCCATAGTAAACGCCATCAATACAAACTCAAGAGGATCCACACCTCCTTTCCTGTTGTCCTTCGAGATTTTTAACTTCAATGTCCACAACTGTCTAGTCGACTCCGGTGCCTCTACAAATGTCATGCCTTTATCCGTTTGTAAGAAACTCACCATCCGCCCGGAGAAGACTGATGCAAAAATCATACAGCTCGATAGATCACAAGTACCCGCCATAGGAGAATTGAACAATGTCATTATCCGCTTGTCATCAGACTCTAGGGTCCATCAGTGCATCGACATTGTGGTTGTCGATATTCCCGAAGCATACGGCCTATTGCTCAGTAGAGATTGGTCCAGCAAATTACAAGGCTACTTCGCCAACGACTGGTCCCACTTGTGGCTCCCTTACAAAGGACGGAATAATCAAATCAGGGTAGAAAGTGAACCTTATATGAAACACACCGTTACTGATCTGGACGCCGTTAATGAACCCATCAGCTTTGCACAAGAAGAGCTCGGCATGTGTCTTCTGGAGTCCATATTTGGATGCTACCAACCCCCCCAGTCTCCTATAGGCCCCGAAGTTCAATCTGAGGTAGCCTTCGTCGCTGAACAACAAGTAATTCCTGACTTATCACCCGCAGAAACTCCTTCACAGCCTAGTGCCCTGAAGGAGCCAGAAAGTGACCTATGGACCTTGTATTATGATGGATCCAAGACTAATGGCGGAGCTGGTGCTGGTTGCATCTTGCTTGACCCGCATAAGAATAAATACTTGATCTCATGCCGGCTAGAGTTCCAGTGCACCAACAACTCGGCTGAGTACGAGGCATTAATCCTCGGGCTTAAAAGGGCACTGGACTTGAAGGTAAAATGTTTGCAGGTCATTGGAGATTCTGAAATCATCACCCGCCAGGTACGCAACACTATTCACTGTTTATCTCCACATTTAAAGGCGTATCAACAAGAGGTATGGCGTTTGATTTCTGGTTTTGATGCATTTGGAATAAAATCTGTCCTTAGGATGCACAACGCAGCAGCAGATACTCTGGCCAATGTTGCTGCTAGATTCACGCCTTTGAGGGACGGCTTTTCTATTGAAATTGTATATAGGCCCTCTGTGCCAGACAATATTTCTAATTTACGCGTGTTTAATGATGATCAACAGATTTTGGATTTTATGTGCAACGCTGAAGTATTCAAAGACGCGGCAATTGATGAGGAAGAACATGGGCGTGCGTTACAGAAAAAGAATGAGGAACACAGAGAGAACATTATGCCCAAGGGGGTGGTATCATTAGAAAAGATGTTTGATCTGCAAAACCGATTCCGCAGGCCTCCGAACACTAAAGTGCAAAGTTCCATATTGGCTCATCGGCAAGTCAACTTGGGGTCAGATGAGAACCCTAAGTTTGTTAACCTTGGCAAAGACTGTAGTGATGAAGAGGCACGGGCTTTCACCCGGCTATTCCGGAAGTATCGTGATGTATTTGCCTGGACATATGAAGATCTACGTACATACGATACTCGTATCATTCAACATGTAATACCCATGAGGGAAGGAGTTAAGCCCTTCCAACAGAAACTCAGGAAAATACATCCAGCTTTGGAGCCAATGATTCTAAAAGAACTTAAAAAGCTTTTAGATGCTCGCATCATTTTCAAAGTTCGTCACTCCACGTGGGTGTCGAATCTGGTACCTGTGCGAAAGAAGTCTGGTGAGATTCGCTTGTGTGTAGATTTCCGCAATCTGAATCGGTCCTCAAACAAAGACAACTACCCGGTGCCCCCCATGGAACAGATATTACAAGCTGTGTCTGGATCTGAGATGTTTTCCCTATTGGACGGCTTCTCCGGCTATAACCAAGTTTTGGTAGCTGAACCTGACAGATTGAAAACCACATTCCGGACAAAATGGGGAACCTTTGCTTTCAGACGCATGCCCTTTGGATTAATCAATGCGGGAGCCACCTTCCAACGAGCTATGGACATAGCCTTCCGCTGTCTAATAGGGCAGAGCGTGGTGGTTTATTTAGACGATGTTACTGTATTTTCAAAATGCAGGGGCGATCATTTACGTCACCTTAGACAAATCTTCGATAGATGCAGGAGGTATGGAATATCACTCAATCCTAAAAAAAGCGTTTTTGCTGTGGCAGAGGGAAATTTGCTAGGCCACATTATCACTAAACAGGGCATTGTGGTTGATCCGGAACGGGCTAAAGCCATTGCTCAGATTTCGCCCCCAAACAACAAGAAAGCAATGCAATCCTTCCTGGGGAAGATTAATTTTGTCCGTAAATTCATTTCAGATTTTGCGCAGATTGTCAGGCCGCTGCAGGGAATGATTAAGAAGAATGTTGCATTCAAATGGAATCCCGAAGAGAAAGAGGCTTTCGAAAAAATCAAAAGGGCTATAGCTGAAACTCCTTCCCTCCAAAGTCCAGATTTTGATAAAGGTTTCATCCTATACACTTTCGCTTCAGATTCCTCGCTTGCGGCTGTTCTCACACAAAAAGATAATAACAACGATGAACGGCCCATTTCTTTTATGAGCACCGGTCTACAGGGAGCTGAATTAAACTATCCGGAAATTGACAAGCAGGCCTATGCGGTTTACAAGGCCGTAAAACATTTTAGGCCCTACATCTTGAAAAATCACGTCACGGTTTTTGTACCGCACCCAGCAGTCCGCTCACTTTTCGTACAGCAAGAACTAGGTGAAAGGCGGGGCAACTGGATGGCATGTTTACAAGAATACGATTTGGAGTTCAAACCAGCACATACCGTTAAAGGACAGGGCTTATGTCAAATGGCCGCAGAGGCTGCAAGTGCTCGTGAGATTGAAGAAGAATGTTGGGAACAAGAGATCGACATGTATCAGAGCGACCATGTGCCTCAGCAAAATAGCCCTTCTTGGTATTCTGACATTTCAAGATATCTGGCCCAAGGCACGATGGACCCTGCTCTTACTGCCCGACAGAAGCGCGCAATAAGATTAAAAGCCGCATCTCACCAACTGATCCAAGGTAAGTTATTCAAGAAACACCACGATGGAGTCCTGCTACGCTGCTTGGAAACTGACGAAGCACAGAAAATCTTAACCGAGTTGCATGACGGACCAGCTGGAGGTCATTTTTCCGGGGATACCACTGCCCATAAGATAATGCGTGCAGGATATTATTGGCCTACTCTTTTCAGAGGCGCGCATGCATATGTCCGGAAATGCATTCAGTGCCAGAAGTTCGCCAACCGAGAAGCACGGCCTGCCGCACCACTACTCTCAGTAGCAGTAGAGGAACCTTTCCAACAATGGGGTTTGGATGTAATTGGGGAAATCATACCTCACTCTTCTAAACAACATCGGTATATCCTTACGGCTACTGATTACTTCACCAGGTGGGTTGAGGCGATACCGTTACGCCGAATCAACGATCAAGAGGTAATAGAATTCCTCACGCATTTCATCATGACCAGGTTTGGCGTTCCGACTTCTTTAGTTTTTGATAATGCGACTTATTTCTCATCTTTTAAGTTATATGATTTTGCGCTGGAAAATGGAATTATTATGAAACATTCTGCAAACTACTACCCCCAGGGAAATGGTTTAGCTGAATCCACTAACAAGAACCTGATCCGTATTATTAAGAAGACTCTCCTATCCCACCAGCGAAATTGGCACAATGCCCTTCACAATGCACTGTGGGCTGACCGTATTACTCCCGAGTCCTCTTTAGGCACCTCCCCTTTTTTCCTCGTGTATGGAAAAGAAGCTATCCTCCCTTCTCATCTATCTCTCCCGGCCCTCCAACTGTCCCAAGAATGTCATGGTACTCTGTGTCCCACCTTGCAAAACCGAATCGACACCTTGCTGAAATTGGAGGAAGAAAGGCAAAAGACCCGGGAAAAGTTTGCCATCCATCAGAGCCGAATCAAAATATGGTTTGATAAAAAGTCCGCGGGAAACAAAACTTTTGAGGTAGGAGACCTGGTCCTTAAGTGGGATAAAGCCCATGAGGAAAAGGGGACGCATGCCAAGTTCCAAGCACTTTGGACAGGCCCGTTCCAAATTAATGAAAAGATAGGTTCCCACACATTCAGATTACAAACCCTTGATGGACGAGTCGAGGTCCTCCCGGTAAACGGGCATGACCTCAAGCACTATTTCACTTAACAGCCCTTAGAGGGCTGTCTGGTTTTGTACCATAGTTCCTTGTCTTTTGTTTGTTTATATATAAAAAAAAAAAAAAAAAAAAAAAGAAGAAGAAGAAGAAGAAGAACCTAAAGGAGGATTTGTTAGAACTACGCAGATTGGCATACTGCAGCAGGTTCTCCGCTGATGGAAGGCCTTTCTCGATAAACTCAAAGGCGGCGGAAGTTGTTTGCCCTCTACACCTAGAGGTAGCACATTACCAAGCACAAGTCGTCAAGCAGGGGAACTCACCTCGCCAGGCTGAGAGGGTGTCCACAAAAGAAAATGCAGTGTAAATGGTAACCGGACCAAAAGGGAAGAGAGATACTCTAAAACGACGATAGGGCATTTGGGAAAAACCAAAGTCCTCATACCAGACCAGGAGCAACCTCTCTGCAAGCAAGATAAGTCGGGATCCCTCATCCGCCCAGGCTAAATAGCCATTTCAAATAAGTGCCATGAGCACATTTAAATAAGTGCCTCAGGCACATTCAAAATAAGTGCAACAGCACACAAATAAGGGTAAAGGTTTGAGAAAGGCTTCCTGCGCAGAGAGGTGATGTAACGACTCCGCCGGGGTACTGACCAGGCTCGCTGGCAGCGGAGCAACGTTCACGATTCCTAGGCAGTGACTCCGCCGGGATCGAGAGGTTCGCTGGCAGCGGAGCAACACTATGAGGACAAAATAATCGTACCAGACCCTGTAGCCGCCTAGAGTTCTCCAACCCTTCCAGTCCGGAGACCTGAAGAAAGAATTTGTTTGACTGGCGCCCAACCGGACCAGCAAGCTCGGCAACTCAGCTGGACGACCGAAGGCTAGGAAATGGCAACCACATGGTAAAAGAGGACAGTTAGCATAAGCCCCTCCCTCCCCCCACTAAGGCTAACCATCAGCAGAGACTCTGAGTTCGTCTAGTGAATCGCCATTTGTTGTAACCTTTACAACACCCTCCAAAAAAGACTACCTTTTTAAAATTTTGGGGCCCCTTAGAACTAAAGAGAAATTGCTAAGTCACTAAGTCGCAAAAGTAGACATTCATGCAAATTGCGACCTTGTGACCTAGCGACCTCAGGTCGCCAGGTCGCCAGGTCGCACATTACATACACTTATGAAAACTGCGACCTAGCGACCTAGCGACCCAGGTCGCCAGGTCGCTAGGTCGCAATTCGGTCATTTTCCGAAAATCGCGACTTAGCGACCTTGCGACCCAGCGACCCCAGGTCGCCAGGTCGCAAGGTTGCCAGGTCGCAAAACGCAAGGTTTGACGAATCTGCGACCCAGCGACCCACATTAATGGCCCGCACGTGCGACTTCCTATAAAAGGGGGGTCGCAGGTCGCATTATTCACATTCAGCGATTTGTAAGGAAAACGCCTCTGACAGCTCAACTGACGAGTTTTTCCCGGGTAAGTTGCCATTTCTTCCTGCTGTTTCCGTTTTAATGATTTTCTTACTAAACCCATCTCCCCTGTAGCCTTTAAATTGTCTTTTGGCCATGCTTTAATGTTTTCTGAGGTTTTGCAAATTACATATTGCATAAATTGCCCAAAACCTCACTATTTGCTGTTTCACCCCATGGCATCATCCATTTACCTTTAAAATCATGCCACAGCTCTCCCTGGGCCCATAAACCTTGCAAATTCCCAAGAGAAAGGGGGCAAAAAAGTTCAAGGCCGCGCACACCAAACCCCCGGCAAGCTAGTCTGCGACCTGCGACCCAGCGACCTAGTCGCGAGGTCGCAGAGTCGCATTCTCTCCAGTTTTCGGGATTTGCGACCCTGCGACCCAGCGAACTAGTCGCCAGGTCGCTAGGTCGCACTTTCCATTGTTTTCGTAGATCTGTGACCTAGCGACCCAGCGACCCCAGGTCGCCAGGTCGCAAGGTCGCAAGGTCGCGTTCGGGCCCTGTTTGTGTGATCCGCGACCCAGCGACTCACCAGTCCAGTTTTGCATTAACGCAGTTAGGTTTCATCACTAAATTGTAACTGGTTTTTATCGCCATGTCGTTCTTATCGTGGGACTCCTTTCTGAATTTGACAGGTGAAGACATAGAGTGCATACCTGTGCTCTCAAATTCTAGTGACATGGCGCCCCCGCTATCTCGGAGAAAGGACAAGAGAATAGTGGAAGAGATTGATGAGTTGGTGGTGGTGTCCCCACCCCCAATATTCCGAGATACATTATGTACTTTTTCGAAAGACGACAGCATGAGGTGGTACCAGATTTATCAGGAGTTCGCCAAATTGCCAGAAGAATTTCCGGAAGACCTCCCAGACCGAGAAATATACTTGGCCGTAAAGAGGTCCAAACTACATCTGGCAGGGGCGCATCCAGCTATATTCCCATGTCCGGAGATCATAGACTGGATAATACAAAAGACAGACCCAGAGAAATTTGTGATCAGAGATCATGAAGGCAGAGCTTTCACTACGCTGGTAGGCTCAGATGCACACCTTTATTATTCACTGCCGCGCCCAAACCAGCACTTTCCTCGAGAATGGGCTGCTACTCACGCCGTCCCGATCGTCGATACTATTAAACAATGGTGGGAGGAGCCCGAGAAGTTCAAAGTGAAAAAGAACCAGGAATACCCAGTGGAAAGCCTAAGAAAAGTTTATAAATTGGTTGCTGCCATGCTCTGCAGGCTTTACGGGCGCCCAGATTGCTCCACTTTCAACGGCAGTTGGGCCACTATTATGGAGTATGTGACAACACAGGTGACCCGTTTTAACTGGGCCGGCATACTGATGACGTCGCTGCAGACCAACTTGAACTCGGCATTGGCTCCGGACGAAGGAATGCCTGCTGAATTTTACATGGCTCCATACCTATTAGATGCGGTGTGCGCCCGAGTGGAGTTTGACGGCTGGGAGCACAACTGGGACCCCGAGAACACGCGCGCAATCCATCTACAACTTAAAGTATTCTGGGAGTCTAAATACAAACAGGACATAGATCGGATCTCCCAAATATTTGTTCCCGCTCTGTACAGACATTTATTTGGCCAAGACGCCCCTTGCATGTCATGGCGGGCCAAGGAGACTCTGGTTAAAGTGGCGCACTGGTTCCCTTTCCTTGAGTACACCTTCATCCGAGTCTTTGGAACTTACAAGGCGCCACATGTTATGCCTCGTTTCGTGACGGACAAAATGCTGATGCAGGAGGTGTGCTTTCAGATGTCACATGGTTTCTCCAACATCTTGTCTAAGGGAAAAAAGAAGCCATGGCCCACTCTGCCCCTCACTATTGGTGCATTCACAGTTAAAGACTTCAAGGAGGTGCTAGCAGAAGCAGACGCAATGAGAAGTTATCAGCTGGGGGCAATTGAACAACGAAACTATGACCCAGAGAGATTGGTCCCTGAACACTGCCGGAGAGCCAACCTCAGGTGGACTTATCAGCATCTCGAACGCCCAGCAGAAGATGAGAGGAGAAACTGGTATAATGCTGAAAGACAGCTTGCTCCGGGGGTTGACGTGGTCCAGGAAGACTTGAATGATCAGAACTTGGAAGACAGAAGACGTCAGTTAGGAGCTTCTTCTTCATCCATGCTCCAGAAATCCCGAATCAACACAGGGTCAACGCCATCCGCCAAACAAAAGGAGGCAGAAGAAAAGGCCCAACAGGAAAGGGAGAGGAAGCTAAAAGAAGATGAGGAGGCGCGCTCAAAAGGTACAACTGCAGCACAAAAGAAGAAGCTGGCCAAAGAGGCCAGGAAAGAAAAAGAAGACAAAGAGGCACAAGCTGCAGCGGAACAGGCGCTTAAGGCGGAGTTGGACAAGGCGGAGGCTGAACGCCAAAAGAAAGCCGAGCAGGCTGCTGCAGCTGAACAAAGGAAGAGGGCCGAAATAGAAGCAGCCGCAGAGGCTGAACCACAAAGGAAAGCCGAGCAGGTAGCTGCAGCTGAACAGAAGAAGAGGGCCGAGATAGAAGCAGCAGCAGAAGCTGAACGGCGAAGGAAGGAAGAGGAAGAGAAGAACACAAAGGAAAGAGAAGATGACCCGCTAGATGATCTTGAAGTAACTCCTCTCGACGTACCTTTGGGCCGTACACAACTCTCTGATGTTAGATCGCCCCAGAGACAGGAAGAAGATGTGTTCGACCTGACCAGACTCACATTTGATCAGTTTTCGTTCAAAATCCGTCAAGAGAAGAGGAGGTCGTTGGCACATAGTCCCTCTGCATCATCTGCAGTATCCACAGGCAAGGATATAGTTTTGGATACCAGGACTAATCCGGTAATGATAGCGTCAGCAGGTACTGCCTTCGCTGCGGCTACGGAAGAAAATGTAACCCGGATGAGTAGAGAAATAGTATCTCTACAAAACAGACTGCACGCAGCTGAGCAACGCAAAAAGATAGCAGAGCAGGAGAAAGCAGAATTGCAAGCAGAAGTCCAGCAACTTCGAAACCAAGCTCTCCCAGCAAATGAAGTCTCGCTTTCCATTTTCAATGAGTGTGAGGTGTTGGAAGTAACTATGAGACAAGTATATGGTGAAATGTTCACCATCAAACAAACAGTCGCTCCTCTGGCAAGAGCACGAATGGAAACCAAGCAAAGACAAGATCAGCTCAAAGAGGCTTCACAGGCTTTGGACAGGATGATGGGTTGGACCATTCAGTATCCTCAGGCACCTGAAAATTTGCCTAAGAGGGACTGGATCCACACGCAGGATGCAAAAGTTCAACTCCGCATAGCGATGCAATCTGGAGACAAATTGACTAAAGACCTGGACAAAGTGATGTCCTCGTACGACCATCTGATTAGTGGTATCGACTCAATGCATACGCTGCACCACATCCCATCGCTTGGAGAATTAGAGGAAGAGAAGACCTGGGAACAAGTAAACCAGGATATTCAAACATTCTTGCAACCCATCAAGCAGGCCGCAGCTGATCCGGAGCCCTCCGCATCTCAAGAGCATCTCAGTCAATTCATCGCCGCTCCAGCGCGGATTTATACCAAGCTTGCGTCGCTCTCAAATCAGATTGAACAGAAGAGGGAGACCCTAGTACCGAACGCTTTGGAATGCGTGTATAGGTTGAAATAGGAGGTGCCCCTGGTGTCCCCCATAGCGGCAGAATACCAGGCATGGCAGGATTTCCTTAGGGAACAACAGGTTGACATTAACAGTTCGCGTCCCGGCAGCAGCAAGTCCTGAGCAGCAAGAAGAACCAGGTCGCAAATCGCAACAACAGGACAGGTCGCAGGTCGCATCATCTACCCAGGTCGCAGAAGGAGTTGGTCGCAAGGTGGCCCAAAAGTCAAGAAGGTGAACAGTCAAGGAAACCCAACAGACAATTTTGGCATTATAAATACTCCTACGGGACATTGTACAAGGGCTTTTTCTTTTGGGAAACTCAGGAGCTACAAGCATTGTATTTAAAGATCTGACACTTGAGCATATGAATATGGAATCTTGTTAAAATATCCTATGGTTATGATGTGTTTTGCTGTATGAACACTTTGTGTATTTCTTTCAACAGTTTCAGAATATCCTATGATTAATGAATCTGTTCTTTTCATGATATCGTTTATACGTCATGGCTATCCGTGTTGTATCAATGATGTTTATCTTATTATCTGTTATATAAATGAATGTTAATAAACTAGATTGTTAGCATTTCGTTTCATCTTTCAGGAAGTGCAGAGGTATCTTATCATCAAAACTATTTTTTGTTTGATCAGACCACTGTACAAGCAATTACCCCACAAAAGATGTGTTGCTAATGACATCTCTTGAGGTGTATGTGCTTTATCTATAATCTTGCTACACATAGTGTTTGATTCATGTTTAACACATTAATCTCGTATTCTATATCAGGTGAATAAGTGTATGTTCGCAGGTAAAAGCAGGTTCTTTTGAGACCGAAGAGAAGTCATCTTAAGTGGTAGCCGGACCCACACTCCGGACGGGATCCCTACTCCAAACGGTTTAAGGTCTAATTGGGACTTTCTACCGGGGAGATCCCCTACTGTTGGCCGGACAAATTTTCCCGTCAAACGAGAACCCAATGACAATACATTAAAATGTGTTGATGTAGACATACCATTCAAATCAAATGCATAAGCTCTTACCCAATTATGAACTCACTTCTTTGTACATGTATCCAACTACACTAACGAAGACTCTGCATGCGCTTCTTCATTCAAATCAACCATGCTTCTGCATTCTATGTTTTCTTCATTTCCCCATCGAATGTAGGTGTCTTTTCTTTCTTGAACTCATCCAAAAAATATCCCCTATCACTCCTCCTGTAAGGATGATAACAATGATGACCATGATACCTATGAGAACAAGAACGAGAATAGTATGTGTGTCCATCACCCCTCCTTTCTAGAGTATCCAAGAACCTGACATCCCTGCTCGTGTGATCTCTATCTCAAGTGTGCCCACTAGGGGGTCTACTTCCACAGGCTTGAGTAGTCATATCCTCCTATGCCTACATGATTTTTTCATTATTTGCTTTTCAAATCCTTATTTCCTCCTTCAAACTCCTCAATGTGTATGCTAAGTCAGAAGAGTTCCAAACACCACGCTACTCATTTGATTCATAGGGAGAATCTTTGTAGTCTACCTTCTTGTTAGTCATCTTTGATCTATTCTTCTTGCAAGGTATGTTATGTCAGATAAAACAAATCATAAACAAACTAGTGTACCTTAGTATAGCTCGGAGAGGATATCTCGTCTTCAAGACTGACCAAATTAGCACAATACATATATGTATGTAACATAATCGAGATAAACATATAAACATCTTTTCAGCCATTTCAACCTTTATCCGATTATCAATGCATGAACCATACTGACCCCATACCGTGACCTCATGCAAAAAAAACATCATCAGTCAAAGTATGCACCAACAAAATACAAACACTAATACACATAAGCGATGCATAGTAGACATAAAGTCACAACAAATACATTCAACAACAACACCATCAAATTTCACATGGAGACACCACTACAATCATGACCAATGCCATGCATACACAACAAGCACATATATCACAAGCACAAGGAACTATATGCAACCGACATGTACATATGACAACACATCCATCCAAAGGGAACATAAACCAGACATCACACATGGATAACGGAACCATGCTATGATACCACTCTATAACACCCTCCTCCCACATCTACCCAAGTAACCAGCCAACCGGGGCAAACATGTGATGAAGAGTTACTATGATATTATTAAACTCTGTATATATCAGTTAAGGAAGTGGAATTGACAGAACACAACCAACCTGACCTTCTCCACTTGCAACAGAACCCCCAGGATCCATCCAACCCATCCAAGTGACCAACCCTTGAGACAAACTAAAAATTTTCTTCATCAAAGCCTTATTCGCTCCCTTGACATGGGCATTCTTGCAACTTAGAACATCCAGTCACTCCCACAACAAGGCATGCCTGTGACTAGGGACTTTTCTAGGTAGTTATGTGCGAATGACTCCAAATTCTGAGCCACTTTTTCAAATCCAGGACTCATGCCAATGCCCAAAACTCCATGAAATTTCCAGAAATTAAAAGTAACATCAAAATAATGATAAAAATGTAAATAATTGAACAAGGACTTGAGCGGACCCCTACTATCCATGACAACCATTTCGTAAAACATGTCACAAATATGCATTCTAAGGGTTAAAATAATAGACATGAGCACAAGGGTCTCACAATTATCTGAGAATCACTAAGAAGCATTGATGCTTCATCATAATAAATGCATTACCATCTATTAAACCATATATTCATTGTAAATTCAGTGATTAACCAAAACATGATGAGAGCCATACATTATCATTTTCATAAAACTCAATCATAACCAACATATAACCAACAGAAATATCAAGTATATAACAACGATATAAGCCACATATAAACATGTATATTTACCCATAAAATACCAAGGATAAAGAGATGTCATTGATGATTGCATAGGCTGACTAGGTATGGAACTTCCATGAACCACTCAACCATAAGCTAGGATGAACCAAATATTTCTTTCAGCCAGTCACCCTCATGCCATATTCCAAGCATGAATGTCTGATCTCATAAAATAAATCAATCAAAACCAAACCAGGGATTGCAGAGGCCAAACCATCTCAACCCTCAAATAGTGATTCCACTTCACGGTCGAACATCACCAACCATCACTATATTGGTCTCTACCCAAGTTGTCCAGGGCTCCAACACGTTTGTTCCAACCAGGGATTCCAGGACTAGTAACTCAACACACATTTGTTGTCGAGCTTCCAGAACATTTTTCCAACCAGGGCTTCCTGAGCATTTTTCCAACCAAGGCTTCTAGGAACTAATAACTTAACCCACAACCAAAGGCACAAGAAAACCAACCAGAAAACAAAAATATAACCCACAACAACATGGTTATCCAGGAAATAGAAAGGCTAGGCAAAACCACTGTCAATCCATGCAATCCCCCATGCCACTGACAAATCATAACCAAATAAACACATGCAAATTCCATGCATGCCAAAACTAGTAAGTTAACCATACATGAAATTGAGTACTTGCAAGAAAAACCCACTATAACTATCGATCTCGTTGTCCTCTTGCACTTTCTTGATTTTCCTTTGCCTTCTTGCTCCAAATCCAAAGTATGCCACAATCCTCCGAGAGTTCTCTAAGAAAACTCAAAGAGTCCAAGAGTTTGAGAGAGAGAATAGAATGAGAGCTCCAAAACTGAACTGAAAAAGGTTTGTGCAAAAGCTACCAACTGATCCTCATAAGTCTTTTTATCAATGAGGCCTCTAATTTCTTCATTTTTCCATTATTTTCCTTCATTTTCCTCCTCACATGAAACCTATGACCTTTCACCTCTGTTTTCTCATGTTTTCCATTATTTTGATAAATAAAATGCCAATAAATTCCTCATGTCTTTCCAAAGCCTTTCCCATTTCCTTTTCCAATTTCCATAACCAATAATAAATCGAAATGAACACCCACTAGGATGTTTTTGCACAACATTCAAATTGGAATACATGTCCCATGACCAAGGTCTTATTTTACCTTTATTAACTTTTACATGGATTTTTGACCAGGGTTGTTACAACTTGCTGTTACAGTGGTAGCTTCAACCTTCAATTCTTCATCAAACATGGCACTTTCCATATTTCCACAATCAATCATTGTTTTGAAAAAGAGATCACAAATTTCATCAACATAATTTTTATCCACTTTGTGGTTATATATCTTTGCATGCATGTGCTCATTAACAATTTCAACTTCACCAAATTCATCATTTGTTGGTGGATTAATGAGAGATGCACATTCAGCTCTACAAACCATTACATCTTATGAAAATGTGTCTTTTTTATTCTCAAACTTAAATGCTTCAAACTCTGATGCAAAGAGGCCATCATAAAATACAATCATACCAACTAGATCACACATGTTATTCACTTCGTTATTGGAAGCTTCACCATCATCAACAAGGACTATTATTGGATTCACCAATTCACTACTCACTTTTTAGTCACCATCCACATGTGTCTCATCAGAGTGGGATTCGTCATCATCCTCACCATCCATGTTACAGTGGGGTTCTCAAGAATTTATATGTTCTTACTCTACCTCACACGTAGGGGCTTCAACTTCTCACTCTGCAATCTTTTATGTGTCTTCTTCATCCATATGCATGTTTGCATGGTGGGTTTCAATTTTATAGTCTTTATGACCATCATCCAAATTTGAGTGGGATTCTCCAAGCTCCGTTTTCCTCCTAGAGTCTTTCTCATTTAATCTCAGAACTGCACTTAACTTTCTATTGATTCTTCAACAGGCTGTAACATAATTTTTTTCTTTATGTCACTTCCTTTATACCAAATTCTACTTCCATGGTCTTCCATGCTTCTTAGGAAGATGTATCTTTTTCTACCTTACACAAGGATGTCTCATCCAATGCATGTTTTATAAGATCCAATACTAAGATATCACATACTTCATCACATGGTTTATTAGACTGATACTCGATCAAATCTTTACATCGAAGAAAAGTTTTCATTTTTATAGTTCCTAAAAAATAATTTTTTTACTAGTAAATTTTGGAAGTGTTATCGAATTTATCTTGATCCATTCATCCTCGAATTCTTCTACTTCATCTACCTGTCTTTTAGATGGCTTGAGTGTGGAGAGAACCTCTACGAGATCTTCAAAATACTTTGGCTCTTCCTCTCGATTTATTTTCTTGGTTTGCTTCATTCTTACTTTGTGACCCATGGTTGTAGTCTTTCTTTTGTCTTCTACCTTCTTTCCTTATTGTGTTAGCCTTCTATAAATTATCATCACATACACTTGATTATATTTAAAAATAAAAATTTTAACCTTCACTTTAACGATGGCTCCCAACAACTACTAGCAAGTTTTCTAAGCTCTTCTATGCATATTATTGTGGAGTCTCATGGCTACAACTTACGGTGGAGACTCCTTCTTTGGTCAGTGTTGTTGGCTCTTTCCTCTTGATATGGTGGTGGCTCTATTTGCTACTCACCCTAATATTTTAGTAGTTTGGTTTACAAACTCTCAACGAGCTCTAGTTTCTACTTTTAGACCAATGGATGCAAAATTTGATTTGCAGACTACTCACAGTAACCAAGGATCTTAGTGGAAGTAGCTCATGGCCTTATTAACTTGTTTGGTGCTTTGAAACCTTGCTAAACCTTGCTTTGAAACCACTTGTTATTTATATTCAAAGATAAACATGCAAACACAAGACAAATAAGTACACAATCTTCATGAATAAATAAGTTATATTCATTAATTATTCTCTCATATAAATCCACTAAATTGTTGTTATTCTCTCTTCTTACATCACATTACAATGACCCAACCATGAGTATATAAGGGCTGAAATTTCTAAATATGGAATAGTGCAAACTCTAACTTTCTTTTCTTCATGCAAACTATGACTTGACACTTTAACTAAACTTTTCAAACTTCACTTTAACATAAATTGACGTTTTTTTTTCCTTCACTTATCTTTTCTTGACAAGGCATTACCTTTTTAAAGTTGACTCACTTGACTTCTAATATTAGACTTAATTAGACTTAACTTGCTTTCCTTCACTTAATTTAACTCACCATACATTGCATGCATACGAGAGTACTTACTATTTCTATCAAGTGAAACAATTTTGATCTATGCCAAAGTTGCGATCGATGATTGTAAATGAAATAGAAAATATGGTGATAGGTTTGTATGAATTGTGTGCTCTTATAATTTAAATTTTTATACGAGACTAGAGTTCACTTGATTGTAACACATTTGAATATTTGACAACTGTTAGGCCAGTTAGGTTGTTGATTCTATAAAATTACTTTCATTCATATCATCTGCATATTGGTTATGTTAAGGCATAATTGTATGGAATTATTATCTACATACTTCAATAAGTGTTAAACTTATTAATTTTAGTGATCGTGAAATATAAAAAGTGAGGTGTAGTATATAATCACATTTTTTTAGTTAAGAAAATCAATGAGATGAAATGAGTCAAATGCACCACAAACCTATAGTGATGGTTGATCTGGTGCGTTAAGTCAGTCTTCGATATGGGTGACTATAGGGGCTTGAAAATTCTTTTTTAGGTTAAATTAAAGTTTATGCTAGAGTTCTCTTTCAACCTCGTTCGTGCGCTAAGTCAGTCTCCAATATGGGAGACTATAGGTGCTTGATAATGGATTTTTAGGTTAAATTAAAGTTTATGCTAGAGTGCTCTTTCAACCTCCTTCACAATTTATTTACATATATCTCTATTAAGTGAGGAAGATAAACCTTATAATTGTTATTCCCTAATTTAAAATGATATCAATTACTAATATTACATGGTTTCTTAATAATGCATTCATAGTTTTCAAATTACGAGATGAAAATCTTTACCAATAGCTTAATACGTAATAATAAATTACATTATATATATATATATATATATATATATATATATATATATATATATTAGAATATTAGTAGAAAGTTATTTTACAATAAGAAAAAAACTAAATACTAAAATTTTATATAAGAAATAATTAAATTATTGTTACTTATCTCTTTGATATATTTGTTCAACAGTGAAAAGAAAATTGAGATGTGACTATAAGACATATACAAGAATAAAAAAATTGATTTTTCATTTAGAAAGAAAGGAATGAAAGCTTAAAATGCATATATGGATGAATTTGTATCTTTTTATTATATATATATACATATATAACAGTTGAGAAAATATTTAATTGTTTTTAATATTTATATTGTATTTAATTTCTTGCAAATTTATATCAAAGTTTATTGAAGTAATTTAAAATTTTTCACATATTTAAAAAAATAAAAAATTTTAGTTCATGGAATGTAATTCATTTGACAATCACCTTGTTATGAAGTATTATGTTAAAATATGAGATTCAAAGTTAAATCCCCTTGAGTGGCCAACCAAAAAATAATATTTTTTATCTATTTTTTTATTATATTTTTAGAATGTGGTTTAATGAAAAAGGAAAAATAGAATATAAAAGAAATAAAATTGACATGATCAAATTTCGTGTGGTTTGAATATCTATTTTCAAAAATAAAAAATATAATTATCCACTATCCACTCATGGAATTTGAGTAAAAAGAATGAAGGTTTAAAATCCACATATGGATGAATTTACATTTTTTATTTTATTTCTTTATGTATAGTTTTGATATATATATATATATATATATATATATATATATATATATTGAGAAAAAACAAAAATTATCCTTATATTGTATTTAATTTTTTGCAAATTTATATCAAAGTTCTGTTGAAGTAATTTAATTTTTTTCACATATTTAAAAAAATAAACAATTTTACTTCATGGAATGTAAGTCATTTGACAATCACCTTGTTATGAAGAATTGCTAATGGTTTTGTCTTAATTACTAATTATCTTAAATGAGTTTTTTCTTAATTGTTATTGTCTTAAGTCCCCATTGTCTTAAATATAAAGTTCTATATTAATTTTTTTGTCTCAAACTGCTTTTGTCTTAAATATAAAGTTTTGTCTTAAAATATTTTTGTCTCAAATTACTTTTGTCTTAAAAATTTTTGTTTCAAAGTGCTTTTGTCTTAAATATAAAGTTTTGTCTTAAAATATTTTCCTCAAACTATTTTTGTCTTAAATATAAAGTTTTGTCCTAAATTGTGTTTGTCTTAAAATATTTTTGTCTCAAATTGTTTTTGTCTTAAATATAAAGTTTTGTCTCAAACTATTTTGTCCCACACTACTTTTTGTCTTAAATTTTATATTTAAGACAATTCAATTGATATTAAATTTTAATGTAAAATAACTACAATAAAGAGTGACTTTTTAAGACAAAAGACTTCTTTTGTCTTAAACAAATGTCTTAAAATGCCCTTAGTGTAGTAGTGGAATATTTTGCGTGTTAAAAATAACAACTTTGGGTATCTTGCAACAACAGAATGCAGGTGCATGCATATTTTATATTACACAATCAATCTCCACGAAATAAAGTTTCTTGGAGTTCGGTGGCCATCTCTCTCAAGAGTAATGCCTCCCCATCTGTATCACGTGATTGAAATATACCTCCTATCATCATTATTATAATTACATCTAAGGTGCTTATTTTTTAATCATTCTACCACTCACCATAGTCGATATTTTTCTTTTCTGTGGTTGATTCAAGTAAACAACTGTCACATTGTCCACCTTTGGATTTGTATAATAATGAAGAAGGAGAGTCAAGGGAATGTCCTGATGTTTCTTACTAAAACAAGAAACTTTACAATTACTCTCTCTGCCATTTTCACAACTATGCAATCCTGTCATGTTGCAAACTTATAAGTCAGGGAATTCTCCTCATTTCGTATTTATTTTCATTTTGTTCATTCATGAATCTATACTCAGAAAGGAGGTAGAGTAGTGATGGAGGAGGTCATGAGATCGAACTTGAAGCTCTCAATGCCCTCTAGAAACAAAAGTGTATTGAGGGAATAAGCCTTGGTCGCCTAGCACTTCCTGTTGTCCAATTAGGCTAATCACCAACACACTAAGGCTGCGTGGATCTTCGAGGCCTCCTAGAAAGACATCGAAATCATAACAAGGATGCTACAGAGGGAATTGAACTCCAAACCAAGTGATGATCGACTCGTCATCAGGACTTCGAATGAGAATAATGCAACACCTTCCACGAGAGAGGTAATGTCGTCATTTGTGTCCAGTTGTGATCTGGGCATCCCTTCCCACGCTGCTTAGTAAGTTTCAGATTCGATGAGCGGGGGGAATCAAACCCCGCCTATAAAGGCTTCGTGGACATCTTGTATTAATCAGAGATCCATCCCGATGATGAATAATTTCATAGGCAAGAAGCGGTGGTGAAGGAGAAATAAATCACCGATCATGAATACGAGGGAAAATCCCACCGATTTCCAGGCAGCGGTTCAGTAGATGATGGGGTTTGCCCATGAGAGTAGCAACAGGGCCGCCCCGTCTTGGTGGAAAACATAGGCAAATCAGCCAGCTTGAATTGGCACCCGCAACAACATTCCCTCCCCTCTCCTCACACTCAATTCTTCGTCCGTGGGAACCCTGACTGCCAGTAATTACGTGAATCCAATAGCCTTCTGCAACAGTTTGGCATCTACTTCTCAATTCCATGGGAATGGATAAGAACACTATGCAGAGCGATATCAACACTTTCGCTCGAATGGATTTCTGGCATTCATAATTAGTGATTCTTTGGGCAGCATCAAAAAGGTAACTAATAAGTGTTTAAGTTCTGATCCTTGAGGTTTATTATAGATGGATTTGAAGTAGTAATATGTGCTTATGGGGTGGATTTGTGTGTTGGAAGGAGGAGTACGGGTAAAATATGACAGGTGAGCAGAGTCCGTCCATGGTGTTGGGTAATATGGTGTCAAGAGTGATTCGTTGTTTGAGCGAACACCATGGAGTGAGATTTGAATGAAAGCATTCAATTATGTTGTAGGCATTTTTGGATAGGCAGAGGATTCAATCACACAATAACACAAGTATTTCACACCCAAAACAATGAGCTGCAGCTCTTCAATTAATCTTCAATCTCTTTAAATCACAATATTTCTCAATGAATACAATGAACTCGGTGAAGGGTCTTTAACCTAAATTGAATTGCACACATTCTCACATAACAAAACTTGATCAATTCACTTAACTCACTCTCTAATTCACTCACAAAATTTATCTATCACTCGACTCAACTAATTTACTTAACTTTTTGTTTAACTATACATGCGAGAAGTAATTATATATTTTAACACTCCCCCTTAATTAAGACCGCTAAACTAAAACATAAATCTTGACAACTCAAACATGCCTATTGGTCTATGTCTCAGCTAGGCTTACAACACCCAAGTTTCTTTTGGGAAACTCAAACAAATCTATTGCTAATGGCTTTGTAAATATATCAGCCAATTGATCACTTGATTTACAAGGCTTCAAGTGAACTTCTCCATTGCTCACAAGTTCTTGAATAAAGTGATATCTAGTATCAATATGCTTTCTCTTTTGATGAAACACACTATTCTTGGATAGTGCAGTCACTGAAGTGTTGTCATAGTATATAGCTATTGATCCTTGCTGTTGCTGCTTGAGTCCATCCAATACTATTCTTAACCATACTAATTGACATGCTGCTGAAGTTGCTGCTACATATTCTGCTTCTGCTGATGATAGTGTCACAATAGGATACTTCTTAGATTCCCATGCTATCACTCCTGAACCAAGATGAAAAACATAACCGGATGTGCTCTTCCGATCATCCAAACCTCCTGCAAAATCCCTATATGTGTATTCAATAAATTCTTTCTTTTCTATACTTGCATACATTATGCCATAATCTCTGGTTCGTGCTATGTATCTCAGAATTATTTTCCAAACACTCCAATGTGTGCCTTTTGGAGTCTCCATAAATCTGGAAATCAAACTCACTCCCTGCATAATATCTGGTCTTGTAGCTGTGAGATACATGAGGCTGCCAACCAATATTTTGAATAGAGTTGGATTGACATTTGCCCCTTCATCATCCTTACTTAAATTTGTACCTATTGCAACTGGTGTAGGTACAGGTTTGCAATTATCCATCCTGAATCTTTTCAACAAATCTCTTGGATATTTATTTTGACAAATAAAAATTCCTTTTCAAATTGCTCAACTTCAATGCCAAGAAAATATTTCATGAGACTAAGATCTACCATCTCAAATTATTTCATCATGGCTTCTTTAATTTCATCTAACTCAAGATCACCTGTAAAAATCATATCATCAACATATAAGCAAAAAATCAAAATCTATCAATGCTCATTTACCTTTGTGTATAAGGTAGGCTCAATTTTTCTTCTGAAAAATCCATTCTTGATCATGTAGCTATCATTTCTGTTATACCATGCTTTAGGTGCTTGCTTCAATCCATAAAGAGATTTCTTCAACCTGTAAACTTTATCTTCTTTATCTTCAACTTCATATCATGGAAGTTGCTACACATAAATTTCTTCTTCTAGAATTCCATTCAAGAAGGTTGATTTGACATCCATCTGATATACTTTCCACTTGTTCTGAGCTGCTATCGCTAGAAATTCTCTTACAGTATCCAACCTGGCTACCAGAGAAAATGTTTCCCCAAAGTCTATTCCCAGTTGCTGAGAGAATCCTTTTGCTACCAGTCTTGCTTTAAATCTATCAATCTCACCTTTCTCATTCACCTTGGTCTTGTACACCCACTTCACACCAATGAGATTTTTATCGTTTGGTAAATCTACCAAATCCCATGTATCATTCTTTTCAATTGAATTCATCTCTTCATCCATGGCTTGCACCCAATTTTCATCTCTGATTGCTTCTTCAAACGAAGAAGGTTGGAATGC
This sequence comes from Pinus albicaulis, assembly GCA_034641835.2. Lineage (NCBI taxonomy): Eukaryota > Viridiplantae > Streptophyta > Pinopsida > Pinales > Pinaceae > Pinus > Pinus albicaulis. Next base: position 1,546,134,236 of record CM076579.1, on the reverse strand, counting down.
CAACAATACAAAATTTGAACTAACATTCAAATCATCATAAATATCTTTGAGACTTCTCATATTTTTCTTACCATTGCTTGATTCATTACCTGATTCGCTGCTTGGAGAATTCTGGTCTGTTGATCTGCTTGAAGATCCATGCTCCTTTGAAAATCTTGGAATCCTTGCTGGTGTGACTCCGTTTGGTGTCTGCTCTCTTGATTCTTTCTTCTCCTCTTCTTGAACATCATCCTCTTACATCAATGGTTTTTGTGCATCGGTTAGTGTGTCTAAAGTCTCATTCCATGACTCTTGTTCTTTGAACACAACATCACTTCTAATGCTTGTCTTCTTGGTGATAGGGTTATACAATTTGTAAGCTTTTGGCTGCTCAATATAACTAGTAAATATACATTTTTCACTTTGATCATCTAATTTGCCTCTTATTTTCTTAGGCACATGTGCATAGGCTACACATCCAAAAACTTGAAATGAGATACACTGCATGACATACCTGACCATGCTTCTTTTGGAACTCTGTTCATCACACTCTTTGTAGGAGATCTATTTGTCACATAAACAAAATGTGCAACTTCTTTTGCCCAATACTCATTAGACAAGTGTCTTGATTTCAACATGCTCCTTGTCATGTTCATGATTTTTTGTTTTTTTGTCTCCGCTACACCATTCTCCTACGATGTGTATCTGGTTGTAAATTGTCTTCTGATTCCATGTTGTTTTCAATACTCATGGAATGCGTTCGAATCGTATTCTCCAACATGATCAGATATCAATACCTTGATATGTCAATCACTTTGGTTCTCTACTAACGCTTTGAAATATTTGAACTTCGCAAAGGTTTCAAACTTCTTCTTCTATAAGTAAACGCAAGTCTTCCTGCTATAGTCATCAATGAAAGTGAGGAAGTAACTGCTTCCACCAATCGACTGTGTCCTCATAGGTCCACACAGGTCGATATGCACCAACTCAAGTGGTTTTTTTGCTCTGTAAGAAACTCCTTTTGGAAACATTTCACGGTGTTGCTTTGCCAAGATGCAACACTCACAAGTGCTAGCGGGTTCTTTGATGGGAGGTAGGCCTCTGACCATCTGTTTCTGCGGCAAAAATATTAAACCGGAAAAATGAAAGTGTCCAAAAAAAAAGTGCCATAACCAGTAATCATCAAAACATGCAGCTATTAAATAACTAACCTGATCATTGTAGTTCATAATTAGGGGAAAGAGTCTATTCCTCATCATTTGCACCTTTGAAATCAGGTGCTTGCTTGGGGATTTGTCGTAAATAACACACTGTGCCTTTGAAAGATAACTTTGTATCCTTTCAGTGTCAATTTACCAACAATTATCAAATTGTGTTTGAGTCCAGGGACATAATATACCTCTGATATGGTCTTTGGCTCCCCCTTCTTGGTCACAATTTCGACCACTCCTTCGCCATCTACATCCATAGTCTTGTCAGTCGCCAACTTTACCTCTATCTTCACTTATGCATCCACATTTGCAACCAAATTGTTGTTTCCTGTCATGTGGTTAATGCAACCAATGTCTAATAGCCAGAACTTATCAGACGGTTCATGCATGGTGTTCCATGCTAAAAACATGGAGTTAGTATTCTTTGTACTAACATTAGCTCTCTGATTGCCTTGATCAACTATCTTCTTCCTACAATCACGAGAATAATGATCAAATATATTGCAATAATAAAACTTTACATTTGATATCTCAAACCTTTAATTGTTATGAAAGCTTCTGTTGCTGCTACTTCCACTTTCATGCTCATGATCTTCTCGGCCATCTCTCTAACCACCATAGTTGCCGCCTAGTCCTCTGCCTCTTGATCGACCTCTGCCTCGACCTCTTGAAATATAAATTTAACTTTTGAAGGTGGTTTCTAAAGTGGAATCCTTATTTATTTCTATCCTTGCCTCATGCGATAGAAGGGATCCCATCAACTGTAAATTTTTCCAAATCTTTCTCTTCTTCTATTGCTGCTACCACAACATCAAACTTGGTAGACAAAGATCGAAGAACCTTCTCAATCACTGTTCGATCTTTAACATATTCACCATATATTTTTAACTGATTGATGACATACATGACCCTATTCATGAATGAATCAATGTCCTCTATCTCCTTCATCTGCAGACTTTCAAAGTTTCCCCTAGTATTTTGAAATTTAACAATATTAACTTTGGCCATACCTTGATAACTTGTCGCCAAATTTTCCCATGTTTCTTTTGCTGAAGAAGTTATGATGATCTTCTGGAACACTGCTTGATCCACTCCCTACTAGATAAGAAGCAATTCTTGTGCATTCTTTCTCTTGTCTTTCTTCCATTGCTCTCTGTCTGTATTACTGAGGGCACATTCTTCTACGTCATTCTAAGGTTCTGCAAATCCAAACTTGACATGATCCCATACATCATGCGCTTTTAGCATAGTCTCCATTTCAATAGCCCACACATCGTAATATTTCCTAGTGAAAGAATAAATTTGTGATTGAAAATTTCATGTGGCCATCTTACTTCAAACAAAAAATCTTCTCTGACAAAAACCCTAAATTTCTCTTCTTTTTTGTAAAAGCTTTGCAAAGCTCCTTAAAAAAAATCTCTTTTATTTTTCTTTATATAATAAATCCTTCCTTTTATAATATATATATATATATATATATATATATATATATATAATAACCTTCCCCTTTTAAAATATATTTTAAGAACCTTTTAAATAAAATATTCTAAAAATACTTCTTTATAAAAGCCCTTTTATAAACACCTCTTTTCAAAATAAATATTCTTATATCAAAGCCTTTTGTTTTGTTTAAAAAATTTTAAACCTCCCACTTGACTTTCAAAATTGATTTGGAAATAAAACCTTTAATGAAAGTACCTTTAATGTTTTGACTTTTCGATCGTCCCTTTAATGTTTTGACCGTGCGGTTGGGTCACGGTTTGCTCACTGCTGTTGGTTCAATTTTTTAAACTTGTTTTCACATCCCCGATGCGAGTAACCTGCTGACTAAACCCGAATTATTTTCAATTCTAAGTTTATAGAAATCTCCGCAGGTGTTTTTAGGAGAAGATGCAGACCTCCGCTATTTCTTCACTGCAAGCGTGCAGACCTCCGCGTGTAAAGAAATTTAAAAAATAAAAATAAATTTACGGCCTTCTGCTCCTGGTCTTCTTTTTTTTGGATCTTTTCGCCCACGGATCTTCTTATCCTTCCTCAGTTCTGATATCAATTTTTTTGGATAGGCATAGGGTTAAATCACACATTAACACAAGTATTTCACACACAAAACAATGAGCTGCAGCTTTTCAATTAATATTTATTCTCTCTAAATCACAATCTCACTCAATGAATACAATGAACCCGGTGAAGGGTATTTAACCTAAATTGACTTGCACACATTCTCACATAACTGAAATTGATCAATTCACTTAACTCACTCTCTAATTCATTCACCAAATTTATCTATCACTTGACTCAACTAATTTACTTAACTGTTTGTCTAACTCTGCATGCTGGAAGTAATTATATATTTAACATACGTGTATATTTTAGAAAAGACTTTTTCTATTATTAAATGGTTGCTCGAAATTTAACTTGCAGTGAATATGTTCTGGAATTTTTATATATAATATTACATGTTATGTTTTTATTTAGTTATTATTACCTTTTAATGAATTTATTTTAAAATAGTTAGTTAAAAAAATATCATATTAATTTTATTATTTCTTAATGAATTTATTTTAAAATAGTTAATTAAAAAAAATATCATATCTGCTACGATATTTATAAATTATAATATTGTAAAAAATAAAACAATTAAAATTCTTATAATATTTTTTATAATTAAAAATATTTTTAAATTTTTTTAATGCATATATATTTACACGGAGGCTGTTTACTTTTGGATCATTCCACCTTTCCCCTTAGTCGACCTTTTTATTTTTAACGATTGATTCAAGTAAACAACTGTCACATTATCCACCGGATCTGTATAATAATGGAGATGGAGAGTCAAGGAATGTACTGATGTTTCTCACTAAAACAAGAAACTTTACAATTACTCTTTGCCATTTTTACAACTCTGCAATCCCAACGTACACATTACATACCATAAAAGAATCCTGTCATGTTACAAACTTAGATGTCAGGGAATATCCGCAATTTCCCCACTTACTAAAAAAGTAGCTTACAATTACTTTTTCTGCCATTGCCACAATTGTGCTATAAATAGAGAAAAAATGGCTGGACACTTCATTTCACGAGCAACACAATTCCATAGAAGGATGGTCACGGTTTCGATTCTGGTCACTCTTGTTATTGTTTTCATCAATGTTAATGTTGCGGAGGCATCTAATAATGCTGCTGCTACAACACACCAAACTGCTTCTCATTACATTTTATGTTTTTATTTCTTGGATTTCTCGGTTTTAAACATTTATGTTATAAATATTGTTGTGATACAGTACTTCCTGAAGATGACCAACTTCCTCCAGGTTGTTATTTTGTACATAAGCCATGCGGCATGTGGAACTTCCTGCCTCCAAATGGATGATCAGGTCTTATTGGTGGAACTGTCGACTGCGACCCAGGAAATCACGTCCTCCAAATTCACTATAGTTTTTTTTGCGTTGGCAAAAGGAAAGGGCTAAGCTTTTGGAGTGTAATTATGATAAATAAAGAATAATAAAACTGTGGCATTTGCCGATGAATTTTGTTATAATATATAATATATAATGTTGATTTCATTGATAAAACAATGATTTTACATCTAAAATTTTTGTGATTTATAATTTAGATAAATGTCTATAATTTTAGATAAATGTGTTTTTGATTAATTACATTATTAAAATTTAGTCAATAGTCCATTCAATATAAAACACTATCACATATAATCAGACTTAATATTTTATAGCAAAAACGATCATATCTCAAACCTAACTCTCTCCATCGAACACTTTTATTTATGAAATTTGAATATATATATAACTTTGAAGAAGAATAACCCTCTAACCCTCTAACGGATCACTAAATTTGTTTCATATGCAATTTTTCATTTCAAAATGAATGTTTTTTGTATTTTATTAATTTTGGGCCACATGATGAAATAATATTAAATTAAAACATGATTGTACATTGCAAGAGAAATCAACTTCATACTCATTTGCACTTGAAATTGTTATATAATCTTTATCACTATGTTATTATTTGCAAGTTGGCAATATATATATATATATATATATATATATATATATATATATATAATTTAAGCTTTGTAATTTGTTTTCTAAAAATTCTATATAATATATTATTTTAAAATTTAAAATTTGAAAAAAAAATAATGCACTTAAACATTTTAAATTTGAAGAGTTTTTGTTGCCCTGCAGTTTGATTTGGTAAAATTATTTAACAATAAACAAATAAAATAAATTTGAGATAAAATAGCCAATCTATCATCGATTGAGGTTTTGCCAATTATCTATATACATATATAACCAATCTAGATCTATCTTAACTTTAATATACCAAAGGATACGAGGGATCAAATCTCTTGACGTGCAAATCTCTTTTAAAGTGATTTTTTTTGTTTTCGTCCCCATCCTAACTGTAATAATAATTGGATCAAGTAAACCAATTTTTATAGTTAACCCTATGCAATATAGTTAATGTTTGTAAATATTATTTAAAATAAAATATATATTATAAAAGATTATTTTGATGTTACGAAAAAAAACTAATAATGACCTTACTTTACCAACCAACCAAATACTATTACCAAGTAATGTAAACCGGTTATATGAAGGGGTTTCATTAAATTGTTCCTTAACATAGTTCTTTTTTTTTTTCAATCTTGAAATTCTTGCCATATTTTAAATATTTAATTGTTTGGAAAAATTTTCAAATAACACAAATGAAAAATAATTATTTCTTTCTTTTTTTTCCAATCTTCAAATGCTTGCGATATTTTAAATATTTAATTTCTTCAAACATTTTCAAATAACACAAATGAATAATAATTCCATTATGGAGCAACACAAGCATGCTATTGTCACTAGAGAAATACAATATGAGACACTAGAAAATTAGAAATTGGCATTGAAATACCAAAAGAGCCTGCAAAGTCAAGTTGAGTTTTTGGTAGAATGTTGACAATTTTATAAATAGTTGTTTTCCAACATAAACATCCATACCAAGCTCTTCATTTTCTATCTGCATAACTTTGATAGCCTATTACAACTACAATATAGTTTTCATAGCCTATTACAATTACAATATAGCATTAATAAATTATTTGAACCTTCTAAATAGGAAATTTAACATTATGGAAAAAATAAATCATGTACTAATGCTACGGTAAAAACTATTTCTGATAGAATAAAGGTAAGGAAGCATGAATAAAATTTATGAAAGGAAATCATTAAATATCCTTGCTCATTTGCAATAAAATTTCATTCTATGCATGGATTGGGCAAGGCAATCACCAATCCAAGTAGTCAATCAGAACAAATTGATTACTTTTTCTCTTGATATAAAATCGGAGTCCCTGTATTTTCTAGTGTCCCATCTAGCTTAAGTAGACTGGAATATGTATCAAATTTTTTTGCGATTGGGCCATTGGCAACCTCTTCCTTTGTTTCGTATTTGAATTCATCCACAACTATCTTGTGTATCTTTTTATCAATATGGTTGAGCTTTACCTCATCCTTTTTGTAGGGCATTGTCCTATTGCATGTTCCTATAAGTCATGGTAAATAGACTTATTCATGTCCTCACAATCACATGTTGTTCTAGCCAATTTCCAATATTTACATGATTATCACATGGCTTTTAGCATTTTGATATTACATTAGCAGGATTATGTGCAAGTCCCACATGGTTGTGGTTAAAATTTACATTAACAGATTTTTGGGGTGTTGCACTCCCAATCCTTAAATTTGGGACGCACCCAATTGACATATTTTTGTGATAATTCATTTAGGATGTTGTATGCATACACACAAGACAATATTGCTACTTCAAGCACAACAATGAAAGATAAATCTCCCCAAATCTTGACGAGATGAACTACCTTCGGTGAATCTTTGCACCTTTAGGGAAAACTGCTAGTTATATTATTATGATTAAAAAATGTTTACTTAAAATAAAAAATGAATAGTCACTAAACGTGTGATTATCATAATTGGTTAAGTCTTCCAAAAAAAAATTTAAATTTAAACTTTTCACTACATAATTGGATGTTTGCATGAACATGCATCATTTATCATAATTTCAAGGTGTGAGGATTTCTTCTTGGCCAGCGCAGCCATATACATATATCATGATTGCATATAGTTGATGTCAGCCTTGTGGGGCCATCCCAGACTTCCCTCTCCCTGCATGTGTGATACTTATTACTTCAATTGCAATGAAGTGGACGAGTCTAATCTTCTACGAAATAGAGCCTTGTTTGGCGATGAAGTCTAGTGATGGGACACTCCTCGTCCGACGCTGCACCACTCACCGTCATCAGGCTTCCGTCGCTCCTGGTGGGCCCCTCTCGCCTCCACCAGCCCGCATGTGGTGGTCTTTCTAAAATTTGAATCGGTGAATTATTTCGTGCTCCATTAGTTTTATTCTTTGTTGTGAGAGCCCTCAACACACTGCTGGAAGCATTCGCCTGTTCGCCTATTCAAGCCCTCAACACATCGCATCCGCGTTCACCTGCTTGCCAAGGAAATTCACTTATTCGCCTGTTCAAATCTTCTACACTATGGTCAAGGGAAGTGAATTTAAAGTATTTTTAGTAGGGGATGATTTAGTCCTGATGGCCACAAGGATTTGAGTTCTAAAGTATGACTCAAGTAACGGTCATTGGGCTCTTAGTAGATTGATACCCCAAAAACTGATCTCAAATTCGGTTCTGTCATCAGTAATGGTAAGATATACTTCTTAACCCTTCCCCCATATGGTTCCCTTCCCTTCAATTTATAGGAAGGTTTATGGACTAAAATTCAAGTCCCATGCCCAAGAATATCACCATTCATAGCCTCGTAGAGTGTTCACGAAGAATTTTTATGGTAGGGGGTGCTATGAAAAATATCGTGTTTGAGAGCATAAGGGTTTTGGAGCTATGTGAAAATGCCATGGCTTAGAAGGAGGCTCCAAAATGAAAAATAAATTGTTCAAGTAATTCCATAGAGAGGAGAACAAATTGTATTTCACTGCAGTTGGGCACATGAATCTGATTTATTTTTCGATCTATAGAAGGCCTCAAATTCTTTCATTTGATACGTCCACTAGATTATGGTTTTGGTTGCGACCCCATCCTGTGTCAGGGGAATATGAAGGAAAACCTTCATTCTGTTACCCATTTAACCCTATTTTGTTCTTAGCGATTGACCGAAGGAATCATATATTCTCGTGAGTTCCACGTAATAGTTGGTGTAGTTTGCAAGTAAGTTTTGGCTGTAAAACTAGATTTTCAATAGGTTTCACAAAATGGCCTTGATCATGAATATTGGCCATTTGGTTTGAAGCTCTGTGTATTCAGAAGCTCGAGAGTATCTATATCTTTCTTATGTGCTTTCCTTTGTATTAACATAATTGTATTCACCTCAAAATAAATCATTGAGTTTGGTTATGATTATAGTGACTCGTCTTCTGGCTTGGAAACATAGAAAAGTAGTTTTTTATAATCAATGTGATTGCCTTTTAACAAAAGTAACAAGCAATGTGAGATTTTCCATTGTGATTTTCGTTTATCTGTGTAGCTCTTCAAGAGTGTCTTGAATTGGGAAGTTTTATTTGAATTTTTTCAAATTAATATAATTTCCTACTTCAGTACTGGTAAGATGTTATAAACTAGAAATCTCTTCACTTATATAATGGTTTATAATTATGTCAAATTATGTTTTAGCATTTGTGGGGTTATGTTGATTGTTGATTACTACTGTAAATAACCTTTACATTTAGTGAATTTATTGAAAGGTAGAAAGATGTTTGCTATTGAAAATAACCTTTACATTTAGTGAATTTATTGAAAGGTAGAAAGATGTTTGCTTTTGAATAAAGGTTATAAGTTCCACTCACCATATGAAATATCAGAGCTATGTTGTTTCTCAAGTTATAAGTTCCACTCGCCATGTGACATATCAGAGCTATGTTATTTTTCTAGTATTAGTTTAGAACATTAGTGCTAGTCTTGTAATAATATAGCCAATGTCCATTCATTCATTTTTTGGAGCCTACCATTGCTTGTTTGCTTCATAAAGTCCTTAGTTTTTAATGGTTAGACAATGGAGCAATATGTTGTTGGAAAGGTGAAACATTTTGGAGGTTTGGTTTGAAGAAACATTCTAGAAACATTTATAGGGGTTTTAGAATGCCTTTGATTAGCTCTACATTCATGTTGTAAGTGGTAAGACAAGGTGTTTACTATCATTAGAACTGGAAATATGTCTCCCAATACTTGTGATTTTTATAATGATATAGAACTTTATGTTAGGTACAAAGAACTTGTAAAGATTTCGTTCTGGAATAACCACCACAAGTACACAAGGGACGCTTTCAGATCTATGAACAATTTTTATTATTGGCATGCATCCACTAAAGGGGGAATACTGTGAATATCGTGAAATTAATGCAGATGAAGATTTGAATCTATCATTCTCAGATATTTTATGTTCAAGAAAGGTTATAGAAAATTATACCATTTTAGGGTGGTGTTACACTCGTAAGTCCATGCCAATTTTTGTCCTGTACAATCCTATTTGTGCAGAGAGAATTATGCATGTAGTTGTCAAACAAGTACATGCCTTTAGTTGGACTACTATATCAATTTTCTCTTGCTAACTATTCAGTTTCTTTGAATAGAAATTCACTTAGAATGTCAATAGTTTGTCAAATCTCAAGCAACTCTTTGAGAAATTTACCCACCAGCATTGCCTTGGAAATATTTTTCAATGAGACGATAAAATGAAATTCATACCCCTTTTAGGTTATGATTATTTTCCAATTTTCTCACATTTATGATTTAACTAATCAATTAATTTGTTTTATTTTAAGATGGCAGCTTGAAAGGTTACTTTATTTCAAGCTGAATAGGTAATTTTATATCAGGATGTATTTATTCAAACATGGTGTGATCTTTCTGAACTTCATAATAGGGGACTTGCTACATATGGTATGCCTAGAGGAATACAACCGCTCAACAGACTATTATCCACACTTGAAATTTCAGTTAATACTGGATGAAAATAACCAGAATGATATGTGTTTTTCTATCCATGCTTTGAAAAGAATTACACACATTAAATTCATCGAAATATATCCTATTTTAGTATTTCATTATTGCTAAGGACAATTTGTTTAGGAATGCTTAGAGTTGGTTAAATCAAAGGACTTGTTGTTGTTCGGCGCTCCAGAAACCTCTACCGCTAGTAGCAGAGGGTGATTTGGTGTTATCAAACCATGCCCAATATGAGGCATTGAACACTGCAGGAGACGAAGGATATGCACTTGGAGTGAATGTTCCAGCACACCCACCAAAGTGTTTAGAAATTTTAGGATCATGTCTCCAATTTTCCCTTGGAAAATGCTCGCAAATACCTTTTCTGTATCTTCGCTAGGGCTTCTCTACGTGGGCCTTGTTAACAGATCGATTCCCAACTCTGATCTCACAAATCTGTAAATGGGACATGTCGTGCACTTGTTTATTGTGTTTGCAATCGAGAAGTCCCCATTATCTAATCGCTCCCTCGCCTTGGAAACCTCTTCCTCTAAACAAGCTTTCAAATGCTCTTAAAATATGGGATCCTGCTAAACATTCCTTGAGCCATCCTGAAATTATTACACAGTTGAGCCATCCTTGCTACATATCAAACCGGTGAATGCTGCCATAGGTAGTCATTCCATCTAATTTAATTCACTATGATTCCGTTTCAAGATTAATCCTCCTTTTCTACTCCTTCTTCACTATCATATTCTAGGTTCATATGTTGGATATGTTGTTTGTTTATCAGTTTGCACCATATTTCTTGCAATTAGGAGCCAAACAATGTTGCGTCGAAGTCGGGTTACGCCTTAATCACTTTTCCTTTAGAAACAACCTCTTGTTTGGGTGTAACCTTGCCTCAATATGTTTCAAGTGATCAGGAACATTATATAGCTGCATATATCGTACATTCGTGGGATAACTAGGACCGCATTGGTTGCAGTAGGTGGTGGAGGGTTGTGGGGTGTCGGGAGTGGTCATGGGGTGGTGGAGGGGAGCAGGCAGGAGTGGTCGTTGGGGAGCAGAGGAGAGAAGGCAGCCGGCACCGGGGAAGCAGGGTCCACCGGCAGGTCGGTGTCCGGTCGGGGGTCATCGGACGAGCCCAGAGCTATCCCATCATGCCAGAGATTCTTCCATTTTGTAGAATGGAAGACACTTCCCAATGAAATTGGCGAGCCATATTTCCTAGTATATACACTATTTAATAGAGTTAGTACCCTGAGAAGATATTTCCGACATTTTCCTTTGAAACTTTATGGAAAATCCAAGATGCCAATTTATCCCTTTTCTGATTGAGGTGAAGGCTAACCTCCCCCAACTCTCGTCTCGTCTATCCACCGACGCTCACCTGATGCCTTAACCTGATCGATTGAACCATCATCGCATGATGAATACATCATTCATTAAAATTTAAACTTTGAATTTCATTAATTAATGCGTTTTAAGTGAAATATGTTTTGATTTTGAATTTTTACAGACTACTCTTCCCCTCACCACTAAAGCAAAGGGCTTTCACTGAGTAAAATAAATGAGCCAAGTTCAAGCATGGTCATGATCAATTTGAATATTTTTGGCATAGTAAACACTAGAGTATTAAGAATAGATCAAATATTAAGCGAGCCATTTGATCATTTATATCAATTTCTCATTTTTTTTTGTTATCCCTTTCCAATTTTAGTAGTGTAAATATCTTTGAAATGTAGTGTGGTATTTGTAGTTTGCTTCTTTTGCAAAATACCTAAATATCTCAAGCACTAATTACCCCACAGATCGGAAATTATATTTTTGGGGTAAGATATATTGCATTGGTTGGATATCTTCTCGTACTTTATGCATTTCAATAAAAGTTAAACAATTAACCTAGTTTATGAATCTACAATCAACATGAAGACATTTTTATATGCACACATGGCATCAGAAACTCACAAGGATATTAGTTGTCTTTTGGTTTAAGAATCCATGAGTAGTTTTGATCCAGATTTATGCAGGAATGCAACAAAATACATAAATAACCATGAACATAGAGATGCAGTGAAAATAATGCTTCATTTCATTAATATCATATAACATAAATATGCTTACAAACATAATGGAAATAAGCTAGGATGATGGTAGTGAATCTCTTAGAAGAGATGTTGTGGCTACAGACTTCTGAAATGTGTTACAATGAGGCTCGAGGGCATATTTATTATTGAGAAACAATGGAGAACTCTAAACATCCAAAAACCTAACCCTAGGAGATGAAGCGCCAAAACTATGGGCCCCGTTTGGGTAAATTGGTGGTTCAACTTCCCCGAGACGTAACTTTGGCATTCGATCTCCATTTATGTGCTCAATAGCTCGTTAGAAATATATATCTGAGGAGTAAACTTTCAGTGCACATATTTTTGTCTCAGTTTTCCCAAAAAATGTCGTTTAGGGTCTCAAAACGGCTCCAGAAACTTAGGACCCGAAAAAATGCTAAAAATAGTAAGTTTTGGTGCAACTTAAAAAATGAAAGAACTGATGTTGGGGGTTCAAATGGAATATGTGGGTGGCCACCAATATTCACCTGGATCATTAAGGCCCCAAAACGGCTCCAGGAGTGGAGGACCCGAAAACCTGCTTAAAATAGTAAGTTGTGCTCAACGTGAAAAGTTGCAAGAATTAATGGTGCTGGTCCAAAAGGAATAGGTGCGTGGCTAGCGATATCCATGTGGATCATTCCTCCCTCTGTAGGAAGAAATTTTCCCCATTGCGTTGAGATCCTCCATGAGGTGAGGCAAATTCTGTTGAACTGGGTATTAGATTTGTTGAAGATGTCATGGACGTGCAGGTGGACATGCTGGATGCGTTTAGTAAATTTGGTTTCTTTATCAGCCTCAGACAGTACATGTTTGGATTTTGTATGTGTAGTTGCAGGATGTATGGAAAAATCAGGCTGTGGTGTGTTGGGAGTCAGATTAATGGAGTGCTTGTCATGACAATGTAGAGGAACCTCTATGAGTGAGGAGAAAATGTCCTCGTATTCCTCCATGATTTTTTCCATGTGCTGCAACCGTGCAAGGGAGCCATTTTTCGAGGTTGTGGCCACAATATTCTTCTTTCCCTGTGAGCGAGTTGTAAGGAAAATGAATTTCCTGGTTTGGGAAACAATCTTACTGCGTTGTTTTGCAGTAGTAAAAGAGATGACAGGAGGCGGTACTACCTCCCGTATCCTGTACAAGTTATTTCCCAAAGTAATAAAAATAGCATGAGGCCTAGACTCATACACAACATGTCGCCTCCACAAGTATGGTTGGCCCAATAATACATCAGCTACATCAAGAGGAGCAACATCACACAATGCCTCATCTGTGAATGGCTTAATATTGTACAAAAGGTGGCACTACTGGCAGATGCGGAGATCTCTCCCTTGGTGGAGCCACCTGATGGTATACGGCTGCGGGTGTGCTATGGTCAGTAGGCTGAGCTGCTTCATGACCTTTGCTGAAATGAGGTTCTTTTGGCTTCTGCTATCGACGGGAAATTGCAGCAGGGAACCCTTCACCCACATCTGCGACTGGAAGAGGCGCTCCCCCTCCTCTGGATCCTATGGACCCTCCCTTTGGATCTTGGTGGTGGAAAAAATGGTACTGGGATCCACATCAATGATTTGCTTCCCTTTTTCATTGTGTTTGTCTGGTTCTGACTCAGGATCAGAAAATGCATTTGATTCGGGTGCCTTTAGTTCGACCACCAATGACTATTTGGCTCGAAACTCGTTTGTGCTGTGAGTGGGGCTGTTATGAAATTCACACCACTTCCCTATGTCCTTCTTTGGCTTTGTGGTTTTTTTCTGAGTCGCAACGCTTTGGCCTTGCCCCTTGTTCTTCGGTTCGGGGGTACCTTTTGGATTCGCAGATCCAAAGTCTTGCTTCTTCTCCTTAAATTTTTGCTTTACCTTGGTGGCATAGTGATATTCCTTGCCAAGTGATGTAATGTTGAGGAACTCCATTTACTCTTGAATGTGTTTGTGCAGACAGCCGTGGTACTTGAGCACCAAATGTCTCTCTGAATCTTTAATACCCAACTTTTTGCGTAGGGTATGGAACATATTCGTCAGTTCGTGCACATCTTGATCCCTTTGTTTCCGCAACGTGGTCCATTGGATGTATTTTTCGTCATAGCTCCCCACGAGGTAATATTGTTCCTTGATGCCGTCTCGGAATGAATTCCAAGTGGGTGTGGCTGAGAATATAGAAGGTTCCCCTTTTTCCTCTCGCTCACAGTAGGTTTCCCACTAGTCTTTGACATGCGGGGGTAGCTTTGAGGAGTGCAAAAATAATATTTTCTCGGTCAGAGAAATCATGGATTGAGAAACACCCTTCCAGAAAATTTAACCATCTATCTACGGTGTCTACATCTATTTGGCCTTCAAATATAGGAATGTCAAAGTTTACCTGTACCTTGAAGGGAGTGGCACCTCCAGAGTGGCTATTGGATGCAGATGCATCGTAGGTGGGCAGTCGTTGAAGGATCTGAGCAAAGGTATCCATCATCGCGTTCCTTGGTTTCTTGAGGGCCTCCTCGAGTAATATTTTGATAGGATCTCCTACTCACTCATCTTTCATTTCTTCTGCCATGGGAGGTCATCGGGGTTTGCGAGGCTAATCTTGCAAGGGTTCAACCAGATTGAGCCCTAACTCCTTATACCCTCACCATGTTGGGGACATGGAAAGAAAAAAAAAGAAAAAGCAGACTTCTTTGATACCATTGATCCATATTTATGCAGGAACGCAACAGAATACATAAATAACCATGAACATAGAGATGTAGTGGAAATAATGCTTCATTTCGTTAATATCATATAATAGAAATAAGCTAGGGTGCTGGTAGCGAATCTCTGGGAAGAGATGTGGTGGCTACAGACCTCTGAACTGTGTTACAATGAGGCCCGAGGGCCTATTTATTATTTGGAAACAATGGAGAACTCTAAATGTCCAAAAACCTAACCCTAAGAGATGAAGCGCCGAAACTATGGGCCCCGTTTGGGTAAATTGGTGGTTCAACTTCCTGGGGACGTAAGTTTAGAATCCGATCTCCATTTGACGCGCTCAATATCTCATTAGAAAGATGCAACATCAGTCCATGGACCCAATTTTCTCTTAGTTTTCCCAAAAAACATCATTTAGGGCCTCAAAATGGCTCTGGAAGTTCAAGACCCGAAAAACTGCTAAAAATAGTAAGTTTTGTTGCAACTTAAAAATTCGAAAGAACTGATGGTGATGGTTCAAATGGAATAGGTGGGTGGCCACCAATATCCACCTGGATCTTTAAGGCCCCAAAACGGCTTCGGGAGTGGAGGACCCGAAAACCTGCTAAAAATAGTAAGTTGTGTTGAATGTGAAAAGATGCAAGAATTGATGGTGCTGGTCCAAATGGAATAGGTGGGTGGCCACCGATATCCACCTCGATCAAGTTTTAAATGCACACATAATACATATGTTTTTTTATTTTATTTTAAATACTAAAAAAACCTAGTGAATTATTTGTCCTTTAAAAAAAAACCACTGCAACATTTTTGCCATTCAAACTCCAAACATGTTCTTCAAAGATTTTATTGTATCCAAATAACCATGGTTGGCCTATATCGACTATTTCAAAACATCTAGCAAATATTTTAACAATGGAACTAGAGAATATGTATTTATGTATAGATTCATTCTTCACAAAATTTTGGATGTAAGTATCAAGTCTCTTCTCTTGGGCTTTATATTGGATCTTTTGAATTGGATGTGAGGTTATGACCAATGTTAATGAAAATATATTTTCTATTTTTTGACACAATAAATATAATATTAGTTATATTTTTTGTTGTAAAAGTTTTATTCACATAATTTTATTTTATTTTTAAAAATGTAATTAATTTTTTTAGATGGGGCAAGAAAATTTTGAAATAAATAGTAAATATACCATTTTGCTTTGGTGGAAGTAAATGAATTTTAAGTTGAAGTACCAATTGAGAGTTTTAACTTGAACGTACCAATTGATAATCTACATAAAATATCTAATAAAAAAAAATTATAATTCTTTTACAATTATACTAAAAGTGGAAACAATTTAACCAAAAAAAATAAAAATAAAAAACTGGAAACATTTAAAAAATAATAATTTAAAAAACAGTCTAAATGGGTGTTTTTTTTCTTAATAAGATTATATATTGGACATGATGAAGATGTAGTCCTACCAAGATTACAATATATATATATATATTTATAAATTTTTTATTTTATTTCTTGTTTTAAAAAAAACAACATTAAAAAAAGTTGATAGACATTTATAACTAAACTTATATAGATAAAAACACATTTTGACTTGCAAATAAGAAAAGTATTCCCTACTTTAAGAATGGTTAATAATTATTTTATTTTATTTTTAAAATTTTACAATAAAGAATTATAGTCGATATCCATTTTCTCCAATAGATCTAGTATTTTTGTGGATAGAATAGTAGCATAAAACATAGATTCCTTTAAACAACACATTGTACACCCTTGTTTTAAAAGGAATGGTTGATCATATTTATTTTTATGATCTTAATCCCTTCAAATTATGGTTTTAAAGATTTCACCTAAAAATAAAGTCCTTGAAATATGTTTCACAAAATCAATTCAAATAGGTGAGGTTCAAAGTTTCTCACTACGACATCATGTACTTGCAATATGTGCTTGAATTGTAGCATTGATTATAGCCACAAATCCATAGTTATATTCCTAATTCCCTTGATTTTATGATAATTTTGAACTTGAGTGCTAGATAAGGCTACTTCCTAAATTTGAGATAAAAGTTTCCTACATCACTCCATTCATGTTTTCACCAATTTCACATAATCTCAAGAAAGAAAATCACAAAGCACCAACCTATTTTGCAATAATAAATCAAAATTCACAACCTAACAAGTTGAATAAACATTGGACACAACTCCTAAAATCACTAAAATAGCAAAACCAAATTATGTAACTAGTGAATATTAAAATTATAAAAATAAATAAATAACCATGAATTTAATTTCCTACCAATAAGTGCACAATATTATCCTAGAAAACCTTCTACTAAAACAAATTTCAACTCAAAATTACAAATTTCATGTCAAATAATGTTGATTTAATAAAGTATCATTGATTTTTTAATATACTAAGCATGAATGGTAGCTAACTATGCCTAAAAATTGCTTGACTTGCATATAAATGAGTGTAAGAAATGCATACTTACATCTCGTTCAAATATCACCTATATTCTACATCAACTATGGACAACTCACTTGTTTACTTAATAAAATTTAGCCACCAAATCCATACAGATTTATAAACCACCATGTATAAAAAAAGAAGGTTATGTTATGGAAAATATCATTTTAGCTTAACAAAGGGGTAGTCAATATCCATATGTAATTTGCTAGCATCTATAATTTTCTGAGAAGACAAACAAAGAATAAGAAATAAAATCTTAGAGTTGGAATGCAAGAAGCTAAAAATTTGGAATGAACACACATAATGCATCCCTTAGTGAGGGATTTGTTTCACTACAACCTTTCAACTGAATTAGAGTTCAAGATCAGTTGCACATTTTTCTAAATTAGGAAAAACACTTGGTATGTCGTCTAAGATGCCTCATTTTCCTGAATTAGGAAAATCCTTAGCCTAATATCTTAGATATCGATTTCTTTGTATAGTAAGTTGTTTACATCCTAATTGAGTGTTTTTTCTTAAGATAGTCTATTTCTAACAACAAAAATTAAAAATATATGTTAGCTTGGTCAAAAGATATTTTAGTTAAGTGAAATCATCCTAACTTGTGACCTTGATCATGTTGATTTTTCATAGGTCTTGTAAATTGATAATTACTTCTAATGATCTAACGGTAAAAATGTGAAGTTGGGTTACACTTTTTTTAGAATTAGGGGCATAATTTTTTTTTTCTCAATAATTTGACCGAACTTTTATAAAATTTCGGCTGAACTATATGAGAGTTCAGCTGAACTTTCGAAATTAGTTCGAAATTCGAATACTATTTTTCCATTTACAGTCATTGAAATTGACGACGGTGGGTAAACATATTTCTGTTCGTGAGATGGGAAAATCAAGAACCATAGTTTGGCCGAACTTGCTCATAAATATATTCTAGACATAAACCCAATGTGTTTCTTATGCACATGTGTCTCGCGTACGTGAGGTGTTTCTCTATTGTGGTGTTGCTCTATTTTTAGGTGTTTCTTTGTTTCTTTGTGACGAGGTGTTGCGTTTGTGAGGTGTTACCTTGTTGCATCATGATGACGAGGTGAGGTGTTGCACTGTTTTTTTGTCTCACGTCTGTCCATCTCGCGTGTCTCTCTCTCGCATCTGTGAGGTGTTACTTTGTTGCGGAGTTTTTCTGTTGAGGTGTTTCTCTGTTGCTCTATGACGAGGTGGGGTGTTGCAGTTGCACCACAATGACGAGGTGAGGCGTTGCTTTGTTTTTTTTGTAATTTTTTTTTGTTGATTTTTTTTTGTTTGATTTTAATTTAATTCTTTTTGTCCATAGGGAATTTGGTCTGCGTCCTCCACGATGTCTTCAGTGATCTCCCGGATTCGTCCTCGTTATGGCTTCGTCTACGAATTTCTGCGAATTTCCAGGTATAAAATCCTCTATCATTGAAATCCTCTATTAAACATTAAATGGTTAAAAATTTAACATGAAATCAAATTTATAGTACATAGTAAACTCTAATTTCAAATTTTCATTTCAGATATGTCAAAATGATCACTAAAATTTTACATCATAAATTTGTGAGCTATATTCATGATCATAGATAGTAGTATTGATTGGGCTTGTCATCACTGGGATATGATACCATGCTAATTTTTAACAATGGTATGTTCTATTCTTGCAAAAATTACTTCAATGTCCTTTTATTATCCCAATTAAAATTCTACTTTAAATAGCAATCACGTTAACCATTAGATCAATCTTAATAGTGATTGTATATAGAACATAGAAATAAAATGCAGAACACAAAACAGATAAGGGGAAACCCAACAGGTATTCTTCTTCTTAATAGATATAGATGTTTAGAGACAGAGATAATCAAATATTTTATGACGGTAATGAAGTAAAATTCATGTCTTTGACTTTCAAACTGTCCTCCAAAATCCAAACGACAGTTGACCAAAAGATGCTCAGAAAACCAATCGAAACAACCAAGTGTCACCTCTGAAATCTCTTAGGAAACCCGAATTTAAGCCTTTGAAATTTTGGTCAAGGAGTGCATAGTTGAATTTCCTTCAATGTAGGTCAATAGAGGGTCTAAAACTACAATTGATAATCCAAGAGCTTCATTCTTTCAGCCTTCAAGAACTCACTCAAGATTCCTCTCAAAATATCCTTCTAGAAAAAAGATAATATTTCTTATGCATGCACAATTATAATAGTGTTAAAGGGAACATTTTTTTCTTTATATGTATTTGAGATATGGTACATTCTTACCTATCATATCAGATAGTTTTTATTCTTGAACTTCCTTCATGATATCTATGGTTCCTCACCTTCGTTCAATATTGGGTAAAAGCTCATGGTCTTACCTTAATTTATATTCTAATTCCCTTTCCTAACTTTGATTTTCCTTTTGTCCTTGGAGATAAACCCAATCATTAAATATGATAGTCATCCATTCTAGGGAACTTAGTATGGGTTTCTAAGTGGTTTCCAACCCTTATGATGATGTGAGGTGGTGTTTCAAACATGGGAGTAACTTTTGTTTGCATGTGATGCTCACTGGCCATGGTTTCTTTTGTGGGTTATAGAAGGTTTAGTTCTACCTCCTAAGATAAACTTTATAAAAAACATGAAATATTCCTTAATGTCAAAATAGATCTATACTAAGGATTAACCTTTATAAATATTTCTACCATATAAATTTTAATGATAATTAATCACATATGTGTTAAAGTAGAATATTAAATAAACCCTTTTTACACTTGGCTTGCCTCTTAGGTACATAGATGGGTGGGTTTGGAAATGTGGTTCACATGAAAAGTAATAGGGAATGGATTTAGTGGAAACCTTTTATATGATCAGAACTCAAACAGTGAGAGAGAGAAAAAACCTTTTATATTCAATGTAAAATACATGCCATTAACATATGACTTTGATATTTTCCTTCTTTCCAACTTAGTCCATACTTCTAGAAAAATCCCTTTTAATGAAGTAGATATATCCATAGTGATCCATTGATATTTGTCTACCAAAAACTATTCCATTTTGGACTTATATATCTCAAAACTATGCTAATTGAATTTATGCATCTATATCTTTAAACTACTCCAACTATTTTATTACACCATAGGAATCATTTCCTGATATATCTCCCATTTTAATGGGGTCTATCACATTTCGAGAAAAACACATTAGCTATAAAATTGTCCCACCGAAACCAAAAGTAATTTGATACAAAACATAGGTTTTAACCTTACATGGTTAATTGTTTCAAATAGATTCTTAATAAAATGAAAAACATAAAATGTAAAACACATGCATTAACATATAATTGTGATATTTTCCCTTATTTATAACTTAGTCCATCCTTCTAGAAAAATACCTTTTAATGAAGCAGATATATCCATAGTGATCCACTGATATTTGTTCACAAAAAACTATTCCATTTTGGACTTTTATATCTCAAAACTATGCTCATTAAATTTATGCATCTATATCTTTAAACTACTTGAAACTATTTTAGTATACCATAGGAATCAATTCGATATATCTCCCATTTTAATGGGGTCTATCACATTTCGAGAAAAACACATTAGCCATAAAAGTTTCCCATTGAAACCAAAAGTATTTTGATACAAAACATAGGTTTTAGCCTTATATAGTTAATTGTTTCAAATAGATTCTTAATAAAATGCAAAATATTCAATGTAAAACACATGTACATTGACATATAATTGTGATATTTTCCCTTCTTTCCAACTTAGTCCATCCTTCTAGAAAAATCCCTTTTAATGAAGCATATATATCTATAGTGATCCACTGATATTTTTTCACAAAAACTATTCCATTTTGGACTTATATATCTCAAAACTATGCGCATTGAATTTATGCATCTATATATTTAAACTACTCAACTATTTTATTACACCATAGGAATCATTTCGATATATCTCCCATTTTAATGGGGTCTATCATATTTCAAGAAAAACACATTAGCCATAAATGTTTCCCAATGAAACCAAAAGTGATTTGATACAAAACATAGGTTTTAACCTTATATAGTAATTGTTTCAAATAGATTATTAATAAAATGAAAAATATTCAATGTAAAACACATGCATTAATATATAATTGTGATATTTTCCCTTCTTTCCAACTCAGTGGACATCCTTCTAGAAAAATCCCTTTTAATGAAGAAGATATATCCATAGTGATCAATTGATATTTGTTCACAAACAACTATTCCATTTTGGACTTTTATATCTCAAAACTATGCTCATTGAATTTATGCATCTATATCTTTAAACTACTTGAAACTATTTTATTACACCATAGGAATCAATTCGATATATCTCCCATTTCAATGGGGTCTATCACATTTCGAGAAAAACACATTAGCCATAAAATTTTCCCATTGAAACCAAAAGTAATTTGATATAAGACATAGGTTTTAACCTTATATAGTTAATTGTTTCAAATAGATTCTTAATAAAATGAAAAATATTCAATGTAAAACACATGCATTAACATATAATTGTAATATTTTCCCTTCTTTCCAGCTTAGTCCATCCTTCTAGAAAAATCCCTTTTAATGAAGGAAATATATCCATAGTGATCCACCGATATTTTTTCACCAACAACTATTCCATTTTGGACTTATATATCTTAAAACTATGCTCTTTGAATTTATGCATCTATATCTTTAAACTACTTGAAACTATTTTATTTCACCATAGGAATCATTTTGATATGTCTCCCATTTTAATGGGGTGTATCACATTTCGAGTAAAAACACATTAGCCATAAAAGTTTCCCATTGAAACCAAAAGTTCAATTTGATACAAAATATAGGTTTTAACCTTATATAGGTAATTCTTCCAAATAGATTCTTAATTTAAAATGAAAAACATTCAATGTAAAACACATGAATTAACATATAATTGTGATACTTTCCCTTCTTCCAAAATTAGTGGACATCTTTTTAGAAAAAACCCTTTTAATGAAGCAGATATATACATAGTGATCCATCGATGTTTGTTCACCAACAACTATTCCATTTGGACTTATATATCTCAAAACTATGCTCATTGAATTTATGCATCTATATCTTTAAACTAATCAATTATTTTATTAAGCACTATTACAGGAATCATTTCGATATATCTCCCATTTTAATGGGGTCTATCACATTTCGAGAAAAACACATTAGCCATAAAAGTTTCCCATTGAAACCAAAAGTAATTTGATACAAAACATAGGTTTTAACATTATATAGTTAATTGTTTCAAATAGACTTAATAAAATGAGAAATATTCAATGTAAAACACATGCACATTAACATATAATTGTGATATTTTCCTTCTTTCCAACTTAGTCCATCCTTCTAGAAAAATCCCTTTTAATGAAGTAGATATATCCATAGTGATCCACTGATATTTGTTCACCAACAACTATTCCATTTTGGACTTAGATATCTCAAAACTATGCTAATTGAATTTATACATCTATATCTTTAAACTACTCAACTATTTTATTTCACCATAGGAATAATTTCGATATATCTCCCATTTTAATGGGGTCTATCACATTTCAAGAAAAACACATTCTCCATAAAAGTTTCCCATTGAAACCAAAAGTGATTTGATACAAAACATAGGTTTTAACCTTATATAGTTAATTGTTCCAAACATATTCTTAATAAAATGAAAAATATTCAATGTAAAATGCATGCATTAACATATAATTGTGATATTTTCCCTTCTTTCCAACTTAGTCCATCCTTCTAGAAAAATCCCTTTTAATGAAGCAGATATATCCATAGTGATCCACTGATATTTTTTCACCAACAACTATTCCATTTTTTACTTATATATCTCAAAATTATGCCCATTGAATTTATGCATCTATATCTTTAAACTTCTCAACTATTTTATTTCACCATAGGAATCAATTCAATATATCTCCCATTTTAATGGGGTCTATCACATTTCGAGAAAAACACATTAGCCATAAAAGTTTCCCATTGAAACCAAAAGTAATTGGATACAAAACATAGGTTTTAACCTTATATAGTTAATTGTTTCAAATAGATTCTTAATAAAATGAAAAATATTCAATGTAAAACACATGCATTAACATACCGTGATATTTTCCCCTCTTTCCAACTTAATCCATCCTTATATAAAAGCCTTTTAATGAAACCTTTTAATGAAGCATGTTGTCACTCCTAGAGACAACCTAGAGTTGTGATAGACCAGTGCCTAGGACATCTTAGAATAGCAAGGAGCATATAGATAATGTATGAAGTTGTCAGCTTCAGCTCACATGCTATCTCCTGTAAACAGGGAAATAAAATAGAATGGGACCAAAATCTCAGAAATTGACATAGGAAAAGAGATACCGCGGAGGCAAGATGCAAAACTCTGATACAAAAGCAACAGACAATTCAGAGACAGTTTACTGCAAAGCTGGCCGATTCATAAATACTTCACAGACATAAATTATCAGAAGGTGTATGTAGTGAAATAAATATTGAGAAGATATTGGTTAACATTGAGCTGATACCCAGATATACAATACCACCATGCATGGGCTTACCAATCTAAGAATCCATACATAATAATAGCATTTTAAAAGCACCCTCTCAAAGAAACTAATATAGCAGAAGTATGGTTACCTAAATAATGGAACAGAATATCATGCATGAGCCATATTTAAAGCGCTTGACTGATCCGAGCATGGGCATCAACTAGGATGAATCCATACTAAAAATCAATGAACCACTCGCATTCCAAAACATGATACAAGAAAGATGGATGAAATGAAGCGTTCTATTAATATAACACAAATAAAGAAAGTTACAGACTGTGAAATACCAAAGACCATAATCCTCTTTGACAGTTAGAACTCCTCCTCACTGAGACCCTATGGGCTCTGAGCCTTCATACAATAATTTTACAAAATGTATGCAAAAAGCCTTTCACTGCATAATTTTTCTGATAAAATCTGGAACCCTTACAATGCGTTTCTTCACTGTTTTTATAGCTAAAAGAGGAGCAGAGGTGGTAGGTGGAGAACTAAATGAACATTAAACCCAGAAAAGAAAGAGAGGGCTGAAGCCCATTCTGTTTTAATTCTCTGCATTTATCTCTGGTACTCTCTGGATGAACAAATGATCCTCCTCAGGTCTCCAATTACTCTGATATGACCTTGATGTACACTGGCTTGCAGAACTCTGTGGTACTTTTGGAGAACGAGCAAAGGGTGAGTAAATGGTGGAGAAAATCCGCCATACAGCATAACAAATGTTCTGATGGCTTTGGACTGTGGTTAAGGCGGAAATCTTCCCTGGAGCACGGCATAGAATAAAAGCAGTATGGGCAACCCATCCTTTCTTGGAGAAAAACATCCTGCTGATGTAGAAAACCTGCTATATATTAATTTCTGCAAATCTGTATCCTCTGGGTGGTCTATGATGTCTTTGACCTGGTAGCTTGCTTTGAAAAACTTGGTTTAAGGCCCGAAGATCTTCGTTTTTGTGTCTCAGACTCTCTGCCACTTCATTTATATCTCTGCCGGTGAAAACTTGTCGCTGTATCAGAACTTTATAATCATGGCGGCGTTTTACCTCTTGTACCCTGCAAAAAACCCAAAACTGTGTTAAGAAATCCATGCATGGAGGAGGTGGATGGTTACGGAGGACAGGCATGATGGCAGCACGACGGTGGTGAAATGGTGGTTTCACATGAAATGACGATGGAAAATGCTTTTGATATGGTGTAAACAGTGAACAAATAGGGTTTGACCAAAACATGCTTATGGACCGTTCGATTGTGGTTTGGGGATGAAAATCAATGGCAGAGATCGAACAATGGAATGATACATGAACAACGGGTGGAATAATTATGAAACAAAGAACTTTAATGTAAAACACAAAACTTTGGTTATGACGGAATTACAAAGGAATGCGATGAAAATGCAATGAATCGCGATCGTATGCGGTTGGACCCAGCGTGGTGGAGGGCGATTAGATCTGAGATGTCAGATCTCAGGATTAAACGAACGGCCGAGATCATGTCGGAGGATCGCAATCGGGGGGGGGGGGGAGCAGGGGTGACACATTTCAAAAGTTCCGATTGCGATCGGGAGTGGGGATGCGATCAAGCGATGGTCGTTGGATCAATGGGGGAATCAATGGCGGAGATTGGATCGGCAGTGAAAACATGGGGCGACGGGAGGCGATGTGATAAGATCAGGGCCGTTGATTTCCAAACGGATGGACAACTGAGTTTTAGTCGGGGAATCGCAATCGCACAGGGCGGAAAATGGCAGTGATTGGGAAAAGCAATTGCGATGGAGGCGGGGATGCGATTAGCGCCGGACGTCCGATCCGGTGGGGAAATCGAGAGTGGAGAATGCGGTCGGGAGATCGCGATTGGGGAACACAAGAGTGGCACCGTTCGAAGTTCCGATTGTGATTGGGAGGGTTGCGACATGGTTGCGATTAGCGCCTTAAGGGTCAGCGCTCGGTCCGAGCGCTCGGTTTCAGGGGGGAAAAGGGGAAAATGTCCTAACAAAGGATGTATGTGGAGATTAAAGAGGATTTTGGGCTAGTTAGGAGAGATAAGGGAGGAATTTTGAGATGGAAAGGGGACTTTGGAAAGAGGGAAAAAGAGGTGAAATAAGGATTTCTGCAGAGGTAAAAGGGGTAAATAAAGGCCCTTAGAGCACAACTTTTTGCAGTCAGTGAGGCTCATTGGATCCAGAACAACAGAGGGAAAGGGCTTGAAGAGCAGGGAACATGAAAGGCTTCAAGGATGATGTCTTTCCAGAAGGAAACCATTACTTGAAAACTCAAAGACAGCTTGACCCCCCTGTTTGTTTTTCAAAAATTAGCAAGGGGCTAAGATGATCAACAAAGCTGGAGTATATCCATAGTGATCCACTGATATTTGTTCACCAACAACTATTCCATTTTGGACTTATATATCTCAAAACTATGTTCATTGAATTTATGCATCTATATCTGTAAACTACTTGAAACTATTTTATTACACCATAGGAATCATTTCGATATATCTCCCATTTTAAGGGGTCTATCACATTTCGAGAAAAATACATTAGCCATAAAAGTTTCCCATTGAAACCAAAAGTAATTTGATACAAAACATAGGTTTTAACCTTATATAGTTAATTGTTTCAAATAGATTCTTAATAAAATGAAAAATTTTCAATGTAAAACACATGCATTAACATATAATTTACTCAGGAAACCCAAAACGAGAAGATCATTTTTTTTATTAGTATATTAATTTTTAGACAATCAAACACACACACACATATGTATGTATGTATATATGTATATATCCCACGACAATTATAAACTACCAATCCATTACCTTGGATCAGATAAAACTTTAGTTCTTTAACTGAAACTGTAGAACCATGGGGTAAACTACCATGCACTAGAAAAATGCTAAAAGAAAAAACCATGTGATGAAAACCATCATAAAGGGAGATTTTTTTTTCCCAAAAACGTTTTTTTGGGGCACTACCCCTGAACACCTGTGTGTGGGGGATTTTTCATCTCTATGAAACCCTAAAGTGGGGGTCCTTTCCTCCCATTTTATTCCCACCACTATTCTTAGAAAAATATATAGTGCATGGGGGTATTCACATAAAGAATATAACACATACCAAACATCCAATAATTCTCCTTAATGTGACCATCAATGTTGCAATGGTTAGAATTATTTCTAATACCCTTGCATGGATGTGTAGTGGCTATTTTATTCTTATCCTCCTATTTCCAGTTCTTATTCCCCTCCTTCAAAGCTTCTTGGTGCTATTTTTTCTTCAAACCACTTAAGTACCATTTATTTTGGCCTATGGTTTCTAGATAATGTGTGTATACACATGGCTCATACATTATCCTTAGCTTGGAAAGAATCACTTGTTTTTGTAGATGGTTATATAGACCCCACATATACTTAAGGAGTACATTTGGGCTCTTGGGAAAGATATCCAATAATATGACCATATTTTTGAACTTAGTACACTCTTATACACCCTTATGTCTATGTAAAGTAGTGTGAGTGATTCCACGGGTCCTCTACAAACTTCATAGGGTATAATTGGGAAAGGTAATGTTAACTTCTACAAGGCCTATAGGCAGAGTCTGTAAAGCGCTAGGTAGCCTTTGGATATCATCTTTTATGAAAGGTGACATATCTAGAAAATGCCCCTTTAATCAATCTTTGGAATAGATCTAAATAGAATTTCTTCATTTTAATATCCATAAACCACAACCACTTTAAGGAAATATGTGTACATGTGTCATTTATCCCATAAATTATTAGGCAGGGTTTTTAAAGCATACATTTCATGTTGGCTTTCTCCCGTTAATGCTAGGTCCCTATATTAATAGTGTAGTACCTAATTATGTTAGTGTAACCCCCCTTATTTTTATTTTTGTACCCCTATGACCCCCATATTATTATTATTTTCCCTTACATTACTATTGTTAGGTCAGCTAGGATTACGTTGTGGCCCCACTAGGACTATATTGCGGCCCCATGGATTCCTATATATAGAACAAGGTTTTGGTCACTTGTATCATCCAAGAATTGTTCATTCATGTAATGTATTGGAGGTTTCCCCCTCGAAGTAGCTTATTTCTAAGACGTTGATATCTCTTTTCTTCTATTTTTGGAGTCGGTTTCACAACATTTGGTATTAGAGCTTTGGATTCTAGAGTTTTCGCCGCTCCAAACTAGTCATCGTGTCATTTTTTATATAAATTTTGTTCTACGAAGGTTAAAAAGCTAAAAATTTTATAGTGCGAATTTGAACTCCCGAGGAACATCGTCGCAAAATTTTAGAGCTTGGTTCTCAATATTTTCGGAGATATGATCTATGGACGTTAAGGCTTTTTGCAGGCTCCTGAATTTAACCTAAATAGGTCATCACATAATTTTTCCTATAACTTTTTTTCTACGAAGATTCAAAAGCTGAAATTTTTGGAGAGCAAAGCTGAAATCTTGAGGAACATTGTCGCAAAATTTCAGAGCTTGGTTCACAACATTTTTGGAGATATGATTTGTGTAAGTTAGGTATTTTTCAAGCTCCTAAATTTCATATGAAAGAGGTTATCATGGGAAAATATTCATAACTCTCTCTCTGAGCATCGGATTGGAATGTTGTAAAAAGTGGCCCCAATTACATAGACTTTAGTTTCCTGTCTATCAATTTCAGAGGCAAAGGAGGAAACAGGAAGACGTGGCAAGTCATACAATTTAGCTCTAATGAACTAGTCCATAATTGGGTCATTGTGGGAGATTGGACATAACCATTAGGGGAATTTTGAGGTCTAAAATGGGCCTCCTAAGAAAATTATAAAATAATAGTGGAAAACATCAAATAAGATTTGATGACATCATCAAATTTTAGAGGGAAAAATGAAAAAACTACTTTTTCAACTCATATTTTCAACTTATCTCCCAAAGTTTTTACTCAAATTTCGAGCAAGAGTACTCGTTGGATGCGAAATTTAATTCCCCATCCAAGGAGTACCTATGTTGCATACTTTCGATGGGTCCTACTACACTAAAAATGAGAAATACATAAAAAAACGTGATTACAATCACGTTTTTTATGTATTTCTCATTTTTCGTGTAGTAGAGTTCATCGAAAGTATGTAACATGGGTAATCCTTGGATGAGGAATTAAATTTCGCATCCAATGAGTACTCTCGCTTGAAATTTGAGTAAAAATTTTGGGAGATAAGTTGAAAATACGAGTTGAAAAAGTAGTTTTATTATTTTATTATTTTTTAATATTTTTACCCTTTTATTTAAAAAATGGTGAATCATCCCTCATGGTTGACATCATCATCTTGAATCCTATTGGTTGTTATAAAGTTTATTTTTGTTGTACATTTTTCTTATGAGGCCCATTTTAGACCTCAAAATTCCCCTAATGGTTGCCTTGAAGAACCCAAATCAAGTCAGACTTGTGGCATTTGAAAGAAGCTTCAGAGGAATACTACAAGGCTGAATTTCAAATATTGAAGATCTAAAACCACAGAGAGAGTTCAGTTTCAATATATAGATACTCAAAAGCAAGAAAAAGGTGTGTACTTGTTTTTTAAAATTGCGTAACGTTTGTCTAAAAAAGAAGTTTGAAGTGATTCCAAGAGCATATTGAAGAATTTTTATCAATAATGGGTTCTATAATGCCTCCAAAAAATAATTCCATGTCCACTAAGCCCTCAGAAATATATACTATGACGCATGAAGAGGAATAATTGCAGTATGAGATATCAAAATTACGGTACCAAGTGCAACAAATTTCGATCTTACGAAGAGAAACCGAAGATAAAATAGATGGTTTAAAAGTAGAAATGGATGCTAAGTTGGATTGTTTGAAGGATCAAATAAAATCTATTATGGATGATAAAGTAGTGGAATATCACATTGAGCATCAACAACAAGTTCTCCAACTCTCAAAGGATAACCTAACTTTGGTGCGAAATCAAATGAAACAACCGAAAGATCAACAACACATCGAAAGAAGTTCTGAAGCAGTCAAAAAAACAAGAACTCGACAAGTACAATCAATTTTAGATTATCTCAGCAAGTGGAAGAACTTTCATGTAGAATATTTCACATGGGAGGATGGAAATTTTATACAGAAGCATCAAGAAATAATCAAGCATTGACGACAACACTTGTTTGAAGGAGAGGGGCATGTTAGGTCCCTATATTACTAGTGTAGTTCCTTATTATGTTAGTGTAGACCCCCTTATTGTTATTTTTGTACCCCTGTAACCCCCATATTGTTATTATTATGCCCTTACATTATTATTGTTAGGTCGGATAGGATTACATTGTGGCCCCATGGACTCCTATATATAGAAAGAAGTTTTTTTCATTTGTATCATTCAAAAATAGTTCATTAATGTAATGTATTGGAGGTTGCCCCCTCGAAGTGGCTTATTTCTAAGGCATTGATATCTCTTTTCTTCTATTTTTGGAGCTGGTTTCACAACAATTAACTTTAAAGCATGTTTTTTGTAAGTGCATAAAATAATTTTGCAAACCATGTAAATGTCATTTCTCCCACAAACTAAAGGCTTTCTCTCATTTATTCAAGGAAAAATTTAAAGCATAAAAGTTGAACCTAAAGTGGTTGAAATCTCATAGGATTTTGAAATTCCATAGGATTTTAGTCTATCTGTTGAGTGTTGACTTCTACAAGTTCTAAAAGCAGAGTCTGTAAAGGGCCAGGTAGCCTTTGGATCTCATCTTTTCTCAAAGGTAACATATCCAGTAAATGCCCCTACAGTCAATATTTAGAACAGATTTAAATAGAAGTTCTTCATTTTGATATCCAATTATGTCATTTATCTCATGCACATGTGTCATTTCTCCCATGAATTTGTAATAAATGCCAATTTAATATATTTTTATTCAATTTGTTTTTTCTTTTCAGGGATAAAAAAATCCACTAAATATGGTTGAAAAATGGAAATTACGCATAGATGTTTCTTGCTATCCCAACCCAGGGAAAGTAGTGATTACATATATGCTTTCTAATATTTTGACTAGAAAAGTCGTCCAAAGGAAAATGAATATACTGGGAAGAACAACAAAAAGAGAATCATATTATATTGCATTGATAGAAGGCTTGGGAACAACTATGGAGTATGGATCAAATGTAATTGTAGTTTTCATCAATTCTGAGTTTGTGTGCAACCAAATGAATGGCGTGTACCAAGTTAAGAAGGAGAGACTAAAATAACTGCATGGAATAGAAAACAATATTGTTAGCCAATTTCAATTTTTTAGTATAAGACATTCTAGAAATGTGAATAAGATGTCTATAGATCTATTGCGTGGGGAAATGCCAATTCAGGATTCATCTATCAAAGATGAATTAATATATGAATTAGAATTATACGGGGCAATGCCAATGCAAAATTCATCTCTCAAAGATGAATTATTTTTGATATGCTTTTCTTCAAAAATTCAAGATTCATCTCTCAAAGATGAATTAGTTTTGAGACACTCTTCTTTAAAAATTCAAGATTTATCTCTCAATGATGAATTAGTGTTGAGACATTCTCCTTCAAAATTTATTAATGGAAATTGTAACATATCTTGGATATGTGTGTGTTTTGTACTTATAAATGCGTATTTTTTAATGACCATGTGTTTTTTTTCAATTATATACCAAGTGTGCTCCCACCACACCATGTAAAGCAGAACTTGGTGAAATTCACATTTGCAACAAGTGGTGAAATTCACATTTTTATAAAACTAAAATGGGGGGACTTCAACAAATTTTTGTTTAAATGGAGTTTCACGTTTCTTTTTTAATGACCATGTGTTTTTTTCAATTTTATGCCAAGTGTGCTTCCACCATGTAAAGCACAATTTGGTGAACTTAACATTTTTATAAAAAAAATTTTGCTTAAATTGATTTTCACACATCAATTAGTGCTTTGAAAGTTGTGTTTCACACACTTTGTGTACACTAAATTACATTAATTTTCTGAAATTTATTTTGAATTTATTTTAAATAGTAATTTAAAAAAATAATTGTAAATTTTCACTATATATATATATATATATATATATATATATATATATATATATATCATGGAGAATGAACAACGAAGATCAATAGAATCCCATATTCTATGAGAGAAGTGGATCAGTGATCGAGGGGTGTTCATGGTATCTAAATATAATCTTAAATCTCCATACATATGCATACATGTCTGTACATATGGAATTGTTTTTTTTATCAATTTTGTGAGTTAAATTAGTTGTTAATGTTGGGTATGTGTTATATTATTTACATGACTAGTCACGTGCGAGGGGTCACAGGGGGGCAATAGCCATCCCTGTACACCGCGTTGCGCACAACAAGGGGGTCACAAGGGGGGTGGCAGTGCCCTGGGATTTTTTTTTTGACCCTATTTTTCGGTGGGCAGACCTGCCCATGGTTTTGTGCATGGGTTTGCACATGTTTCTTGGGCATGATGGTTTTTGGCCCCTGGTATTTTGTAGATCCGGTCAAGGGAACTACGGTTATTTTCTAATCCAGGATTAATGGATTGGAGTTTATGTATGCTTCCGCATGTATATATATGTTTTGTAACACTAAAAGGAATATAATGCAAAATCAAGCTGGTTGTACCGATTTAGGATCTAGGGGAAAATATCTGTGTATATATGTTTTATGTTTTATGCTCTTGCTATTGCTTATTTTCTGTTTTTTAAGATTCGTTTGCAGATAATTTATGTACAGGGTTAAAACCTACAGTTAATAAGTTTCATTTTTTATTTTTTAGGAGCCAAGAGGGGAATGGTGTATACTCCATCAATGGAGCATTTCCATGGTTCACACAATCATGATATGGTTCACACAATTTAATCAATGAATATGTACATGTATTCATACATACAAATGTATTTTTCAATTGATTATAAATTCATATTTGTTTATGAAGCTTCTCTCTCATCTCGTGAGGTTGGTGGTGGTTCAGATTCCATTAGAGGGCCATCAATAAGTGCTGGTGGGTTGCATGAAGGTGGTGATATGTACTCCCCTAGAGGCCAATCAACAGATGGTCGTGTTGTTTCTCAACCAATCGATGGTTGTGTTGGTTCTCAGCAAGGTCATTCTGGTTCTCAACAGTCTCAGGGTGGTCAAGGTGCTAGCCAACCACATCGAGGCGGCCATCAATTTGAATATCTTTTTCATTCAATTTGCACAAATTTGTTTATATGTGTTTTTTTAATATGCAAAATTTTATATATTGATGCAGAGGCTGAAAATTTTTCTCCAAATGTTGATAAAAAAAACATAGGGCAGAATGCATCATTCAAGAAGAATGTTGTCCACCAACCACGACTTATCCGGCCAAAATTTCCTATATACCTTGGGAAACAAACATGCAGCAATGCACCTTAGAAAGGTGTCAACATCTTCATGCAAAATTGCAGAGAGATCTCGTGGCTTTGAATCTACCTGATAAGAGTCGACAAAGCTTGGAAATTGTTACACACTCTTTAGGCGAACTAGTAGATGTGTATCGAAAACTTGGGCCAACCACTGATACTTTCGTAGAAGTCATGAGAAAGAGAAAGGAAACGGTGATGGGTCCCGATAAATGGGAGGTTTTTAAAAAAAGAGTTACGACAGATATGGCCAAGCCTATATTTAATTTCAAAGAAGGGATGAAAGGAAAGATGTTAAAGGTGCAATAATTCAAGCACCCTAATATAGCTCACTATTTTTATGATAGACACCTTGTGTCTATGGAAGACTCCCATGGAACGACGAGGTTCCGCTTTATTTTGTAAAATTATTTTATGCAGAATTCTTTTTGAAAATGAAACCCAATTACAATGACCTTCCCTCTTAATTTTTTGGTCCTAGGAAAGGTCGATTGTGTGACCATAGGGGCGCAATGCGTGATGTTGAGTTTCCTCACCCTGAGGCACCATTGGTTATTCGACCTTTTTTGTGTTGAAACTTTGCGGTCATAGATGGAAGTCACTTCTCAAATTAGTCGACAAGCAAGGGATGCCATCATTGACAATGTTCATACTGGATTGGGTGGAGCTGATGTTTCTCTGAATCGATAAAGAGCACGTGAGAATATACGTGCTAATTTTTTGTGTTATACAGATGAAGAGATTGAAAACATGAGTGTTGCAGATCTCAAAACATATGCAAATAATTGTCGCAATGGTTGGCAGGACCTAATTGTTCATGAGGAAAAGGGCATGGGAACGATATGTGTTAATGGTTAGGGTTCAATTATTTTAACACGTAGAAATTTTAATAAATAAATATATACACACATTTGTTTGTATACATTAATCTAAAAAAAATTTATCATTATATCTTAACACCATTTGCAGTTTTCATGCTTGATGAATGAAGAAAATGTTAGTATCACAATCGGAGCCTCTAGTTCAAACAATGAAGATGGTTCTCACCATCAACCATACAATCAAAATGGTTCTCACCATCAAGATATGTTGGAAAATGTTAGTTTTTTTTTAAGTGAACATGATCATGTACAATTATTTTCTATCTATTATTATATATATCGAAACATGATGAGATATTTTTAAAATAAATAATTGTGCACACATGTCCATGTACATATATATAATAAAATGTTTGAACAGATTCTGATTTTGTCCGATATCTTTGGGATGGTGGTACCTTTTTCTTCTTTGGGAGATGTAACTTCTACTTCCCTAGGAGATGTGCCAAATCCACAATCACAAGTATGGACAATTTTTCCCTTTTAAAATTTTTGTGTTTAAGTTATATATTCCACCTCAAAAAGTTCCATTAAAAAATGAGATATATTTATATCTTGAGTTATTTTAAATTTTTTGAATTTTAGGTTTTGGGAGGTTTTCTTTCTCAACCACTCTTAGGAGATGTGCCAAATCCACCAGCACAAGTATTCAATTTTTCACTTAAATATCTATATGTTTTTAAGTTATAAGTTATAAATTGAAGTTTAAAAGTTTTATTATAAATTGATATCTAGAGGTTTTGAGTTATTTTAAATTTTTTGAATTTCAGGTTTCTGGAGATTTTCTTTTGGAGCCTCTCTTAGGAGATGTGCCAAATCCACCAACAGAAGTATTCAATTTTTCACTTAAATATATGTTTTTAAGTTATAATTTATAAATTGAAGTTTAAAATTTTTATTATAAATTGAGATCTTGATCTGAGTTATTTTATACTATTAAATTTTTTGAATTTTAGGTTTCTATACAGGATTTCTTTTCTCCGTGGACTATAGCGATGGAGATAGGAACATCCACACCATTTCAACCATTTGAACAAGTTGTCGAATTTTTTTTTTTTTTTTAATATTATTGAAAATAAGTCTATATATATAATTGTACATGTATATTGTACAATTTACTGTTGGAGATGTTCCTGTGGAAGAAGTTGTAGTGGACGAGCAACAAATGGAGAGGGAACATCATGATGTATTGCATGATTTTTTTTACATTTTGTTTTTTACATGAATTTCTATATATTCTCACTCAATTTTAAAACATCAAATTTTAATGTTTGTATACATTGTGTACAGGTTCCCCATGCTTCACATGATAGCTCGAGGATTGTGACTTTGCTGGGAAAGACACTACATCCATCTGTATTTCATGGATGATGCATATGCACTATTTGATGGATGATGCACATGCACACGTGCAACATTATATTTTCAATAGATTTAGTCTTAAATTTACCCTTTTATATATAGTATTATCTAGATGCAGTCATATATAGCTTGATACTTGATACTTATGAGATCTACAAATTTTGGACATAATTTATGTGAACTACATTTGGTACATGTGAATGTGATATATAATGTTTTTAAAACTTAAGTTTTGGATGGTTGAACTACATTTGGCATGTGATGTGAAATAATGTTGTGTTAAATAATTTGTTTTGTTTCTAAAGTGTTATGGTTGAACTACATTTGGCATGTGATTATGATATTATGTTTTGTTTTTAAAATTCATTTTTTCATTTTCCAAACAAAAAAAATTCACATGAATATATGTACATGTAGAAATGATTTTACACATGTTTGAATATATATGTTAAAATTATTGAAGTACAATACATATTGACGTGTGTGTGTGTGTCTATATATATATAAATATATATATATATATATATATATATATATGTATAAACAATCATAAGATTCTAGGTCTTGTTAGATGTGTTAAACAATCATAAAATTTTAAAAATGCATTCTATAATGTATATATATCCAGCAACATTTTTCATTAATGCATGTATAGAAAAGCTACTTTCAGTTAATTCCATTCTAGAACATACATATCTAGTACGTGCAACATTTTTCATCAATGCACATAGAAAAGCTATTTGAATAGTTAATTGCATTCTAGAACATATATATCCAGTACTTCAACATTTTTCATCAATGCTAATAGAATTTAGCTACTTTCAGTTAATTGCATTCTAGAACATATATATTCAATACGTGAAACATTTTTCATCAATGCACACAGTAAAACTATTTGAGCAATTAAAATTGAATTCTAGAACATATATATATCCAATACGTGCAACATTTTTCATCAATGCACATAGAAAAGCTACTTTCAGTTAACTGTCTAGAACATGTATATATCCAGTATGTGCAACATTTTTCATCAATGCACATAGAAAAAATACTTTCAGTTAATTTCATTCTAGAACATATATATCTAGTACTTGCAACATGTTTCATTAATGCACATAGAAAAGCTACTTTTAGTTTTAATTGCATTCTAGAACACACACACACACACACACACACACACACATCCAATACTTCTAGAACATATATATCTAGTACTTGCAACATTTTTCATCATGCACATAGAAAAGCTACTTTCAGTGAATTGCATTCTAGAACACACACACACACACACACACACACACATATATACATATATATATCCAATACATGCAACATTTCTCATCAATGCATGTATAGAAAAGCTACTTTCAGTTGATACCAGTGTGCATGTACCAAAACAATGTATATGCGTAAACACTTGCATAGATAACATAACAAGGTTGATCAATTTTAGTTGAGTTCTAGAAGTTCTAAAACATGAATCCAAAGAGAAGAAATTTTTGGGCAGTTAAATCAAAAAAATTCCAATGGAATTCCATCTTCAATGATCCGTTCATGATCGGATTTTGACATTTTCCATTTCTTAATTTTCATTTTTTTCTTTGATTGAACCCCTATCAACTTTATGCATGCTGCACACACCAAGTGACTATATTGAAAACTTATGACATCAGGTTCATAGTCTTCAAAGTAAACAAAATCCCCACTTTGATTAGTTTGACTGAAAAAATAACCTTTGAGTATAATAGATCCTCATTCATATGGAAACCCATGATCATTATAGTTTTCTAATAATTTCATTTTTCATTCAGTGCAACACATCAAATAATAATTCATATTTTCATCGTTGTTAGTAGGTGCAATTACAACAAAAACATCTCCTGCACAATAAAAAAAACATAACAAACTTATGTATTTAAATTTATTTCTAGATTTCTATCATTTGAAAGCAATTCAAATGTTACCTTCTCTAACAAGATCAGAAAATTGATCACCATCAGATGATATTGTAGTCTCCTCTAATTTCATTTCTTCAAATATTGCAACCAACATTTTCCCCTTTGTATTTAGCTTTGTATGTTTCCAATCTTTTACATACATTTTGTTTTCACAAACATCATTGGATTTTGTGTTGTATATGCAAACATGACAAAAACAAGAATATTTTCTTTTATCCAATGCAAACACATTTGTGGACAACTTTGTTTTAATTGAATGCAATTTTCAAGTCCCTTTTCTTGTTTCAACATCATTTCCAATTTATGTATCTACATATTTTATCCCAATATGCCAAAAAAAATCTATATGGAAAACTCAAATACGAATGTAAATATGATATAAAAATACCATCAAAGATAATCATTGTGATAAATGTACATTGTTTAAAATTAGATATCCAATAAAAATTAAATTGAATGTACCTTCGCACTTCCCTTGATCAGTTAGTCTCATGGCTTAGAGCAACGATGCACCATTGAAAAAATTCTTTAGAGTGCACAAGTCGGTTTTCAGATGGGTTCATTTGATATTTTTGAAGTGATAATTTTATGCGTGCCCCTGCAACCGTCATGTTCTCCTTTTCCATGGCCAGTCTCAAAGAAATTCCAACAATGTTTAATGTAGGTTTTCTTATGGAGACAACACAACCAAAAGAATGATCGTGAAGATTTTAATTGACCTACGCATCCATCTGACCCTATCCAATGTTAATTGAAT
This sequence comes from Pinus albicaulis, assembly GCA_034641835.2. Classification (NCBI taxonomy): domain Eukaryota; kingdom Viridiplantae; phylum Streptophyta; class Pinopsida; order Pinales; family Pinaceae; genus Pinus; species Pinus albicaulis. Next base: position 1,546,095,838 of record CM076579.1, on the reverse strand, counting down.
TTTATTCCACGACTTTTCAAGGAGTCATAAATCTTTCCAAAACAGTGTTGTACAAAATATGTATCATGTGTACGATCGTCATTGATAAAAAGTGATATTATTTAATAACATGTCTATTTTCAATGGCGCTTTCTATATGATCAATGTTTTGTTCAGCATGTCTATATAGAATATGGACGAGCATGGAGACCTGGTCAGAATGATAGTATTCACTCTGAATTTATTTTTGTGGAACAAATGTGTAGTTTTCTGCAAAATCAATTACTCACAAAATGGTCCCTGGTGGAAGAAATTCACGGGATTTTTTGAATTGCAAGTCTTGCCATCAAGCTCTATGGGAATTCTTGGTGTATTTATAAATTTCTACCTTAAACTTTCTCAAAAAATCAATCACAAAAATTTCTTCTTCTTGTAATTCAATTCTTTTAGCACTATTTGAACCTTGAATCGATGTATGGATATATTCATATCTTCCATTTCACTTTCATGTTGGAAAATGATTGATCATATAAATCAATACGATATTTGTTTTGAAATTTAGTCAAATTTCCACAATCATCGCATTTTTTACCACCAACACATTTCTTTTTGTAAAATAATTCATCGCTTTCTCTTTCACATAGAAATTGAGATATTAAATCATGGATAATGGAAGGAGGAGGTGAATCTTTCCAAAATTTTCTACCAAAATTAAGGAATGTGTCATAATATAACTCAAATTCCACATGCTAACGATAACAACAAGTGTCGCGTACGGTGATAGGTTTTACATACCATGGTTTTTGTTGACCAAAAGCACTGATTAAGACATGAATTTCATGATTCTCTTCTTTGAACTTGTTTAGAAACTCTATCTAAGTGGTTTCCAAGAAATTTTTTTCATGTTGTTCGTATTGATTTCGTGCTATTATTCTTCGCATCACATCCTTTGCATTTGGCGAAACACGTGAATTTTTCTTCAAATATTCATATATTATTCTTTTAACATTTTCTCCAAGTCTATATTTGTATGGTTGCCTAAAAATAGCTCTCTAACAAGCGAGTTCATCATTTACATGTATTTGCAACCGAAAATTCCAATGTTTGTGCAAAGTTTTTCGTGAGGTTCCTAATGCTCGTGCCATAGATTTTACCAAGTGATTCTCTTTAGTACTTGATAAAACCACTGTCATATGTATTGCTTTATGTACGACTAAATTTTTTTTCTTTCTAGATATTCTAATTGAATTTAAAGCACTATTTATATTTTGTATCACATTTTCCTTCATTTTTTTAATCTTTTGTTGATTTTCGAATACCCAATAAAGTCGTAGCTTCTTGTAATTTCCTTAATGATAGGAGACCTTTCAAAATTTGGGCATGAACTGTCACATTTTCCTTTATGAAGTATGTATCAAATGTGTGTTTAACATGATATCTTATAACATGTTCAACTCTTTTATCTCCATATATGTGAGTGTCAACATTTTCTAACATCTTATCATCGACATTCATTTCATGTGTACATATTCGAATGAATAGTGCATAATAATTTTACATATTCAATAAATAACTAAATTAATAAATATGTATAATTTCAATAATATGTGCATGTGTTCAACACACACACACACACACACACACACACACACATATATATACATACCTTGCGATTCAATTTCTTCACTTGAATTTCTTTCAACATTTTCACCATCTTCAATCATCTTTTCAATATCTCTTTCACTTTCTCTTTCAAAATTTTGTATCTCATCATGAATGTTTTGAAGAATATCTCTCTCTATTTAAATTGCAAAATATTTTTCAAATTAGTTCATCAAATAAAAATTAAGCTTCACATTTTACACTAGGAAAATTTTAAATATCAAATTCATAATATTTATATTTACATTCCTGCTTCAACTTCTACTTGAGGTTGATTTTCCCTTTCAATATTTGAGAGTGCTTCTCTCTTTCTTTTGCGAGATTCTCTCGTCTCTTCTCTACGTTCCTCAGGGTATTTTTTTCGATCATATTTTCTCGCACGATTCCTTCGATTTCCCATGATAATAGAGTATGAAGTTCAAAAAATTTCCTTCAAAAATTTAGACAAAAACTCAATTAAAAAAAAATCACAAAAGATTTAATTTAAAAAAAACTCATTTTAAAAATTTTGCAAAAAATAAATACTTCAATCCAAAACACTTACTTCAAAAAATCTGAGAAAAAAATTTCTTATAAAAATGAAACGAAGCTCAAAATATTTCCTTCCAAGTTCTGCAAAAAAAATTCATTTAAAAAGTTATACAAAAACTCATTTTAAAAAATCATTATAAAAGATTTACTTCAACCCAAAACACGTACTCTAAAAAAATGTCACTTCAATAAATACCTCCAAAAAATGTCCATTGAAAATTAATTCCAACTTCTTAAAAAATGTCACTTTAAAAAAGCCTCTAAAGAAATATCACTTTAAAAAATGCCTCCAAAAAATTTCCTTTGAATATTAAGCCTAAAAAGTGTCCTTTCGAAATCAAGCCTAAAAGGATTCCTTTAAAAATTAAGCCCGAAACCTCTAAAAGCAATGAAAATGAAGCCCAAATCCTCTAAAAACAAAATATCTTAAAAAAAAATTAAGAACAAAAAACATCCAAAAAATGTATCACATACTTCCAAGAAATTTCCTTTGAATGTAACTCCAAGAAAAGTCCTTAAACCAAAAAAAATCCTTTGCAAAACTTTCCTTTAAATGTACCTCCAAGAAAATTCCTTAAACCCAAAACAATCCTTTGAAAAAATGTTCTTTGAATGTACCTCCAAGTAAAGTCCTTAAACCCAAAACAATTCTTTGCAAAATCAGACTAAGACCTTTGCAAAATCAGACCAAATGTGCAAAAATATGCAAAAATAATGAATGCTTTTATGTCAATTTATATTTCCACGAAATGTTTTTTTCGAGGGGCTTCATTGTATTTTTCAGCTGACGGAAAGTCCGGTAAAAGTTCAGCCGAACTTTTATGTCGTTAGACTTGGCGGGCCGTCGGCGCAAAAAAAAAATTCGGCTGAACTTTTTTTAAGAGTTTGGCCGAATTAACACATCTGCAATTACGTAGAGCCAAGCTCTGAATACATATCTTCAACTTTGGACTGATTAAACTCCATGAAACATTCTGAATTAACTATCAGAACCGAGATAAGCATTTTCAGAATTCAATCTACTTTCAGGAAATATAACTTTTATGGAATTTCATAAATATTTACTAATTTTAATTAATTTTTTAATAAAATGGGTGCAAACAATTTTTGAAGGTCATTATGATTCAGTGAAATCATAATTCTGTATCTTCCAAAATACATGGTAAAAAAAATTGAAAAAATTATGGTGCATTACATTGGTCCCTCTTCTATAATGGGTGGTTTTTAGATTTTTAGTTTATAACATATATGTTAAGAAATTTCGTGCATCGCAAAACATATTCAAAATATGCAGTTTTTTCATATTGAACCAATTCAAAAAATTCTAGTAATTATGATATGCATTAGTTGGCTTTGTAAATATAACGAAACCGAAGTACGGTATGTTTAGATTATTGTAACACATTTTGTTTCTAAAAAACACAAAGTTTCAAAGAATACAAAAGTGTGTATTAACATGACTTCTTATGAATCCTTTGATTGTTAAAAAACACACACTCAAAGAAACGCTAAGTTGACATATCAAATGTGTATAAAAAAATTCCAAAAAATAATTAATAGAAAGCTAATAAAATTTCCGACAACTTTTATTTTTATCGCGAAATGAAATTCTTAACAGAAAAATTGTTTTGGCTTGTTGTTGGGTCTCAAAATAGTCCCTATTCTCACTCCATTATTCACCAATACCTTCACATTACTTCCATATTACCTTCATGTCACCTTCATTCCACCTCCACATCATTACATTTACCTCATCATTGGGTTATAACTATGCTTTTCCAAAGCTTATTAATTCTTAACATTTTTAAGTGGATTTGTGGTTAAACTTTAGAAAATAATATGCTTATACTTATACCTAATGATTGTGTTGACATGTGTAGGTACAAAAGAAGCTTCCTAGGCACCCTTATGTGACACTCTATGTTCAAATTCGAATTTGAGGAGATCATGGAGGATAGGGTTGTGTGTCACCATTGGTTGAGAAATATGTGGGTCAAAGGAGGGAATAGTGGATTTACATTTATGAGTTGTTATCATAGCTTTTGTATAAATAGGAGTGTTATCTCCTTCATTTGTAATCTTAGTATCTTATAGATTGGTAGTGAGAAGTTAGATTGGAGAATCAATGTAATGGTTGCAATTGCAATTTGCAATTGATGATGAATAAGACAGAGCTTCTTTGATCCTATACTTTTGACTTTTCTTTTTGTGTGCTTGTGAATCCTTGGAAGGATCCCCATTGCCTAGCAAGTACACTTTTATTTTAGTAGGATTTTATTTTATGTTTGTTTGTGAATTTCATTAGATTAAATTATTAGGTTCATATGTTTGGAATATTAATGAATGACCTTTCGTAAGAAAGTAAAAATGTTTCCTTCAATGAATCTGATTTGTTATTTAATGTTTGATTTTATTAGTTTAAGTTTTTGATTTATATGTTTGAAATATAAATGACTAGTCTCTTGTAAGAGAGCTTTAACATTTCATGCAATCAATCAGAATTAGATTTAATTGCTTTAATTTCATTAGTTTAAAAAGTTTATTGATTAAGATGATTAGAAATATTAATGAACAGTCTCATGTAAGGGAGACTTAATATTTCTTACACTTATCACAATGTATTTAGATTTCATTTTGATTAAATAACTAAATAGGTGTTGGAGATCCTAATGAACAACCTCCTGTAAGGGAACTTTGGCATTTATTCACCTAACTTAGTTTAGTTTGTCTCTAAGTCCATATATATTGGATGATCCTCGAATTTTACTTATCTGGATTGATAGTAAATGAAACTCTAATTTTCATCCGTATTTTAGACCAAACATTTTGGCGCCGTTGTCGGGGAGGATGATTTAGAGATAGACTTAGGAAGTCATTTTTATTGCAATTTATTTTTATGGACTAATTTGTGAAACCTGGTGACAGCAGGATCTTCATAAAGAAGTTCAAGTTGAGCTTTCTGATTTTTATTTTCATACTTAATTAGTTTTACATTCACTTTTTAAACCCCCCATTTCTTACAAATTCATCTACGGATGAGAAATTTGAAGATGTTAAACAGGTACTTCTTGGAGAGCAAGGATAATATTGACGACTGGTTTCAAAATAACCTTGCGCAAAGAAGAAAGGTTACTCACATACTTGTAAATCATAAAGTAAAATCTTTAAATCTTGATGTGAGCATTTTCAAATTCTTAGTCCGTAGATGGCTTCACTAGAAGCATTCTTTTACTTAGAAAATAAAAAATGTTTCAAGTTAATGTAGAATAGGTTAAAAATAAATAAATAAATAAAAAATAAATAAATAAAATGAGATCTCGTATAATTTTCTTTTAGTCTTGTTTTTTTTTAAATAAAAAAAAATAATAAAAAATCATCATGAATAACTTAAAAGAGCTACTTCATCATCGCATTTCTATATCTTGTTTATGTATCACGGGTAAGCCAGCAGCCTGATTAGCGGAAAGCTTTGTCTTCCAAGAGTCTAAACGCCCCCACGACATTGCAGAAAGGGTATAGACAATGCGAGGTTTTGTTGCAAATCTTGATTGTGTTTATTATCCATCCACGCCAACCTGAAGAAATAAAATTAATTCAAGAAATTAGTATGCTATCTTCCTGTGCTTCAAGTAATCAGGAAGATCAGAAAATATATTGAATTATTTTAAAAAATAATAAAAAAATCTTGCTGGAAATTTAATTGCAGATCTGCTACCAATATTTTGAGTCATAATAAAAAATCTTCTCTTGTAGAAATATGTTTGGTTTTTATGTGTTATCCTACATAACGCAGTACATGTTATTGTTCTTTCTCTCATGTGCCTCATCAAGAATGATCACCCTATACCGCTCTAATAATGGGTCAGTCATAGCTTCCCTAAGAAGCATACCATCTGTCAAATACTTAAGAACAGTCTTTGAGCTGCTGCAATCTTCAAATCGAATACTGTAACCAACTTCTTCTCCAATTGTCACATCCATTTCCTCAGCCACTCGTTGAGATACATACATTGCTGCCACTCTATGAGGCTGAGTACAGGAAATCTGTTTGCGATTTGTAGTGTATCCCACCTCAACCAAAAAACTGAAGGAATATGTTGATGGTCTCTATTTCCCAAATTTTCAGTTGAATCAGGTAATCCACTCTGGTTTGGTAGGGAAGGTAGTGGAATCTCCTAATTCGGCCTTCAAAGTGGGTGATATCATTTCCGGTTTCTATAAAGTTTCGGAGTACGCTAACTATTTCAACGAAAAAACGCCACCACAGGTTTCTCCGGAATCTGTTCAAAGAACGAGAGATGAAACCATCATTATCAATCTATTTTGTTAGATGAACCCAACAATAATTGGTCAAAAGACTATCACTACAAATGTGCGATCTCACTCATTTGACGCGGAAAATGCTATTCTTGTTAAATGTTGTGTCAGACATTGATAGAATGACATTTATTTGGAGATTATGAGTTCGATTTTGTGCTAATTCTATACATTTAATTATTCAACCATTATCCAAATATGCAATCCAGTTATGAGATCCAATTATTGAACCTTATTTGGAGCAATTTGATGATTATGATGGAAATTAAAACGTAAATATGAGCGACTGGTTGTTATGCATTCTTCAATAGTCAGTGGAAAGCTTGAAGCAGAACTCGTGATATATCACAATCCCAATATCACCCTACACTCTAGTGATTAACGCTATGTTACAGCGCACATATCACCGTGGAGAATACTACCTCAATATCCGTCCCATTGGGGACAAATTGGATCATATCATGGAGATGTTTGGAGATGTCTAAAATTATCAATATTATTGGCTCAGAGACGACTCTAGATTGAACACTAAACTTCTCTCCCATCTACAACAAGAAAACGTCTATACCAACGCAGTTATGGCTGATACAAGACAATTGCAAGAGAAGCTTACCTGAATGCCAGTATTATGTTGTCCATAAATAGCTCATTAGAGAGAATCCAATTCTTTCTAATATCGAACCAAAGAAAATTTCATAACCGAATATGTCGTGACAAGCAACGGAAAGAAACATCTCGACTTCTATCTTGGAATGGAAAGTTTACAACTACGAATCAACTAATTATATAGGAAAATGAAAGACTGAGGAAGAAGGCAACCCAATTATAGAGTGAGAATCAATATTTACGTCAACAATTACAATTGTTGCATGCACGTGCTGGCAATAACACCAGATCTCTTCAACAGATGGCAGTGGCTGCAAATGATACGAGCTCTGATTTAGTCATAACAAGTGGGAAACGGCAGCAACACTCACCACAACATCCTCCATACAGTGTAAGTACCTCCAGGTTGTTTTTCATAGCAAAGGAGACATTGACAGAGTTTCTAGCAAAAGCTACAGGAACTGTTGTAGACTAGATCCAGATACCTGGGATGAAGCTTGGTCCAGATTCCATTGGTGTGGTGGTTGTTGCACATGCTTGTGGTGGAGTGGACGTGAAAGCATGGGTTGTCGTTAGTTTGGAACCTTCAAAGGTCGCTGAAGCCTTGCGAGATAAAGTATCTTGGCTTTGTGACTGCCGGTAGATGCAGGTCCTGAGAACTTTTGATTCAACTGATGGACGGAAATTGGAACTACAACATACATAGATGTATGCTCCAATAACTCTTGCATCACCAAGGAGTTTCTATGCATTATGATATACCTCAAATTTAGAAGATGGAAGCTTGATGATCTGTGAAAGATCTCTCTCTGCTGCTCAAGGTATGCCTATGGTATCATAGTCTCAAAGCTTTGTGCATGGTGAACTCTTATCTAGTGGGTATTTGATCCGACCCTGTGAAGGAAGAGGAGAATTATTTATAATGAATTATGAAGGTGACACATAGCCCTCCAAATCAAATACAAATCCGTTCCTATCCTGCCTCAACCAAAAAAAAAAAAAACCCCTCCATATGCCTTCAATCCTGCTATTTCACATGTTTTGCATTTTTTTTTGCATTTCTTTCACGTTTTTTTTGCGTTTTTAGTTTTAATTTGTTTTGATTTGTATTTATTTTTGTTATATATTGTATCTATTTTTATTTTTTTTATATATTTAGTTTTAATTTGTTTTGATTTAGTTATATATTTTTAGTTCTAAATTGTTATTATAATTAATGTTTGTTATGTTGTTAGGTTATAATTGTATTAACATATTAATATATTGTTTTATAATATTAGGTTATGATTGTTATTGTTATGTTATGATTGTTATCATTTTTTAATATATATATATATATATATATATATATATATATATATATATATATATATATATATATATAATAAAAATAAAAAAATTGTTATGTGTTTTGTGACAGTTATTGTTTTGAAGGATTTAAACAGTGAATATTGGCATGATAAATTATGTGAAGGATATTGGCATAAAACAAAACTTTGGTGGTATGCAAATTGAGAGAATCATTAGAATTATAGGAATTGGTTAATACTGTAAGAGTTGGTACATGTGCAAAATTAAAAAAAATTAAAAATAAAAAAACACTTTGCACAGAATTCACGTAGCACAAATGAAATTTATTCAGTTAGATGGTAATTTTCATGGTAAATTCATATTGTTGTATGCTTTTATAACGTACTAATCTGTAGGACACAAAAAATCTATAATGCCACGATTTTCGCCTTGCACAAAAGTTAGCTGACAAAAACAGGGAGTAAATTTACTTTTCATGGTTATTTCTTTAAGTATGGATTGATACTAATATCATGAATTGAGTTAATTTCAACACTTTGATTTTTCTTAATCTGTTTTATTTGGTACAAAATTTTTGCATAATAATCATGAAGGAAATGGCCATTTCTTCTTGAACACACTTATGTTTTCTTTCTTCCAAGTTTTTTTCACAGGTTACAGGATAATCAAGTGATCATTAAGGAGATTAAATTATGCGCACAATTGGTCTTAAACAGACTAATTTCATGACAAATTCTAAAGGAAAAGCCCATGAACATAAACAAAATTTCCAGAAAATTACAAGTTCTTGCAACTTTCTGTAATAGCTCAATGGTTTGATATGTTGCATGACAGATTAGAAAAATTCAAAGAGCTATGTTTGTTCCTAAGTGTACAAGGATGGTGAAATACCTATCCACACTTGAATTTGACGTCTACAGGTGGCTGGTCAATGTTGGTTAAACTCAACTATTTTAGCAGACAGTCAAGAATTAAGTAGCATATTTGCTATATTTGAGAGTTTGCATGCCATAATTCATTTTTTTTCCAGCAAGAGTCATTATCCATTTTCCATTACCACATAAAATTCATTACATTTTCTTCAATCCTAACCCACCAATAAAACCAAAAAATTTCATCTACAAGCTTTTTGGTCCACTTTACATATTCATTGTCAGTTTCTTTTTTCCTACACTTGCAAATAAAACCTTGCTTCCATACACCATTGAGTACATAGTCCTTGAGTCTAAATATTTTTCTAAAAACACTTTGAAGCTTGCATGCCTTAAGGGCAAGCTATCATGCCGATAAACAAAGGGAATACATCAATGTCCCTTGTTCATCGGATATCCTGAGTATTTGACAACAACAAATTCATTCATACTCAGAAAGATGTGTTCGGGGTATCTTGACTCTCATCCACATTAAATATGGGAGCTCTCATGTTGACTAGTGAGATCCATCAATGGCCACTAAGTTAAAAATTTCTTGCTATGTTTGACACCAAAACATTTATTCACATAGCAAGATTTGTGCCATCGAACGTTGAAGACTTGAAGACCCATATTTTGTAGCAGATGAAGCAATTTTCCTTTCATTGTGTTTCAGTTTTTGATGTAAATGACTTGAGCACAAGTCAATAAATAAGGTTGGGGGGGAAGTGTAAATTCTGAATTTTTTATACCTTCCAAGCCTTATACATTTTTCAAGCCACATTCAGCAGCAGATTCTGAACATTCAGCAGAAGTTCCAGCAGTAGATTTAGCAGCAGATGCAGCAACAAGAAAAGATTCATTTTTTCGATTTCATCCACCATTTTCACAACCAAGTAAAGAAGACTATGAACAAAATTTTGCAGCCACACATGCACAACTCTCATTCATTTTTGAAAGGGTAAGTTAAGGTATGATATTTTCTAACTTTTAACCATTTAATTCCTTGAAAAGTTAGAATGATAATTTTTGGAAAAACTTCACTTCCTTTCGTCATTTTTTCAAATTTCCAAAACCATCAGTTGAGGGGGAAAATAAATTCACATTCATATGTTGCCACATTCATATAACATTCAAAACATTCATATCTCATTCAAAGCCCACATACTTTCAAAATGTATTTACTATTACATCATCATGAGCATATAAATGAATTTTCAAAAATTACTTAAAATGTAATTGGATGCCAACACAATCATGGTTGTCACACAAGAACCAACCATGATGCATTCCAACAAAAATACTCTGCAATAAAAATCACATTATCAATATGCAAATATAATATGTTAAAATTGAATGCAACAAACAAAATATGGTTGAAACACAAGAACCAACCAAGTTGCAATTCATCAAAAACACTTTGCAAAAGTTAAGTAAATGATATCATGTAGAGTTTAAGCCAAAGCTCAAGTATCAAAAAGTAATGTAATAGATTTCATGTGGACATGCAATACCTTTAGTTTGGGGGTATGTTGGGCGTCAAAATAGTCCCTATTATCACTCCGTTATTCACCAATACCTTCACATTACTTCCATATTACCTTCATGTCACCTTCATTCCACCTCCACATCATTCCATTTACCTCATCATTGGGTTATAACTATGCTTTTCCAAAGTTTATTAATTCTTAAAATTTTTAAGTGGATTTGTGGTTAAAATTTAGAAAATAATATGCTTATACTTATACCTAACAATTAGAATGAGTTTGTTGACATCTGTAGGTAAAACAGAAGCTTCCTAGGAACCCTTATGTGGCACTCTATGTTCAAATTCGAATTTGAGGAGATCATGGACCTCATGGAGGATATCATGGAGGATAGGGTTGTGTGTCACCATTGGTTGAGAAATATGTGGGTCAAAGGAGGGAATAGTGGATTTACATTTATGATTTTGTTATCATAGCTTTTGTATAAATAGGAGTGTTATCTCCTTCATTTGTAATCTTAGTATCTTATAGGTTGGTAGTGAGAAGTTAGATTGGAGAATTAATGTAATGGTTGCAATTGCAATTTGCAATTGATGATGAATAAGATGGAGCTTCTTTGATCCTCTACATTTGACTTTTCTTTTTGTGTGCTTGTGAATCCTTGGAAGGATCCCCATTGCCTAGCAAGTACACTTTTATTTTAGTAGGCTTTTATTTTATGTTTGTTTGTGAATTTCATTAGATTAAATTATTAGGTTCATATGTTTGGAATATTAACGAATGACCTTTCGTAAGAAATTAATAATGTTTCCTTCAATGAATCTGATTTGTTATTTAATGTTTGATTTCATTAGTTTAATTTTATGATTTATATGCTTGAGATATAAATGAATAGTCTTTTGTAAGAGAGCTTTAACATTTCATGCAATCAATCAGAATTAGATTTAATTGCTTTAATTTCATTAGTTTATTGATTAATATGATTAGAAATATTAATGAACAGTCTCCTGTAAGGGAGACTTAATATTTATTACACTTATCACAATGTCTTTAGATTTCATTTTGATTAAATAACTAAATAGGAGTTGGAGATCCTAATGAACAACCTCCTGTAAGGGAACTTTGGCATTTCTTCACCTAGCTTAGTTTCGTTTGTCTCTAAGTCCATATATATTGGATGATCCTCGAAGTTTACCTACCCAGATTGATAGTAAATGAAACTCTAATTTGCATCCGCATTTTAGAACAAACATTTGCAGAAAGTTGAAGAATAAAAAAAATTGAAATTTTTTTCTCAAAAAAGGGCAAAAAGTGTAACCCAACTTCACATTTTCACCGAATAATTTTACAATTTTTCAATCATCATTAAGCAATTACACATAATACATAATTAGTAAAGTTTATGAATGTAGGATACAAAGAGGCAAGAAAACAAGAGACATAATTATTTTTAATGTTAGAAAACCAAATGGGAGAAAAACCCATCAACCTTTTCCTTAGAGAAATTGTTTAGTTCAATAAGAAATAAATAGAGTAAAAAAAAAAAGTCAAACTGACCATAACCAAATCCAATGATGACTTGGTCAAACACAGATATGTATCCTCAAAAATTTAGGTCAACTTTTAGACAAGAATCTTTTGACCTTCCTCATAAATTTGATCTACCTCAAGAGTACTTGGTTTTCTCAAAGATTCAACCTTACGCCACATAGAGAAGTCTCAATTAGAGATTCAATCTTCTTCCTCGGGAATTCACCCTTCTGCCTAAGATAATAAATATGTCTAGAAATCTAGTTCCCCCAAAGAATGAACCTAAATCTGTTACCTTTAGATAACCTTCCATGAGTATAGAAGATAAGAAGATCTTTTGAAAAATTTTCTTACTATAGATGAACAAAATAACAAGTGATCCAAATTCTTCTTACCAAGTGATATGGTTGAATGGGCATATAGTAGATATTGGATGAACCCAAGTGGTGTGTCTGCTAGGTAGGATGATCTGTCCTTCTAGGAGGGCTGACTTTACATTTAGAGGCTAAAATTCAAAATTTATCTTTTGATATCGACACGAAGAACATGGCTTGAATTCATTATTGCATTTATTTGAAAGACTAAAACATTAATGATAAAGATTGACCATAGCTTCAAAATTAGACACTCCCTCTTAGTTAGGGAGGTATTCATAATGAATATCCAGATTTTCTCTTGTCGAAATTTTTCTCTAAGAAAAGGTTATAAAAATTCACAATTAGCATCAACATCATCTAATTACCTTAATATTGGTTACCAACTCTTGACCTATGGTAAATCAACAACATCAACTAGTCACCATAACTTTGGTTAGTACCTTTTACCATAATTTTGGTTGATATATCTAACATGTGGTGCATTATTTAGTATCAACTAATCACCATAACTCAAGTTGGTGCCTTTGACCCATGGTATATAGACTAGTCTTGGTTCACCATCATTCAAGTCAACATCTTTGGCCTATGGTGAAACTCTTGTAGCTCAAATTTTTACTTCTCTCTCTCTCTCTCTCTCTCTCTCTCTCGATATATATATATATAAAATTTCAAAAGGACAAGATCAAGTTTATATTTTTATTATTATATAGTCCACACCCTTTCAGGCTAAAAAATTATTAAAGCCAATTATATATATGTGGGCCCACAATATTAAATACGAGAGGGTTAAGTTTCATGCAACATCAAAGGCATCAGATTATAATTCTTTATATCGACAACATATCACATGGTGTTGCGATAGGTTTGTAGATTTTAACCCTGAACAGAAATTATCTACACATGAATCTTATAACAGAAAATAAACAATAGCGAGAGCATAAAACATAAAACAGATAAACACAGAGATTTTCCCCTGGATCCCAAATCGGGACAACTAGCTTGATTTTTCATTATATTCCTTTTAGTGTTACAACACATATATATACATGCCAAAGCATACATAAACCCCAATCCATTAACCCTAGATTAGAACATAACTGTAGTTCCCTTGACCGGATCTACAAAAAATACCAAGGGCCGAAAACAATCGTACCCCAAAACCATGTGCAAAACCATGCACAAAACCATGGACGCGGACTACCCACCGGAAATTAAGGACCAAAAATTTTCACCGGGGCACTGCCCTAACCCCGACAGGGGGGGCTACCGCCCCCCCTGTGACCCCCCGTTGTGCCCAGTGCAAAGGGGGGGCTATCGCCCCCCCTCTTACCCCCCCGCGCGTGCTTAGTTGTGGAAAGAATATAACACATACCCAACATTCTCCCATTTGTTGTTTTCTTTCCACAAGGGGCCACAGGAGAGCTTAGTCATTGGCCCAATTCTTCAACACCCATTGTTTCTCTACACCAAGAGAAATTCTGAGTGCTCACAGACTTCGTCAATGCTTCTGCAACATTCTTCAAAGTGTCCACCTTTACCAGCAACACCCTTTTAGCCTCAACCATATCTCTAACAAAGTGATATTGAACATCAATGTGATTTGTCTTTGAATGATAAGCAGGGTTCTTAGCCAAGAAAATTGCACTTTGGCTATCACAGTCTATCCTTATAGCTTGTTGTACCAACCCCATACTTGAACACAATCTCTGCAACCAAACTGCTTCCTTGCTTGCATGGTGGTACATGTGTTGAGCCTCAGTGTGCTTTCATCTTACTTTACCTCATTTTCCTTTGTCCATTGTTATCCTAGACCCAATTGATAAATGAATTTAGTTAAAATTACTTTTAGAATGATTAAACATGACTGACTTGCTAAGTTTTGTGATTTTTGCCATTGTAATGCATTTTGACCGGAACTAGCTGCAGAATGCAGACATTTCGTAGCTAACCGGAAATTCTGCAGTTGTCTTCACGTTTGGGTATGTTCTAGGTGGCCTCTCAAGAAAAACCGCATATGGGAATATTCCACGTCATGTATACATTGTTCGTTGCTCACCATGAAGGAAGAAACGAATTCTGGATATGGTTTTGGTACGTGGGAACACATTTAAGAAGGTAGACTTCTAGTAGGACTGTCTTAGTCCAGATGTCATTTTCCTTTTTACGCAGCCACTTCAAGAGTCCTAATGTGATTTCGATAAGGAAAGACAATGATCCTGGAATTGTTGCAAGTCTTGTTATGTACATTTGTTATATAAACACTTGGGAAACCGAGAGCTAGGCTAGATTTTTGTTCTAGATTTTGCTTAGATTCTGTGCTACATTTCTGAAGACGCAGATTGCTCTGTTCAAGTTATTTCTCTTTTAATGAAGCAGACAGTGTTGTTTTGAAAGTGTTGATTTGATTTGGAGTTAGATTCCGTCAGGTGGTAGAGGGCCCCTGCCTCTTGCACGGATTTATTTGCGTAATTTAGATAAGTATTCTAGCTGCCTTTACGTTTTTGAAGTTGAATTCATAGTTGTTTTCATTAGCTACTATAGTTATACTCATTCTAAAAACTCTTCCAAAAGAAGAAGCTCTTCCAAAATATTATAATGATGAATGGGAAATGGCTATAGTATTGTAGGATTTGAAGTTGAATTCGTAGTTGTTTTCATTAGCTACTGTAGTTATACTCATTCTAACTCTTCCACAAGAAGAAGCTCTTCCAAAAGATTATGAAAATGAATGGGAAATGGCTATAGTATGGTAGGATTTAATTGTTGTTCACTATCACAGTTACACTTGTTCTAACACTCTTCCACAAGAAGAAACTCTTCCAAGAAATTCTTAAGATGTCCAAGGCATGACCGTGATAATGAATGTTTTAGCTGTGTGTTTGCACTAAGTACCGTTGTTGTTCTTGCTCTTAAACGCTTGCCCAAAATATCATAATGATGAGTGGGATATGGCTATGATATTTTAGTTTTTCATTGCTTTCAGTCTTTCTGTTTGCATTTGCACTCAATTACACAGTCAGGATTGTTCTAAAAAATCTTCCACAAGAAGGAACTCTGACAAAATACCAATCATGATGGACAAACAGACTGTATAATTCCATAGAATAATGCATGATAACATAGTTAGGATACTTCGGAGTTTCAATGCACTTAATTTATGCTCAGTTGTTCTGTTTTGAGTTTGATAATGACTTGTAGTTAAACACTGTTTTAGATTAGTGACATCTTAGGTTCATCTTCAGCTTAACTCATTGCATTTGCATTCCATATTCAGTTGTCATTCACTGCATACTAGATTACTTCAGTTGTTACACTTAACAAAACAACCTTCATTATTTACAAACCTCTTCTTGTTCTAAAAGCCATAATTGATTCATAGCCATATGAACAGAAGACAATATCATTTTAAGGCCTGAAGTACTTCTGCAATTTCCTTATCATTTCATAAATAGAGCCCTTCCTCAAAAGACTACTTTGAAAAGAAAACAATAACTCTTGAGTAAGGTTTTGTGACATTTAACTAAGTTGCAGAATAGAGTTAGGGACTAGTCCTAGAATAGAAGATCTTATGATGGTATCAATATTTGTCTCCAAATATATTTCAAATCTCTAATCAAGGACAAAATGTTGCATCATTATAAGTTAGTTGTTTGATTGCTTAGATAGGAGAATTTGCATACTTAGTTGATCATTTCTCAAGTTGAGTTTATGTTTTGAATCATTTGTTAAAAAGTCATTATCAAGCTTTATTTTTTCTTAGTCATAATTTAGATTTGATTTTGTTTCAGTGTTTCCAATTGCATTTGCCATTTGTCATCAACCAATTAGGATTCACTCTGTCTTCAATCATTAGGTCCTTTCATTAGCTTTCTAGTCATTTTCCTTGTGAACATAAAACCACCAAAAGATCAAAAACATCATAAATCATCACAAAAGACCAAAAACATCATAAAATACTACACACAACGCATTAAGAAACAAACACCTAGGTACATACAGTACACTTCACTTCAGCAGTTTACCAACCCTGGTTGACAATTAAATGAGCTCAGTTTAGGAGACTAGATTGAGACCAAACATTTTGGCGCCGTTGCCGAGGAAGTGAAAACTAGGTAACCTTTGTTTCTTAGCATCCAAAAACAATTTTATGCGTAGGGAGAGAGATTCAAGGGGAAGATTTATAAGCAGCAGAGGCAGAATTTTGATTTCTAGAACACCACTTGTTTCATCTAGATCCAGAGCTAGTACACCTTCAACTCAAACCCATATTCCATCCTTTACTGATCCTGGACTTCTAGAAGACCTGAAATCAGATATCCCATTAGAGAAACCTTCCACTTCATCCACTGAACCTGCCATAGAAGAAGATCTAAAAACTCCTGGTAGGGACATAAATCTTTCCACTTCCACAGGAGAGCCAACCATGGCAGAAGAAGGAGGGGGAGGAGTTTTTAATGGAGAGTACACACTATTTGGAGGTAGAGGTAGAGGTAGAGGAGAAGGAGGTAGAGGTGAAGGAGGTAGAGGTGTAGATGGAGGAAGAGGTAGAATAGGAAGCTCTTTTGGGTTCCCTATAATTGATGAAGAAACCAATACAACCATGAAAAATATTTCACCCTCTGTCCTTCCAAACTTCTATGGACTTAAAACTGAAGATCCTGAAACCTTCTTATTCGAATTTGAAGTGCTGTGTAGAACTTATGACTACTTACAAGATGCTCAAAAACTGAAATTATTTCCTTCAAGTTTGAAGGGAGCAGCATTGAAGTGGTTTATGAGTCTAATCAGTAGTTCTATTAGAACATGGGAAGACATGAAACAAGCATTTCTAGAGAGATACTTGGATTATTGTATGCCGGTTAATCATAAGGAAGAAGTGTTCAAGATGTTACAAAAGGAAGATGAAAACTTAGAAGATTTGTTGGAAAGATTTAAATACAACATAAAAAGGGCACAAATGGAAAACCTAGATCAAGACACTTTAAAATCTCATTTTGTTGAAAACCATTAGGGATGAATGGTTGGATATCCTTAACATGATGGGAAAATGGGATATATCACAACTCACATTACCTGAAATATCTGAGTTATGTATCAACCTTTCAAGAGGGAAATCTAAAACTGTCAAAGGTCCAAGAGATCCTACTCTTGCAAGGGAAAGTAAGTCTGCTTCTGGGACAATAAGTAGATCATAAATAGGTCACATGCTTGATGATTTTAAATCTGACATCTTAGGGAGTCTTAGTGAAAAAATAGACACCCTCAAGATACAAAACAAGCAAAAGGCTGAATCTGATGCCTTGGCAATCTTTTGTCCCAAATGTAGAAAGAAACATGCCTTAAGAGAGTGTCCTTTGGATGTAAAAGTTATAGAAACCTGTGTCATTTGTTCTGAGAAACATGAGACCAAGAATTGTCCTTCTCTTCCTGGTCTCAAGGCATTTTTTCAGGAAGAAACTCTTACAGATTCTACAGAGTCTCTTAATTTTGTATCTAGAAGACCTTGGCAGGGACCTCAGACACAAGGATTCCATGATCAAATGTATAATCAACCTCCACCTTGGAATTCTTGGCAGCAACCTTGGCCCCAATTTCAAAATCAATCTCAATCTTGGGCACAAGGAACACACAGTCCCTATGGAAGATACTCTCCATACTATCAGTATCCACCATCCTATCCACCATATCCACATTTTTATCCTCAAAATCCTCAACAAAATTTTCCTCAAAATCTTCAACAAAATTTTCAACAAAATCCTCAACAACAACATCAGAACCAACCACATGAAAATCAACCACTTCCATTACCATTCCCTCAAAAATCAAATCAATTGCCGGCTCAACCCATACCAAACCCCAATAATAAGAACCCTCAGAATACATATATGATAGAAGGCCAACAGTTTCCAACTTATTTAATTACTCCTCTAGACCTTAGTGATGTTCAACTTAGGTCTAGAAGGATACTTGAAAAGAGGAAACCTTCTGTGATCATACAAGAACAAGATAATTCTGAGGAAGACTCCCTACGGGTGAATAAAATTCTTGAGGAAGACACATCCTTTCAAGACCCACACATTGAAAAACTAAAACAAAAAGATCCAATAAATCCAACTCCTGTATTAGAGCAACCATCCACATCTACTTCTATACCTCCCTTTCCGTAAAGATTACAAATTGATAGAGGTGTAGAAAAACAAATCATGGTGCCTAATTATGATTTCTTAGATGAATTGAGAAATGTTTGCATTAAAATTCCATTATTTCAAGCCATCAAAGAAATCCCAATTTTAGCCAAAACAATAAAGGAGTTGAGTATGAAGACAACAAGAAAAAGAATAAGAGAAACCAAGAAAATTCAACTGGTAGGACAAATAGCAGACATTATGATGGGAAAGATTGTTATTCCAAAGTATCTTGACCCAGGAAATCCAGTTGTCAAAATTCACATCAATGGAATTGAAATCCAAAACACACTCATTGATTTAGGAGCAGCAATCAATATCATGAGTAGACAAATCATGGATAAACTGAAACTTCCTAATCTTCTCTTTATACCCACATTATTACAATTAGCAGATAGATCTGTGATTAAACCTGATGGGGTAATAGAAGACATTCCAGTGTCCCTAGATTCTTGGGAGTACCCTGTGGATTTCATGATCCTAACTCCTAAGAATAATCTAGGAGGTCATCCTGTTATATTAGGAAGACCTTGGTTGGCTACAGCTGATGCTTTTATTAGTTGTAGATCCGGTGATATGTATATCTCTGATGGTAGTTCAACTAAGAAATTCACTTTATATCCTCCATCTAGGACAATTACAGATCTAGATGACACTCAATGGATAGAGGATGAAGAAGATTTACAACCACTCTTCACAATTTCAGAAATTAGTGAAGATAATCAAATTCTGAATACTCTAGAAAACTTTGAATCCTCTCCAGAACACAAACATGAATCATTTCAAGAGGGATCCAATATTGAGCTTTTGTCATCTAGGCAGATGTCTCTTCATTCTATGGACAAATTTGGCAGCTCTACAAGTGAAATTTTTCCAGGCAAAACCTTGAACATAAACAAAAACCTAGAAAAATCTCAACAAGAAGAGTTAGTCAAAGTATTACAGAGACATTCTTCCGCATATGCATGGGAATACACTGACATGAAAGGGATAAGTCCCAAGACTTGTACTCATCACATCTATATAGAGGCAAATTGCAAACCAATCAGACAGCCTCAAAGACGGATGAATCCAAATCTTAGGGAAATTGTTAAAGAAGAATTGCAAAAATTGTTAAATGTTAATTTTATCTATCCTATTTCAGATAGTCAGTGGGTTTCCCCTTTGGTAATTGTGCCAAAGAAAAATGGAAAATGGAGGGTGTGTGTTGACTACCGAGAACTAAATAAAGCTACTCTTAAAGACCATTTTCCCTTACCTTTCATAGACCAAGTATTAGATACATTAGCTGGCAAAAAGTACTTCTCATTCCTAGATGGGTTTAGTGGTTACAATCAAATCCAAGTAGCACTTGAAGACCAAGATAAAACCACATTTACCTGTCCTTGGGGTACCTATGCTTACCGAGTATTGCCATTTGGATTATGCAATGCACCTGTAACATTCCAAAGGGCAGTATTAGGAATTTTTTTGGATCTAATACATGACTGTGTAGAGGTGTACATGGATGATTTCACAGTTTATGGGAATACATTTGAAGAGGCTTTAGAAAACTTGGAAAAAGTCTTAAAAATATGTCAAGAAGCAAACCTTTCACTTAGTCATGAAAAATGTTTTATGATGTTTACTGAAGGTATTGTTTTAGGGCACCACATTTCAGGGGATGGGATTAGAGTTGATGAGGAAAAAGTTGAAGTCATTTCTAACCTATCCATTCCAAGTTGTCAAATAGATGTTAGAAGTTTTCTAGGATTTACAGGGTATTATCGGAGATTTATAGAAAACTTCACCAAAATAGCATCTCCTCTCTTCAAATTACTCACCAAAGATTGTGAATTCAAGTGGACTTCTGATTGCCAGTTAGCTTTTGAAACCCTGAAAACCAAAATTTATGAAGCACCTATATTAAGGGGACCTAACTGGAAGTTACCTTTTCATATCTCGACAGATGCTTACGATACAGCTCTGGGAGCAGTATTGGGACAGAAAGATTTAATTCCCTATGCCATCTATTATATCAGTAAAAATTTGACTCCTGCAGAGTTAAACTATACTGTAACTGAAAAAGAGTTTTTAGCTGTTGTTCATGCCATTAACAAATTTAGACACTATATAACGGGCTATGAAACTTTTGTTCACACTGATCATTCTGCAATTAGATACTTAATGAATAAATCAATCACTAATGGCAGAGTTATAAGATGGTTGTTACTATTGCAAGAATTCAACATTACTATTCTAGATAGGCCTGGAAAACAAAACACAGTGGCTGATTTCCTATCTAGAATCCAAAATATCAAAGATGACACTCCGGTTGAAGATCAATTTCCTGATGAATATCTTTTTGCAATCTCTACTCAAACTCCATGGTTTGCTGATATTGCTAATTATTTAGTTTCAGGAAAATTTCCTTCAATTATGAATGCAAGGGATAAAAGAAAAATAATTTGTGATAGTGCAAAATATTCATGGGTCGCTAATGAGTTGTACAAGACAGGTCCAGATTTGATCATTAGAAGGTGTGTTCGTGAAGATGAGATGCCTGAGATTCTCAAGGCATGTCATGATGAACCTTGTGGCAGACACTTTACAGATAAGAGGACAACCTATAAGATCCTTAATTTAGGATATTATTGGCCATCCTTGTTTAAAGATGCTAAGGAGTATGTCAAAAGGTGTGACAGTTGCCAAAGGGTAGGGAAACCTTCTCCTTCAGGTGAGATGCCATTACAACCTCGGGTACATATTGAACCTTTTGAAAAATGGGCTTTGGATTTTGTAGGACCTATTAGTCCTCCATGAAGACAAAAGAAATATATATTAGTTTGCACTGATTATGTTACTAAATGGGTAGAAGCTAAGCCATTACTTGTTGCTAATGAAGCATCTGTAGTTACTTTTCTTTTTGAGGATATTTTTACTCGTTTTGGTGTCCCAAGGGAAATTGTTACAGATCAAGGAGCTCAATTTACATCAAGGCTAGTGGAGCAAATGATGGAGAAGTACAAAATCAAACATAGAAAATCTACTCCTTATCATCCACAAGCAAATGGTCAAGTGGAATCTACTAATAAGGTCATTGAAGGAATCCTAACAAAGACTGTTCATTTACATAGAAGAGATTGGGTAGATAGGCTTTCTGAAGCCTTGTGGGCCTATAGAACTACATGGAGAAACACAACAGGCCATACTCCTTATGAACTTGTTTATGGAAAGCAAGTTTTGTTTCCCATAGAGTTCCAAATTCAAACTTTCAAAATGGCAGTTCAGCTAGGACTTGATTTAACGGAGGCACAAAAGCATAGACTGGAGAAAATTAATGAATTGGATGAGATCAGACAAGATGCAGTTCAGAAAACAAGTCTAGTCCAACAACAAAGGGATAGATGGCATGACAAGTACATCAAAGAGAAGAAATTCAAAGAAGGTGACTGGGCTCTCTTGTTTGATTCAAAATTCAAGGATTTTCAGGGTAAATTTCAGACACACTGGCTTGGGCCATATGAAATTGTTGAAATTTTTGATAATGGGGCAGTAAAAATCAGAACTATAGATGAAGAAGAGGTCACTTTTCTTGTGAATGGTCATAGATTGAAGCTATATCACAAACCACTCTCAAAAGAAGAATTTGTCAAGAAGTTCCAAGAAAGCAGTGATGTGAAGTTAATGAAGAAGAATCTCTCTTCTTCATCAACTTGATTAAATTTTCTGAAGCATTTCTCTTTGAAAAAATAAATTAAAAAAATAAATAAAAATAAAAATAAAGGTATAAACATGAAAACCAATCATTGATTGGCATGTTTATACAGAAAAGATAGGGTGAAAATCAGAGTCTCTCTGACACTCTAACTTTTCCCATTTTTTTTTTGCAAGCAGCTGTTACAAAATCATAAGTTCAGATCCATAGTGCTTATGATCCATCTCATTTCATTTCACTCCATTCACTTATCCATCTATACTCCATTTCATTCATCCATTCATACTTCACTTCATTCCACATATCATTCATCTCATTCCATACTCCATCCATTCCATTTTCATGCCAAAATTTAAAGTTTGATGTCTTGCTGTAAATGAATAAAACATGTCATGGAATACAGGGAAGTTCTTATGTTCTTTCACTCCATTCCATAAACTGAATCCATTTCATTTCATCATCCACTTCATACATATCATGTATCATTATCCATCTTCATCCATACCATATAAAATTTCATTTTTATTCCCAAACCACTCCATTCCATGATCAAAATTCTCCACAGGAACATTCTGCAGCTGATCAGACTTTCTGCAGCCAGACAGTCATTCCGCAGCTACAAGTCCTGAAGGCATCAATCAGAAGACATTAGAATTGCAACAAAATGATCCAGTGTATCCATGAATCAAAAGCATCAAGAAGAATTATGAAGACTCTTCCAAAGGTGAACAAAGAAGACAAAGACTACAAAAAAATAAAATGAAAATGCAGAGGTAACAAGTTTAGATTATAATGGCATTTCATAAAGTTTAGCATAGTTTTAGTTATGAATTGTTTGAAAAGGTTGTTTTAATTATTTTTATTGATCATGACCAATATACCCTCCACAAACTTTGGATTAAATATCTCATTTCAAATTTCATGTCCGATATCATTTAAGCGCTTCAAATGGCCGAAGTGTTTGAATTCTTCACGTAACCCAACCAAATCATTCAATGATGATTCTCTTGCAAAAATCTCCGCCGTCTTTTCAATCATTAATTCTTTCCCTCCACCTCAGTCCATTACCTCATTCCGTGACTACTTCCATCACTCCATTCTGTAGCCAGCACTTCATTCCGCAAACAGAGATATTCTTATCACCGAGAGCAGAGAAAAAGGGTATATTAGTTTGAATCACCGTGGGCAGAGATTGAGCATTATCACTGTAAACGCAGAGGTATAGCAGTGAATAATTTGAAGCCATTTGTTACCAAGAGACAGAGATATAACAGTGTGGGAATTTGAAGCTATTTACCACCGAAAGATAGAGGTATAGCAGTGTGGGAATTTGAAGCTGTTTTCATTGTCAACCAGAGGCATATCAGCTCGAAGTTGAAGCGGTTGTCACTATCAACCAGAGGCATATCAGTCCGAGGTTTGAAGCCATTTGTCACTGTCAACCAGAGGTATGTCATTCCGAAGTTTGAAGCCATTGTCATTAAGAACTTGAAGCCATTTCAATTTGAAGGTGAAAGTTATTATTTCTGTGGGTATAAGAGTGTTAATCTGAACATTGAAGAAGAAATTATGGGTTTCATTGTAAGAACTGAACCAGTGGGTTCAAAATACTTAGAAGGCTACCCTCAATGTAAAGAAATGTTGCAACAGATAGGATGGCTTCAATTTTTTGAGAAATTTAATGGCTTCCACAAAGAAGTCACTAAAACATTTGCAAGATCATTTCAAGGAACTGAAGTTGAAGTGGGAGATGTCAAATTCACTGTCACTGAATTTTTCATTGCAGAAGCTACAGGGTTGCTCAGAAATGGAGAGAGATGGTTCAAAAATAGAGAATTCCACAATGAATCCTGGAAGCAAATTCTAAAATCACCAGGTATGGATGTCACTGTATTTAAGAAAGGAATTCCTAGTTCTGCATTGAAAAGTAAATGGGGAAACATACTACTTCTTCTGCAAAAATTTATTACATGTGAAGGTAGATATGGCACATTTTATGTCTACCACATTAGACTGATAATGCATTTTCTGGGGGAAGACTTAAACCTACCTTATTTCTTACTTCAAAGTTTGAAAAAGATGGCTTCCTGTGTTCAAAGAAGGGTTCAATTTTTAGAGACAACTCTATATCATCATGGTTTGGTTAAAATTTTGATTGAACATCATTTAGCCAAAACAAATGATACATGGGACAATTTCTTGATAAGAAATCATTTTTAAGATCCAAAAGAACCCTCACCTGAACCACAGCCTACAAGGAGAAGTAGAAGAAGGAGAGTCTCAAAAGTTGAAATTGACAAAACAGTCCAGGAAAGTAGTGAGGAAATCATCTTAGAGAAGTTGACTCAAATCAAGAGACAACTTAAGAAAGAAAAGGTAATCAGGAAATCTGCCATGGAGAAAGGAGAGGGATCTTCTCAGCCAAGAAGAAGCCACAGACTAAAGTGGAAACTAAGGAAAACTCAAATCAAACAAACAGGGGTGATTAATATAGAAGATGAGGAAACATCCATTGAAGAAGATGTTGAAGAGGATTTTAATGAAGGAACCCCTGAAATTGACCCGGCTCAACAAGAAATTTATGACTATGTGGAAACTTTGGAAATGAGAGCTTTAGAGAGCAGAGAGAGAACCCCTAGTCCTCCACTGTCCGAGATAGATGTATTAAGAAGGGATAGGTATGAGTTGGAAATACTTAATAGACACAACAAAAATGAGAATGAAATTCTCAAGGATCAAGTCAAGCTCAAAACTGATATGAACTCAACCTTATCCCTACATATAGACAAAGTGGAAAAGACCAATGAAAATTTAAAGAAAAGGAACAAGAAGCTAATCAGGGCACTTACCAACCTAAGGTTCAAACTTGTTATCAGAAAACCCAGAAGATATTTAGCTTCCAGATAAAGGAGAAGGAGAGGATTAGATGTTCTTGCAGAAGCCTCTGAGTTCATAGGATAATTTGCATAAGGACATGCAAGGAGACAGCAGTGGGGGTATGTTGAGCCTCAAAATTGTGCTTTCTTTCATCTTACTTTACCTCATTTTCCTTTGTCCATTGCTATCCTAGACCCAATTGATCAATGAATTTAGTTAAAATTACTTTTAGAATGATTTACATGACTGACTTGCTAAGTTTTGTGATGTTTGCCATTGTAATGCATTTTGACCGGAACTAGCTGCAGAATGTAGACATTCCGTAGATAACCGGCAATTCTGCAGCTGTCTCCACGTTTGGGTATGTTCTAGGTGGCCTCTCAAGAAAAACCGCATATGGGCATATTCCACGTCATGTCTACATGGTTCGTTGCTCACCATGAAGGAAGAAACAAATTCTGGGTATGGTTTTGATACGTGGGAACACATTTAGGAAGGCAGACTTCTATTGGGACTGTCTCAGTCCAGATGTCCGTTTCATTTTTACGTTGCCACTTCAAGAGTCCTAATGTGATTTCGACAAGGAAAGACAATGCTCCTGGAATTGTTGCAAGTCTTGTTATGTATATTTGTTATATAAACACTTGGGAAACTGAGAGCTAGGCTAGATTTTTGTTCTAGATTTTGCTTAGATTCTGTGCTACATTTCTGAAGACGCAGAGTGCTCTATTCAAATTATTTTTCTTTTAATGAAGCAGATAGTGTTGTTTTGAAAGCGTTGATTTGATTTGGAGTTAGATTCCGTCAGGTGGTAGAGGGCCCCTGCCTCTTGCACAGATTTATTTGCTTAATTTAGATAAGTATTCTAGCTGTCTTTACGTTTCTGAAGTTGAATTCATAGTTGTTTTCATTAGTTACTATAGTTTTACTCATTCTAACTCTTCCACAAGAAGAAGCTCTTCCAAAAGATTATAATGATGAATGGGAAATGGCTATAGTATTGTAGGATTTGAAGTTGAATTCGTAGTTGTTTTCATTAGCTACTGTAGTTATACTCATTCTAACTCTTCCACAAGAAGAAGCTCTTCCAAAAGATTATGAAATGAATGGGAAATGGCTATAGTATTGTAGGATTTAATTGTAATTTCTGTTGTTCACTATCACAGTTACACTTGTTCTAACACTCTTCCACAAGAAGAAACTCTTCCAAGAAATTCTTAAGATGTCCAAGGCATGACCGTGATAATGAATGTTTTAGCTATGTGTTTGCACTAAGTACCGTTGTTGTTCTTGCTCTTAAACGCTTGCCCAAAATATCATAATGATGAGTGGGATATGGCTATGATATCTTAGTTTTTCATTACTTTCAGTCTTTCTGTTTGCATTTGCACTCAATTACACAGTCAAGATTGTTCTAAAAACTCTTCCACAAGAAGGAACTCTGCCAAAATACCAATCATGATGGACAAACAGACTGTATAATTCCATAGAATAATGCATGATAGCATAGTTAGGATACTCCGGAGTTTCATTGCATTTAATTTATGCTCAGTTGTTCTGTTTTGAGTTTGATAATGACTTACAGTTCAGCATTGTTTTAGATTAGTAACATCTTAGGTTCATCTTCAGCTTAACTCATTGCATTTGCACTCCATATTCAGTTGTCATTCACTGCATACTAGATTACTTCAGTTGTTACACTTAACAAAACAGCTTTCATTATTTACAAACCTCTTCTTGTTCTAAAATCCATAATTGATTCATAGCCATATGAACAGAAGACAATATCATTTTAAGGCCTGAAGTACTTCTGCAATTTCCTTATCATTTCATAAACAGAGCCCTTCCTCAAAAGACTACTTTGAAAAGAAAATAATAACTCTTGAGTAAGGTTTTGTGACATTTAACTAAGTTGCAGAATAGAGTTAGGGACTAGTCCTAGAATAGAAGATCTTATGATGGTATCAATATTTTTCTCCAAATATATTTCAAATCTCTAATCAAGGACAAAATGTTGCATCATTATAAGTTAGTTGTTTGATAGGAGAATTTGCATACTTAGTTGATCATTTCTCAAGTTGAGTTTATGTTTTGAATCATTTGTTAAAAAGTCATTATCAAGCTTTATTTCTGCTTAGTCATAATTTAGATTTGATTATGTTTCAATGTTTCCAATTGCATTTGCCATTTGTCATCAACCAATTAGGATTCACTTTGTTTTCAATCATTAGGTCCTTTCCATTAGCTTTCTAGTCATTTTCCTTGTGAACATAAAACCACCAAAAGATCAAAAACATCATAAATCATCACAAAAAACCAAAAACATCATAAAAAACTAAACACAACGCGTTAGGAAACAAGCACCTAGGTACATACAGTACACTTCACTTCAGCAGTTTACCAACCCGGGTTGACAATTAAATGAGCTCAATTTAGGAGACTAGATTAAGACCAAACACTATGTATTCTGCCTCTGTAGTTGAAAGATCCACTACAGACTGTCTTTTACTCATCCAACTGACTACGCCTCCAAATAGGCTAAACACATACCCACTTGTAGATCTTCCTTGGTCCAGATCTCCAGCCCAGTCTGCATCAACAAAACCATGAATGTCCAACATTATTTCCAATCCTAGTCTTCCTTTATAGCACAAGCCATAATCACTAGTGCCACATAAATATCTGAAAACCCGCTTCACTGCTATCCAATGCTCCTTTCCTGGGTTTGAAATAAACTTTCTCAATACTCCCACTGAATGTGAAATGTATGGTCTAGTACAGACCATTG
The DNA here is from genome assembly GCA_034641835.2 of Pinus albicaulis. Lineage (NCBI taxonomy): Eukaryota > Viridiplantae > Streptophyta > Pinopsida > Pinales > Pinaceae > Pinus > Pinus albicaulis. The sequence continues at coordinate 1,546,067,580 of CM076579.1, read as the reverse complement.
CATACATCAGGCTACCCACTGCACTTGCATATGGAACATGAGACATATACTCCTCTTCTTCTTATGTCTTGGGACACTGTTCTGCAGACAGCTTTACACCTACAGGAATAGGAACATTCACTGGTTTACTATCCTGCATATTGAACCTCTGCAATATAGTTTCGACATACTTCCTCTAGTTTAACCAGAGTGTCCTCTTTGCCCGATCTCTCTTAATTTCCATGCCCAAAATATAGTTTGCAGCACCAATATCCTTCATGTAGAATTTGGAGAACAGTTGGGTCTTCAAATCTTGAATAATTTCTTTGTCATTTCCAATCAACAACATATCATCCACATACAAGACCAAATAAATAACATGGTCACCAATTAATTTAAAATAAACACAGTGATCCTCCTTGCTTATGGTGAAGCCAAGTCTCCGTATATAGGTATCAAATTTCTGATACCACATCCTTGGTGACTGTTTTAGCCCATACAGAGACTTCTTCAACCTGCATACCAGTTATTTCTTACCCTTCACCACAAAGCCTTCAGGTTGCTTCATGTAGATCTCCTCTTCTAGATCCCCGTGAAGAAATGTTGTCTTCACATCCATCTGTTCAATCTCAAAATCAAATGCAGTAGCAACAGATAAAAGTAATCTAATAGAAGAAACCTTGGAAATAGGAGAAAAAATATCACCAAAATCAATTCCCGACACCTGGGAATAACCTTTTTCTACCAACCAAGCTTTGTATTTCTCCACCTTGCCTTCTACATTCATCTTCTTTTTAAACACCCATTTTCTCCCAATGGGCTTCCTTCCAGCCGGCAACTCCACCAGATCCCATGCCTCATTTTTGTGCAAGGATGCCATTTCATCAACCATGGCCTCCTTCCAAAGTTTTCCATCCTCTGAATCTACTGCTGTTATAGCATCATTTCTCACCTTGACATGATTCATGATTGCTTCATGGCTTTATGGGCACCCATTCCTATAGACTTGGACAAATTCACTTAAAAACAGTGTAAAAATCCCCATACGCGATTATGCCCAGACTTTTCCGCGTGTATACGCGAGTCCAACTGAACTTTTCCGCGTATGCCATTAAAATCATTAAAAAATATATAAAAATTCCCTATTTTCGGGCTGGGTTGATGGTTACTCTGGTAGTTCAACCACCCGGCCAGAGTGATCTTAATTTCAAGCTTCTTTGAAACTACTTGGAGGGACTATAAAAAGCCCTCATGTGTATGGCCCCAGGAGAGAAAATTATTGATGTTATACTCTGTTGGTATTCCCTATCCAAGTCGATTCCCAGCTCACCTCCACTGCACTTTCCCGAGTTCATTACAGGGAAACCCTTGTTTCCTTGAGATACACATCCCTTTATGTTATCGTATGCACCGATTGGAAGGAGTGCTTAGCGAGGCAAGGAAGTACGGGCCGGATCGGACGACTGAGTGCGAAGGCCTTGGAGGATCAATCTCTCCAGCAGTTACTTTTTTGTACGTACTATTTTTATAATACAGAAGTATCATGCTGTTCCCGAAATAAACGTGTTAGTATATGCTTTAATGTATGAAGAATATTTGTTATACAAGCATTCATGATGATTTATTTAACGTTTTATATGAATCTCACTAACATATAGAGTAGAAATATACTGTACAACTTGTCCTTTGTGCTGGTTTCTTCTTGTATTTCAGGTGAAAGAGGAAGGACGGTTGCGGGGAGTTTGAACTCCACGTGGATCTACTTCAAACGTAGGACCAACGGGTAAACCTCTCGTTCTGCTCTATTTCGTTTTCATGACTGTGCATGATCGTGTGAATCTCTGTTAAATAGTACGCCCCTGCTCTGTGGAGGTTGAATCCCAAACAACCTCTAGGGTGTTAAATCCCCGAAACAGAACTGGCGACTCCACTGGGGATCACATTTTTGTGATTCTCCTGTTGGGTTGTTTCAGCTGTTTGGTAGGTTGCCAACAGTTTCTTCTGTCTTTTACAGTCCAGTTTGCTTTCTTGCAGTCAGTCTAAAGTCTTGATATCTTTCCCAGGCTTGTACTTTTTGTTCTTCATTATCTTTCTTTGTATACGCTTTTTTGTTTGCACACAGTCGCGTATACCCGCGAGTTTGTGTAGAAGGATCCACGTATACGCGAGTTTCCCTCCACACAGACGCGTATACACGCTGGTTGCATAACTGCAAGGTCGCGTATACCTAGGCTGATTTTGAAATTTTAAGATTCTGGTGTTTTTGGTCTTTTCTGGCTGTGGAGGCCTGTGTCTGCAGAGTCTCTGTACTTACTGGAGTGTGACAGAAGTGGTTTCAAGTCTTGTTTCTCTTTCGTTTGTCCGAAAACTGATCTTTTGGCGAAGTGTTCTTGTTGGTGCTAGCACTCCTGGATTGAGTTCCAAGATCGCTTTCTGAGTGTTCTTGGCTGTTCTGCTTTATCAGAACAGAGAGCTTCTGCTCACTGACTCGCTCCTATCTTTGTGTTGTGCTTTGCATTGCGTTCTTTGCTTTGTTTTCGATTGGTTTTCTTGAGTTTCATAGGCTAGGGTTTTGTTGCAATTTTCGAAGAACTTTTCTTGTTTCTTTGGAGTTTTGTGTTGCAGCGAGTTTGCGCTATTTCTCTAGGCTGTTGGATTGAGTTTTTGGTCTTCCATTGCTCTTATTGATCTTGCTATCATTAGCTTTATAAGGTTTGGGAGCATAGTTGAAGTTTATGCTTGAAATTCGGTCTCGTTTTGGCTTGGATTGTGATAGTTGTTCTTGGTTTTTTTGAAGCTCTTGTTTTATAAAACTAAAAAGCCCAAAAAACATTTGTTTTGCTTTTTGTTTTTGCATATCAAAAACTCAAAAAACATTCGGTCTTGTTTTTGTTTTTGTTGTTGCGTTTTTCATTTTCGTTTGGTTATATCTTTTGGAACTTTTGTGGAGTTTCTTGCTTCTAGTTTTCAGCTTGATTTTGAGGAGAGGTTGTCATTTGTTTTCTTCTTCTTCTTGTTGAGTATTTTGGTGTCTTATACTAAGAGTTCTTGTTTTCAAGAATTTGCTTTTTGGACAGCAAAAGATGAGTTAAAACTGAAGGAGCCTTTTTGGGAAATTTCACCTTGTTTGAAGGGACTTTTTGCATCTTAGAATTTACATGCTTGTAGTCATTTGCATTAGGTGCATTGAATCATTTAGTTAGCTTCTTAATTTTTGTGAGTGTGAGTTTGTAATTCGAAAAGAAAAATACATTTTTTAGTCTCGTAGAACTTATATAGAAATTGCTCTTCATCGAAAGACAAAGAACTGCATGTGCATGTAGTCAGGTTTTTATTAATTTCTTTTGCGTCAGAACATCATTAGTTTCAACTCCATATCCTTGTGACTTAATACAACAGCCCTTAAAATAAGCGATTTAATCTAAAATCAACTAGCAAGTTTTATTAAGTGTCAATCACCAACTAGCTAGGTTGTAGGGCCTTGGAATAGGTGAGTGGAGAGTTAACTCTCCAAGGCCGCTCAAACAAACATAGAAGTTGATTAATTGGCGAAATCCAACTCCGTGAGGTGGACTGGGAAAGCTCTCATCCGAGAGTCAAGCGCGAGGGGAAGTGAAGGCTGAGAAGAGGGATACCCCCTCTCCGATTGGCTGAATCTGACCTCAAGACCGTTCCGCCCAGCTTCGTGCGGATTGGTGTCCCTATAGTTGTTGTTCCTGGGTTCCACAGGTGGTGCGGAGGCCACACGTGGTACACAGTGACGTAGCATCCACTTTGGCAGTACTTGAGGGTGCCTTGCGAAGCTTGGGTGCTTGAGCCGGCAAAGGCTGTCGTTAGGAGGTCGGCGTAACTGTTTCTGATACCTTCGCTAGTTGTTCTGGGCCCTAATCATCCCAGACTGCTTTCGGAAGGCCCTATACTTCGCTTTCCCGTATTTTGGTGTCCGGTCCTCATCACCCGGAGCGGAAATACTTGGAGGCTGTTTGCTTGCTGTTTCTCAGGGATTTTGATTTTAGTGGGTGCTCTTTGCTCCTAGCTTGCCTAGCTTTTCACTTTTCTTGAGTCTAATATAATAAATATGTAAAAGTGGCTGATCAAGCGCCTCGACGTTCGAAGAGAGTCCGGGGGTTATCTCCCGAGAGTTTAGAGCCTTCTTCGAGAAGGCGTAGGAGCGATCTAGCAGGTGGTTTTCACCCTGTAGAGTCTGACGCTGTGGAGAGAGATCCTCCACTAAGGTCTGAAGGTTTCGTTGTCGATTCCGGTGTCGGTTCCGAGAGGAGCGTTCCGCTCACCTCGAGAGTATTATTTCCTCAGGAAGAAGATTTTCAGATAGAAGATATACCTGAGCCTGCAGCTACAGGTCCATCTCCTCTTCCTGCTGATCATCCGTTTGTTATTGAAGTCATTGGAATGAGATCCGAGACACGGATCTTCCATATCTTTCTCTTATCTTTTACAGTAAGCCACAGTAGTAGGAACGGCTTCAGTGAATGCTGTGGGCATTAGTTACAGCCGTGAGAGCGGGGGCACTCTTGCTCTATATTCGAGTGCTTCTAGCACTGCTATGTTTGGCTCTGGGTTCACCCAAGCATATGCTTCTCAATCTGGTCCCTTCGTTTCAGGGATGTCCATTGTTGGAAATCCCTCTTTTTCTTTTACCGCCGGTGCAACTGGATCTACGCCCATGTCTAACATGGCTAGTGGATCGGCTTCGTTTCAGGGTTTCCCCTTTGGGACTGGGCATATTCCCAGTCCAAATCCTTCTTTAGGGTCGTTTCCTTTCACGTCCCAGACCCAGAGTTTCAACCCTTGGGCTCAGGGATCAAGTTCGATCGCTTTTATGGGATGGAATCCTATGTTTGCAACGTCTGGGGCAGGGAATCAGTTCATCGCGAGTCATCCAGGGAATGCTTCTTTCCCTGCATCGAGTGCTTATCAGTCTTTTTCTCCTCTGTCTAATGCATGGAACCCCTACCAGGGGCTTTCCTCTTCAGTCAATACTTCAGCAGGGGGAACTAGCCTGGGTTTTGGTAACTCGGCGTGGGGAGGAGGTTCTTCTCCGTTTTCTACGGGTCCTTACTGGCAGCCTGGTGCCTCATCAAATCCAGGCTATTCTTTTCAGAATGTGGGAAATCCATCCCATCAAGGATGGAATTCTTAGCCTCCACCCCGATTACCATTTCTGGCAACGTTAAACTTGCCAGACTTGGCGAAGTTAACTAATGACCCGATTCGGTATAGTCCGGGGTGGCCTCCGGTTCCAACCAAACTTCCTTCAGACATTCCTAAGTTTGAAGGTAAGAATGGTGAAGATCCGGCGGACCACGTCACCACATTCCACTTATGGTGCTCTTCCAACTCTCTGATCGATGACTCGATTAGATTGAGATTATTTCAGCGCACCTTAACTGGGAATGCAGCCAAATGGTATATAGAGCTCACTGGGGGCAGTTTCGCCACATTTGGAGAACTGGCTGTCACTTTTCTTAACCATTTCCAGTTGCCTGTCAGATATGAGGCTGGGACCGAACTCCTAGCTAATTTTAAGCAGGATGAGGCAACTCACATTTCTGATCATATTCAGGAATGGAGGAGAAGGAAGAGGCTTATCAAAGCCCATATTCCAGGTGAGTTCCTTCTCGAGTGGTTTTTGAAATCGCTTCAGTCAGATATTTCAAAGGATGTATCCATGTCAGGGGTATATTCCGAGGAGCAGGCCATCTTTAGGGCCCAGCAGTTAGAGTTGATCTATTCTCAGTCTGGCATGCTTTACAAGTATTTGCCCAATGCTCCTCGCTCCAAATTGGATCTATCAAAACCCAAACCTGGTATGACTGGGGCAATGGATCGGGTGAGTGGCCGTCTTGACAAGCCTGCTTTCTCAATTCAGCCAGTTGTCTTTACAATGTTGCTCATGCAGTCGGGTACTTTGCTGCTGATTCATCACCTTCCCAGTCTTTGTCCATAAATGCTGTCCAAGCTTCTGATCCCAAAGGAAATCAACAATCCGATGGGAAGAAGAAGGGATGAAATAACAAGAAGAAGGGCAAGAATGGGAAGGGCAATGTAAATAAAACCAACGAGCGTGTTGGTGAGGGTCAAAAGGAGAAAAAGAAAGTGAAGTTTCCATGCAAGCTTTGTGCTGGAGACCATCTCACACACCTTTGCCCAAAAATTCAGGATGCTCAGCGCCTGTTATCTCAGCAGGGTTCTTCTAGTTCCCAATTTTGTATTTATAAACACTTTCCCCCAAGGCGACAATTGGTGCGGCGACAATCACAGGGCTTCCTCTGGAGGTGCTCAGGAAGAGGAAATTCCATCGAATATCTTTATGATGAGTGCTCACGTGGATGTCGCTACGAGATCCCGTGATTATGGCGGAGAGGAATCTTCGAAAGCTAAGGAAGTTCCTGATGCTACTGAGCCGCTTCATATCACGAAGCCAGCTGTTGAGTCTATGCCTCGGATGCAGCATCTTCGCGTGACTATGAATCCGAACATGAGGGCTGCCCAGAAATACTCGATTGTAGAAGATCTGGCGCAGAGTCCTTGTGCTATGTCAGCTTTAGAGGTACTCCAGTCTTGTCCGGCTCAGCGCAGTGCTTTGCTCACTGCCATTGGAGCTATAGATCCGAAAAATTCTCTTCTGATTACCTTTGATATGAAGAATTTTAAGAAGAGACTTCCTCATCATATGGCCTTCCATAGTAAATCATCGTATCGGAAGACTAATATCTTTCGCACGGTTGTTGATGAGGGTGCTTCTACTTGCGTGATGTCTCTCGCATGCTGGAAGACACTTGGATCTCCCAAAGCTGTTCCATCTAGCACTATTCTTACTGCATTCGATGGTCATTCTCATAGGCCCCATGGTATTGTCCCGGCTTTGCCCATCTGTGTTGGGGGAAAAACCGTTAACATAGAGGTTGAGGTAGTAGATGCAGCCTTGGACTACAACCTTCTGTTGGGGAGGAGCTGGATATATGATATGGATGCCATTGCATCCTCACTATTTCGGATAGTATGTTTCCCCCACGAAGGGAGGATAGTTACGGTGGATCAACTGGACTGTCCTCCTGTAGACCTAGATGCGCCTCCTGACTCATCTGTCCCTAAGTTGGACAATACTAAGGCACTGTCGAGAATCTGGGAGTTGGAATGTATTCTTCCCTGATGGGTTCTTTTGATCTTCCTCCTCCTAAGGTGTCTATTAATGCTATTTCATCCTCAAAGGCTCCCCTTCGAAGAGAGTTCTTTCGAACTCATTATTTTTCGGACCCTTGGACCTTACCTTCCCCAACAGCCACATTGGAGGAAGGGCAAGTGGGTGGAATGGCATTCCCGATTTCTGCAGCTGAGATTGCATATCAGTCTATTGTTGACACTGCAGAATCTGATCCAGCTCCTCTTTCACCGGAAGAGTTGGATGGTGATATGGCTCCGGCTTGGACGCTTACTTCTTCTTCTGCCCAGGATTGTCTAGATACCACTCTTCCATCTGAAGAGGCCATCCTGGAAGCAATGACAGGTATAGAGAGACCGTGGGATGACTTGCATCATCGGTCTTACTTCCTACCTGACTTGAGAGAAGTCGAAGCTAGTTTTCCAAGTCCTCAGTCTCCTGGACCTGTTCACCCAGTCTTGAGCCCCTTAGCACCAGCACAGGTTTATGCTGAAGGGAACATGGCTGTGATCTCTCCGACTATCCCGGTGAACATCTCCAGGAATCCCAACATTATTGAGAACGTTTTCATTGGAGCTGAATGTTCCCGTGAAGAAGTTCAAATCTATACCGAGCTCTTCAAAGAGTATAGGGATGTTTTTGCTTGATATATGAGGAAATGCCTGGCATAGACCCATCTATTGTCAAACATGAGATCAAGGCATTAATAGCTAAGCGGTCGGTTACAAAAACCGTAGGTTAATCCTAGGAAAATGACGGCCGGGCCCTATCAAAGCCTGAAGTTAGGAAAGCTGTAAGGCGGGATTCAGATTCCCCGGTTCACGGGCGGAATGGGTTTCAAACCCTGAGATTCTCATTGATAAAACGGAAAAATTCGAGTGTTAAATTAATTCAGAGACCTGAATAAGGCGTGTCCTAAAGATAATTACCCCACACCGTTCATTGATCAGATTATTGACGAGTGTGCCGGTAACGAGATTTTCTCCTTCATGGACGGTTTCTCTGGTTATAATCAAATTACTATCAGTCCAGAAGATCAACATAAGACCGCATTTATTTGTCCCTGGGGTACGTTTGCATATAAGAAGATGCCTTTTGGTCTTAAAAATGCTGGAGCTACTTTTCAGCGGGCCATGTCTTACGCCTTCCACGACATCAAGAAAATCATCGAGGCATACTTAGATGATCTAGCTGCTCATTCTCGAAAGAGGATGGATCATCCAGGTCACCTCTGGCAAATATTTGAAAGATGTCGTTTTTATAAAATTCGTTTGAATCCGAACAAGTGCGTTTTCACGGTAACATCCGGTCGGCTGTTGGGATTTATCGTGTCTAGGGAAGGGATAAGGGTAGATCCCTTCAAGGTTGAGGCAATACTTCGGTTGCCTCCCCCGTCTTCAATCCGTCAGCTTCAAAGTCTCCAAGGAAAGTCTAACTTTCTTCGGAGGTTTATCGTTAACTATGCTAAGATTACAAAGGGTTATATGAGACTGTTGAAGAAAGGAGTTCCTTTTCTTTGGGACGACTACGCTCAACACTCATTCGATGCCTTGAAAAAGGCATTGACCTCTGCTCCTTTACTGAGTCCACCCGATTATAGCAGAGATTTTCTTTTGTATCTGGCTACAGCAGAATCTACCATTGGTATGGTTCTGGTTCAGGAGGATGATGCTCTGGCTGAGCATGTTATTTACTACCTTAGTCGAGGACTGGTAGGACCTGAACTGCGATACACCCGATAGAAAAATTAGCCTTAGCAGCAGTCCATGCTGTGCAGCGACTCCGACATTATATTATTCTTCGCAAAACTTATGTCTTGGCAGCTGCCAATCCATTTCAGTTTGTCCTCAGCAGGCGAGTGATTGGGGGCAAATATAATAGATGGATTGTGATATTGCAGGAATTTGATCTAGAGTTCATGTCTGCCAAATCCAAGAAGTCATTAGTCTTTGCGGAATTGATCTCCAAGTTGCCTTGTGGAGAGGAGATGATCTATGATGAGTCCTTTCCGGACGAACACTTGTTTCTTATCTCTCCACAAGATCCTTGGTATCATCGTGTATCTCCAGACTGCGAAGTTTCCCTCTTCTTTTTCGAAAGATGAGCGTCGTAAGCTGCGTCACTTAGCTAAAATTTATCTGATTATTGGTGATGCTTTGTACCGTCGAGGGGTTGATTCAATCCTAAGACGCTGCTTAACTTTCGAAGAAGCTGAGGTTGTGCTCAATGATTCTCACAGTGGAGCTTGTGGGGGTCATTTATCTGGGCTTGCTACAGCCCAAAAGATTTTGCGTGCTGGATACTTCTGGCCCTCGATTTTCAAAGATTGTATTGAATCGGTCAAGAAGTGTCATCCTTGTCAGGTGTATACTCGAAAAATGCGCGCTCATCCGGCTCCGCTTTTTCCTGTTGTTACTGTTGGACCCTTTACAAAGTGGGGTATGGATTATACTACTTGTAACCCGCCTTCGGCAAAAGGTCACAAGTACATTATCATAGCAGTAGACTACTTTACGAAGTGGGTCGAGGCTATGCCTACTTTTGGGAACGATGGTGAGACTGCAGCTCTTTTCTTCTTCAACCAAGTCATCGCTCGTTTCGGTATACCTAGAGAGATTGTCACTGACCATGGCAGTCACTTTCAGAACAGTATGATGGCTGAGTTGGCTCTTAAATTGGGTTTCCGGCAGGAGCATTCATCTCCATATTATCCTCGGGCCAATGGCCAGGTGGAAGCCGTGAATAAGTCCTTGAAGACAATTCTTCAACGGACGATTGATAAACATAGATCCAACTGGCACATTATGCTATATCATGCACTCTGGGCATACAGGACGTCAGTTAAAACTGCAACTGGCTTTACTCCGTTTCAGTTAGTCCACGGGGTGGAATCCGTATTTCCCATTGAATGCGAGATTCCTTCCCTTAAATTAGCTGTTGAGCTTCTTCCTGACACTTCTAGTCTGGCGGAGCGGCTTCTTCATCTGGAACATCTTGATGAGCAGCGTCGAGATGCCGCCACGTTGAACGAAGCGCATAAAAACCGAGTCAAAGTCCAGTACGATAAGGCGGTTAAGCCTAGGGTCTTTTCCGAAGGTGACCTTGTTTTGGTCTATGCCCAAGAGAAAGATGCCTTGGGGGCAGGAAAGTTTAAGTCGATGTGGTATGGCCCCTATATCGTCAAAAAGGTCCTTAAGAAAGGAGCGTATACCTTGGTTGACTTCGAAGGGAACGAGTTGCCGGAGCCCCGAAATGGGCTCTATTTGAAGAAGTACTATGCCTAGGCTTTGGCCTGGCATTTTGCTTTGTATATAGTAGTTTTTGTCTTGTACATATCTGTTTTGATTTTCGATTTTTGATGAGATGGTGATGTTTTTTGATCTGCTTTGGCAGGTTGTGTTGATGTCATGAGTCATTATGGTTTCGCTGATGGTGCTAGTAGACACACTCGGAACTTAGCTTCCGCGGCTTGGGTGCTTCATTATCCTTCCGGTCAGCTGTTGGTATCAAGAGGGGTCTGCATTGGTCCTGCTTCCAATAACGTAGCAGAATACACTGCAGTCATTCATCTACTCTCGGAGGCAATATCCTTGGGTGTTGATTCATTGGTAGTTTTCTTGGACTCCCAGCTGGTGGTGTCGCAGTTGAACAACACTTATCGGGTACGAGATCCATTTTTATTACGATTGTTCTTGAGGGTACGTTTGTTACAAAGGTCATTCCAATTTTTAACATTCATTCATATTCCTCGAGCTGACAATTGGTTTGCTGACTCATTAGCTAATCAAGCTTTAGATTGGCATATTAATCATTCAATACAATAATTTCTAATCATCAAAAACATCATACATTTGATACATTTATCACATCACATCAAATATCGCTGTATATATATCATCGGTATGTCAAAAAACTTTACAAAATTTGGATCCATAAATGTCGTACAAAACTTGGGCTTATGCCCCATCATGTTCAGTCTCAAAAAAGAATATACAATCATCTAATATATAAAATCTGTCTACTCCTGAGGACCCTGCCCAGAAGTCGTGTTCCTATAGAACATAACTGCAGTGGCCACACGGCGGAATAGTCTAACCCAGTCCCGGGGTACTCCTACAACCCGTCTCTGGACGGCTTCTGGCAAGTCCTCCATGGCAGCCAGAGGGATTTGGCGGGTCAGTCCCTCCAAGTTTCTCTGCACGGCCTGAAGTGTCCTGTCAGAATCCGCTGTCTCCGCCTCACCTCTGCGGCGCTTGTGACGTGCTAGGCCCTCAGGACGAACTGGTCCAACATCTGAAACATGATCATTTTTCATTGTCAGTCATTATGAATCCAATCCAAAAACATGTTTGTTTTTCATTTTTCATACATATTTGAAAAATCCAAAAAAATCATATAAGTCAAAAAATTTTGCAAAACTTACCGACTGCTCCCCATGCTGCTCCGGGTGGAAGTACTAGATCTGGATCTCCTCGGAAATCCATTCCGGCATAGGGATAGTCGTCCACTGCGATGATCTGTTCTCTCCACCACAAGAAGAACTCATCGTCCCAGGTGGTTCGGGGTACCTCGCTGCCCCCCAGTCTCTTCATCATGTCTGCCCAACGGGCGATTCTTGGGTCCCGCGGGCTGCTGATAGTCGAGATGACTCTGGGTCTCAAAGCTGGAACTCTCTCGAAGAAGAATGTTGTCAAAATGGTTCCATAGCCAAAGTGTTTTGTTTTTGTTTGGCGAATGGAGGTTAGTTGTTGTTTCATGTTCTGTAGCAGGGTAGTGCACCAATCATACACATGAATTAAGCACTCTACAACTATGCTCATGTGCGTCCTGGACGCCTGGTGTAGTGAGGCAGATCCTGCCACTCTGCCGATGGTGAATAGGAGGATCTTTATGTGCAAATCCCTGATATCTCTGATTGCAATCTGTGTGCCAACTTTCTTGGAATTATCTACGCAGTATATTTGGACATAGTCTTCCACGGTCAACCCTCCCAGGGGCTTTTCGTGCAAGTCCACTGGGTCTCCCCTCCTGGAGAGTCCAGTGATGAAGTATATATCTTCCACTTCTATGCGTAGTGGCATCTGATCAATGATGAAGCAATCCTGATCTGGTTCCCAGTAATTTACAAGCATTTCAAGCAATCGCACATTACTTTTCATATTGGGCATTTTGAAAAATTTGAACAATCCACAGTTTCGGAGGAAATTTTGTGCTGCGCGATCCTGCATGACCTCTTGGTCTATTGCGCTATGCTCATGTTCCCTCCAAGAGATAGTCATCCTGAAAAATTTCACAAAAATTTGCATTAGAAACTTCTTTTTGAGTTACGGACTTGCGCATACGCGACTTTTCCTGTGCACAGTCGCGTGTATACGCGGCTTGCCTTCATTGAACCCGCGTATGCGCAGATACGCATTTTTTAAGAAGGGTTTCTAGGAAAAAATTCACTTAATTTTAATTTTCAAACGGACAAAATGAATAAACAGGATGATTAAGGAGCCTACCTGAAGTTTCGCTGAATTCCGACGGTCGGTTGTTCTTGATTTGACGAAACAAGTTTTTAGCTCCAGAGCTCTTTTTCCAAATCAGCTATGCAATAATGAACCAATTGAGAGGTAATTTGTGTATTTATGGCTAAAAAATTGAAAATTTTTGAAAAAATTTCCTTATGCTTATTTTTTCGATCTGTCTTATGCTGTATAACTTGATTGCTTGGAAGTGCCTAGTTTGGTATGTTTCAGGTACATTTTGACGATTTCGAGACTTTTCCCGGTTTTTGATCCATGATTTCAGACTCTTCACGGCAGGTATATGATCTTCACTGGCATATAGGTTAGGGAATCACTTTCCGTTGCATCTTGCATTCTAGCCTCCATATTGATCACTTGCCTTAGAGTCGATCCCATCAGGTCATGAGTATTACACCCATTTCACTCGCCGATTTTTAAATCATGACTTGATGGTAGAGCCTTCCTTTACATGGGCTTCCTAGTTAGTTCCTCGCTATCACTTGTCGCCCATGCTGCTTTTTATGTAGGCTCGGGAGTCCTCTTTAGTCTCGCCATGTCTTTTGTGTTGAAGCTTCATTCTTTCTCCTTCATCACTTATCATTTTTCTGGCTTATACCCTAGAGGCTCCCTGGTGTCGTTAAGTTGTATTACTGCATTGCATATTGGCTACTTGTTTATCTTGGCCTTTAGCCGGCTTCATTTGGACTCGATGTTTAAGCCAAATTTTGACCTTGACTTTCTGTACAAGTTAACCATTGCATGCACTTAGCTATCACGACTTGACACCTTTTTACCCATGGATGGAACGTTCCTCTGAGTATCACTTACCAGTTTTCGCCACCTTGCATTGAGCATAGGATTATTCCAATCCCAGGAACTAGTGCATCTGATTTCTTGATACTCGTTCTATCCATTGTACCATAGCATTCTTTTATTCTTTTTCAGGCTTATTATATGAAAAAGACAAAAAAAAATCAAATATAACAAAAAGAGCGGGAACGGGATGTATCTTCGTTGTTTTGATGGCAGTACAGAGTCAGTTTGTCGCCCTTGAACAAAGCACATATACTTATATATTTCCTTCATTTGGGATGGTTTTAGTTTTGACCTAGGTTCAGCCTTTACCATGTTTCACTTGTCAGTTCTCCCCCGGTTGGTTATCTCTTCCAATCATATGGAGAGTTTGTTTGCCTCCTGCAAGACAGACTTATACAGTGTCACTTTTACTGCCATGGTCATCACAGAGTCGTGCTTTTGTTCAAGGGAAGTCTAGCCTGAGTCGGCCATTCTGCGGTGTCTCTTGACTCATTATTGATTGACATTTCCTATCACATAGGATGTTTTGATCTTACCTTAAATGCTGGTTTGAGAAGGTCTCCATTGACTTCTTGCTGGCGAGTTTGTCTCTTATCGACTACGACATATTGCTCTGAGAGTAAACCTAGAGTTTCACCCTGGCCCTATTTACATCATTGTTAGGTTACCTTGTGCTCATCATTTGATCATCATCATGGGTCTTTGACTGAGTGGTTTCCCTTGTGTTCGACATCAGCTTACATTATCATACCTAGGATTCGTGCAGTACCTTGATTTCCATTTGACCCTATCGGTGGATATCTCGCCTCTGTGTCAGCTTTCATTATTGGTTGGTTCAGAGGGTTTCTTCCATGTGCTAGCTTCATCTTGTGCATGTCAGAAACGTACTTCGGTTTGGTTTCGTCACTCTACTTCGTCCGATTCCTTCCAAATATTGGCCTGCGGGTTACACTCGTGCTGGACTGATGTGGGATGCCTTAATGCCTTCCTTCCAGCAGATATTTTCCCATCGATTCCGACTTATTTCTATGGGAATAAGATCTAGAGTCTTTTGTCAGTACCTTAGGGTTTGCAGTCATTAGTGGCAGACTCTTCGCTATTGACAGTGGGGATTCATTATTGCCTCCTGATTGGTATATTCTTCCAAGTGTTCGACTTCAACTCATTCATTCGCACTTGTTAGATTGTACTGGGGCACCTTGACACTCATTATCATTATCGGTGGAGTTGCTCTGCATTGGTTATGAGAAACATCATTGCAGTAATCTTGTTCTATAATTATTCAACTCATTTATTCAGTGTGTGAAATTGTGCCGTTGTGACCCGGTGAAGACCTCGGGTAGTATCGGCACTCTCTCGGTTCCCACTGTTGACAGTCCTTTCGGTTTACGCGGTGTTGCCGTCCACCCTTATATGTTGCAGTTCAGCACAGCAGCATCTTATATGTTGATCCCCGAGTTGCGTGATTGCACCGTTTGATCCGCCTCTTATGATCCGGTACTTGGAGATTCAGTTACTTGATCAGACATCCAGTTGCATTATCTTTGATCAGCTTTCTATATGTGATACTTGGACATTGATACAGACTTGTCTTTCCGGGCCCTGCTCAGATGATTCACTATGTACTTTCAGTTCGGTTATACTTGTATACATGTTGGATCTATTCAGTACTTTCTATATATATGATGTATTTTTGACTGAGCATGGGTATGCCCGCCTCAGCATGTGTTGACTCTCTGATTTCTTTCATTGGTTTTTGGCAGGCTGAAATCTGGTGAAGTCCTCTCTTGTCCTTGCGAAGTTCTTCCTATGTGCATAATACATTTCGGCCATCATGTACCCCTTCTGACCTCATATATTAGGGGGCATCTGTTATAGCATCATTTCTCACCTTGACATGATTCATGATTGCTACATGGCTTTATGGGCACCCATTCCTACAGACTTGGACAAATTCACTTAAAAACAGTGGAAAATCCTCCATACGCGACTATGCCCGTGTTTTTCCGCGTGTATACGCGAGTACATCTAGACTTTTCCGCGTATGCCATTTTAATGATTAAAAATATATAAAAATCCCTAATTTCGCGCTGGGTTGATGGTTACTCAGGTAGTTCAACCACCCCAGCCCGTGGCCAACTGTTTCCAACTGCTGAAACTACTTGGAGGGACTATAAAAAGCCCTCGTGTGTATGGCCTAAGGGAGAGAGAGAATTATTGATATTATACTCTGTTGGTATTCCCTATCCAAGTCTGATTCCCCGTGCCTCCTGCACTTTCCCAGTTCATTGTAGGAAACCCTTTTTTCCTTGAGATACACATCCCTTTATATGTTATCTCGTATGCACCAGTTTGGAAGGAGTCTTAGCGAGGCAAGGGCTGGACGGATCCGGACGACGGTCTGCGAAGGCCTTGGAAGGATCAGGTGATCTCTCCACTTGATTACTTTTAATGCGTGCCATTTGTAATGAAATTATCTTCTTGTTCCAAAATAGCGTGCTCGTCATGCTTTGTCATGTGAAGAATATTTGTTATACAAGCATTTATGATGATTTATTTAATGTTTTATATGAATCTCGCTAACATATAGAGTAGAAATATATTGTACAACTTGTCCTTTGTGCTGGTTTCTTCTTGTATTTCAGGTGAAAGAGGAAGGACGGTTGCAGGGAGTTTGAACTCCACGTGGATCTACTTCAAACGTAGGACCAACGGGTAAACCTCTCATTCTGCTCTATTTCGTTTTTATGAATATGCATGATTGTGTGAGTCTCTGTTAAGTAGTACGCCCCTGTTCTGTGGAGGTTGAATCCCAACCAACCTCTAGGGTGTTAATTCCCCGAAACAACTGCCTCCCTAACAGTTCTGGGATCATCATCAGTTATAGTTAAGGCAAAACCTGAATAGAAAGCAGATGGACTATACCTTTATGGCTCTCTTCTTTCCCGAACTGATCTTCTCACAGCTGGAGTTTGTGGCTCTTCCTCTTTTGAATATTATTCTGTTGTAGAGTCTGATTCATCCTCCTTTAGCTCAAAATCTATCTTCTCAGGTTCCTTTGGTAGGAATTCATGTTTAAAAACATCTTTCACCTCTCTAAACACCACATCTTGGCTATACACAACCTTCCTTGTTTTTGGGTTCCAAAGCTTGTAACTCTTTAAACCATCCTTATACCCAATAAAGATGCACCTTTCAGATTTATTATCCAACTTGGTCCTTTTCTCCTTTGGAAAATGTACATATGCATCACATACAATACCTTAGATGTGAAAGAGGGTTTCTTACGGTCCATACCTCCACATGGGAGTCTTATCCTCCAACGCTGATGAAGGTGATCTGTTAACTAAGTAACATGCAGTCTCCACTGCCTCTGCCCATAATTCTTGTCCTAACCTGGTACCACTGAGCATGCTTCTTGCATTTTCCATCAGTGTTCTGTTCATTCTTTCTGCAACTCCGTTTTGCTGAGGTGTGTATGGAGTAGTCTTCTGCCGTGCTATACCAAACTTTTTACAGAATTCTTCAAATTCCTTCTTGCAGAATTCCCCACCATTATCTGTCCTCAGCGCCTTTATCTTCTTCTCTATTTGGTTTTCCACCAGAGCCTTAAATTCTTTAAATTTGTCAAAGACTTTAGATTTCTTCCTCAAGAAATATATCCATGTATTCCTTGAGAAGTCATCTATGAAAGAAACATAGTACACAGAATTTCCCAGTGATGGTACTGACACAGGTCCAAACACATCACTGTGCACATGTTCTAATATCTTGTTCACCCTCTTAGCACCAGAAGGAAAACTCACTCGACTCTGCTTCCCATATATACAATGTTCACAGAAATTGAAATCCAGAGAGCAACTAGTCATACCTTCTACCATACCATTTCTATGCAGTATCTGAAGGCCCTTCTCTCTAGTATGTCCAAGCCTTTGATGCCATAGCATGGTCTTTTCTCCAAATATAGCTAGGATTTCTGCTCCACTTTCAGGAACCATAGAACTATTACACCCATCAATAACAGTGCTACCTTGTAGCTTGTATAGAGTTCCAGTCTGAACTCCCCACATTAATACCAGTGCTCCCCAAACCATCTTGCATGCATCTTTCTCGAACACTATTTTTACACCTGCATCATCCATCTTGCCTACAGAAATCAGATTTCTAGCCAATGAAGGAATATGCAGAACACCAGGAAGTGTTCTAATCCTTCCACCTTGCAGCTTCAGCTTGAACTTTCCACGTCCGACGATTATAGCCTTCCTATCATCCCCTAGGAAGACATCACCATCATATTTTTCATACTCGCAGAACCACTCCCTATGGGGAGTGAAGTGAAAAGATGCACCTGAGTCAATCAACCATGACTCATGAGCTACATGTGTATTTGAAGAAGAAGCCAAATACACATCCCCACCTTCATCCGAGGTGCTTTTTTCCTCTGTATAAGGAGCATCATCGGATCCCTTTCCTTTCTCAGGAGCTTTAGATCTGAAATCCTTTTTGTAGTGCCCTTCCTTTCTTCATTTCCAACACACCTTTACAAACTTTCCAGGAGATTTAGATCTCCCTCTAGATTTAGATCTCCCACTCAAAACCTTATTCTTGTTTATGTTTTGGGACCTTCCTCGTACAGATAAGGCATCTCCATTCCGACCCTCCATATTTCTACGTCTCATTTCCTTCGACAGCAAGGCTGAGAAAATGTCATCAAAATTCAAGGTATTTGTATTGCTACCTATTACAATAACCAGATTGTCCCACGAGTCTGGTAGAGAACAAAACAAACTGATGCACTTATCTTCATCTGAGATTTTAATATCAACAGATAACAGCTGCCTTACCACAGTATTGAAGGCGTTCAGATGCTCTGTCACCGAGTCTCCATCCTTCATCCTTAGGTTATACAGACTTTTCCTCAAGAACAATTTATTCACTAGAGACTTAGATTGGTACAAAGTCCCTAGCTTGTCCCACAAGGTCTTCTCCATAGCTTCCCTAGATACATTCAGCAATACTGAATCTGAGACACACAATCGTATTGTGCTCTTTTCCTTTCGATCCAGCTTCTTCCAATATTCATCTGACATTGTTGTTGGTTTAGTACCTGGATCTACCGTGATCCACTGATCTTTATCCACCAGCAGATCCTCCATCTTGAGCTTCCATAACTCAAAACTCTGACCACTAAATTTCTTGATCTCTATTTCCCGTCGCTCACCATCTTCTTTCACTGCAAGAATCATCCCCGCAGATCTCCCACTGAATACGGTCTACCTCACGCTCGAGAAAAAAACCCTCAACAGCAAAGGCGTCCTCTTGAAGCTGAAACAAATTTGATACCAAATGTAGATTTTAACCCTGAACATAAATTATCTACACACAAATCTTATAACAGAAAATAAACAATAGCGAGAGCATAAAATATAAAACAGATAAACACAGAGATTTTCCCCTGGATCCCAAATCGGGACAACCAGCTTGATTTTTCACTATATTCCTTTTAGTGTTACAAAAAATATATATATACATGCCAAAGCATACATAAACCCCAATCCATTAACCCTGGATTAGAACATAACCGTAGTTCCCTTGACCGGATCTACAAAAAATACCAGGGGCCGAAAACCATCATACCCCAAAACCATGTGCAAAACCATGCACAAAACCATGGACAAGGACTACCCACCGGAAATTAAGGACCAAAAATTTTCGCTGGGGCACTGCCTCGGACCCCGATAGGGGGGGCTACCGCCCCCCCCCCCCCCCCCCCTTGTGACCCCCCCCGTTGCACCTAGTGAAAACGGGGGGCTATCGCCCCCCCTCTTGCCCCCCCACACGTGCTTAGTCGTGGAAAGAATATAACACATACCAACAAGGTTAAAGCACTCGAATGTTAAAAATGGATAAGGGTGGCGCAAAGTACTTTGAAAGACCATTGATTGTCAAAGAAATGGAAGGGATCGATTGCAACACCCCTCCATAATGTTCTCTGAAATCATTGCAAGGGGTGTCACAAAGTGGTTAGTTGTTTTCTAATACTGCTTCTATCAAACAACCTGTGGTTGAATTTCATTTGCTAGGTGATCCCTGCCAAGCAAGTGAGACAGGTGAGTTGGTATCCATGTGACATACCACCTCATCCTCCCACATCATCATCCACTTCATCCTTCTTCCACATCATCCATCTACCATTAGGGGAATTTTGAGGTCTAAAATGGGCCTCCTAAGGAAATTATAAAATAATAGTGGAAATAATCAAATAACATTTGATGACATCATCAAATTTTAGAGGGAAAAAAGAAAAAACTATTTTTTCAACTCATATTTTCAACTTCTCTCCCAATGTTTTTACTCAAATTTCAAGTGACATAACTCGTTGGATGAAATATTTATTTCTTCATCCAAGGTGTACCCATGTTGCATACTTTCTATGGGTCCCGCTACACAAAAAATGAGAAACACATGAAAAACATGATTGTAATCATGTTTTTTTATGTATTTATCATTTTTCGTGTAGCAGGTGTTAGCCACCTATAAAATTTGTCATATAAAATGGTGGCTAAATCATTTTTTAAGCCTTCAAGAAACAAGTTTGATTGCAAAATTGTTAGCTCTTGAAGTCTTGTGAAGACATCATATCCTTTGATTAATCTTCACTGTTGTTTCCCTCTTAAACTCTGAAATTTGGCCATTTTCATGAAGAAAAGACTGCTGCAAAAATCCATTTTTCCCTCATTTTACCTCCCCTTTTCACTCAGAAATCCCTTCATTTTATCCCCTTTACTCCCATAAAATTCCTCTATTTTTCATGTATTCCATTCTTCCCCTCATAAAACCCCTTTTACGAGGTTTAAAACTCATTTTTAAACATTACGGAAACCCCCAAATCCATTGAAAATCCTTGAAAAAAATCATAAAAAATAAGCTTTTTAACTACAGGCCTAAGCCCCTTTGGGCTAAGCCCTAAACCACTTCCCCACCATATACCCTGGTGCTAGAACCAAGCGCTAATAGTCCCGAGCGCTTATCGCATCAGAGATTTTTTATGGGCGCAAGTATTTTGTTTTATAAAACCTCCCGATGCCGATTGGCTCCTTTTTATGTAAGCCCCGAGCCTTTGCGTTCTTTATAAAACCAAGGCCCCGCAATCGGGTGGAAAATATCATATATAAAACCCTCCCTGATGCACTTTTTCCTTTGTATTTCATGTAAAAACCCATTTTTTATATATTATAATGCGACCCGCCCATTCATTGGTCAAAGCCATTCCCGACCGTTGATCTTAAACGAGATCAACGACCTGCGCCATCTCGCATTGGTGATTTCCATTGGGCGCATTAATATTTTATTTTCCCCCCTCCCGATTGACATTCTCTCGATGCGTTCTCGACCGTTGATTTTCCCCCGCCAGATCTCATCTGATGGCTCACATCGCTCCATCCCAAAGCCCATTCTTCCGTCTTTTGGACCTCCGATTCATTTCCCACCGTCGAACTGATCCTCAGATCGACATCCCACGTTTAATCGCATTGGCGCCGCTTACCCCTTGCCTCCTCCGATTGCAAAGATTCGGTTGCATCAGGGTCATCCCTGCAATAAGATTCGATGGTCCAGATCTTTCCTCGCCACCTTAGTTAAAATTCATGAACCCCGCTGTGTAATGTTTTTTTGGCCAATCTCAATCATTGATCTCTGCAGATCAACGGCCCACACTGACGCTCTCTCTGCATCCTATATTATTTCATTAACCCCAAATATCAATCTGGGCCGTCCATTCCATTCATCCAATGGTCCTGATAGGCCCACTCCTTCGGGTCCTACCCCTCGCAGATCAGATCTCCGCCGTCGATTCCCTGATCGGACGGTCAATAATAAAACCACCCTACCTGCTTTCGCCCGTGCATCTTATCAATATCGCGCTCTTTCCACGATCGTCAGATCTAAGATCCCTGAGCTGATGGCTGACACACATTTTCGCGTAGATTTAATCATGAAGGTTAATTCTCCAAGAGCTACGCGATATAAGTGGTTTTAAAATTCCATGTGTTGGGCTAAAACGCATATCGCGTTCAAAAAGGTGAAACTACCTACTCGCCTTTTCACTGCGCGATACCACTGGTTTCTTGGTCCAAAACTACTTTCCCTTGTTTCCACTGCATTCCATCGCGTTCGTCTTCTGCCGTTGATCTCTGCAGATCAATGGCTCGCATTTAATCTGAGCATTTAACTATCGCCCTCCGCCTTCTTCCAGGGGATTTCATAGATCAATCCCGACCGTTGATCTCCTTTTGCCAAACTAATCCAATGGCCCAGGATCATTCAGAAACCCCAAATTTATTTTCAATACATTTTCCTCCGCCAAAGGATTTTTCACTCATTTCCTTCGTATTTCTTCCATTTTCCGATAGTGTAGCCTCTATGCATTATTTTTCTTTGGTTGATCTCGACAGTAGCTCAACACAGATCAACGACCCAGACTTAATCCCTTGCATCTTTCATCCAACTGCCTCCCTTTTAATCTTTGCAAGCAATCTCCGCTATTGGATGCTTTCATCCAATGGCCGTGACCTAACCACAGCCTCCAAAGTAGTCTGACCCAAAATATGCAGGATTTTCTTAAAATTTCTTTGTTTGTGCAGGTTTCAAAGGTTTTTCAAATATTTTAAAAGAAAATTAAAGGCCGAGGGTGACGACCCTCCAGGCCTTTATTCATTAAAGGGATTGTTCCACGAGGTCTTCCATCAGCGTTTTCTGGTGCCTCATGAATGCTGGAAGCATTATAAAAGCCCCTATAAACATCTACACATCAACAAGACACAACAAAGTTAAAACAAATAAAGAGTATCGGTGTAAAAGAATCCAACCATAGCAGAGATGAAGAATTGAAGATCTTTTACTCATTTTTGAGGGATTATGGCTAAGATCAACAATCAAAAGCCTAATCCACTCAGTTAAACATAGTTTGAAGACAGAAGACAGAATTTAGGCCTGATTAAGCCTAACACACAGAATTAAATCAAATTAACGGTTTTTAAAGAAAATCGAAAATATCTATCAGTCCGAGAGAGCCTCCATTACCACATCAAAGGCTAATTGAATCCTCTCAGCTACCGAAGGCCACCTGTAGCCTCAAAGCACTCAAAAGGCGGCGTATTTACCACTAGAAGAGAGGATATTTGCCTCAATATAGTCAAACAGTTGTTCCAATCCAAAGAGACTTATTGAGAAATATGAGCAGAGTTATTACAAAGATGACACAGAGCCTTAAAAGTCAACAAAATCCCCCCAGCGAGCTTAATACCTAATGTAAAAAAATTAATACAGAGGAATATCTGAAATCTTCTCCATTGAGCCCCTTAAAAGCTGAGAAGCATTAAATTGTATTAATTTAACTTAGAAGATATTTTACCCTATTCCACCTCCTTATTTTTTCTATAAAATCTTCTTGAGGAGCTCATTGTAAAGGGTTGGTTGCAGAACTTTGAAATATACTTGTGATCGAAACTTCTACATGTAAATAGTGTTCAAAGGCTCTTGAAGCTCTATTTGTGATCAAATAAGTTACGCTGAGAAGTGAAGATGATTGCTGAACTGAAACATTGGACTTGAAGAATGTAATTGGTTTGACATCAATATACAAGCTGATTCTTGGGATCTTGGTCTATATCACTGGTGAAGTGCTTCTTTCTGTGTTATTGTTTTCCTTTCATGTATGCCATTTTGTCCATTATTCTCTGATAAAGAACATCAAGCATATGGTTAGGACTTACTATTTACAGTACCCTTCTCTGACTGATAAGCTTTATCTCAATTTTTTCCTCCAAATTGTATGTTTAAGAATGATTTAATAGAGTCTAAGCAGTTAGGAATGCTAGCGTTCCCTCGTCCTACTTTTTACTTTAAACATTGTTCTTGAATGTTATTTTCATTATATGCTCAGTAAATATAGACTAGAAAAGTGATGGAGTGCCCTGTTTTCTAGCTTCTTTCTCCAAAGGTAATTCTGAAAGTTTCCCTAAGAGTATGCTGAAAGCAATTTAGATTTAAAAGTATCTTTTCTGATCTTAGGCTGCACTTTGTTTTTCTTATCTATTTTCATCCCTTCTAAAAGTAATTATGAGGATTACTGGATTGTTTGTCTATTGAGTTAGTTTTAATACGAACTTGTCCAAATAAGTCTATGGTTAGCCCTGTCCTTTGGTCAGTTTTAAACATTTACTTAAAAGGATTTTCTTGTTTGGACAGACTGAGAAATCCTAGCTGAAATTGTTGTCTGTTTCCACCCCTTCAACACTTTCATTGTTCCATTCCATCATTTTATCTCAAAATATCTTGTGATATAGATGACTTGCCCCTTGGACCACTCTTGAAATTTTTGCACAATTAAACCCTTTTATGACTCCATAGCCTAATGGACTAAAAACCAGCGTCATATCTATCCTATCAGCCAAAGCTTGTTTTGATTGCTTGCAACTTCACACCTTTGAAACTCTTTCATTTTAGGATTTTCCACTCAACTAAAATCATGCTCAACCATCCAAAACCAAACAAAACCCTTGTTCTTAATAACTAGCCTAATATCATACCCACAAAAGCCTTTAAAGATAAATCAATCTTTGCACTTATTGGAGAGATCCCTCTCCAGATTCAGGAGGGCTAGATCCTAGAATCCCACAGTGGTTCAAGTGTTCTCTCCGCAATTCTGGTCTCACCAATCTGTTGGAATTACGGGGAGCTAACATTTCTGGCGACTTTGCTGGGGATTTCTAAGAAAAATTCATTCTACATACTTTCGGAACCTCAGGAAACATCTTGATTTAATAACATTTGTTCTGTTAGCCAGTTAACCCACCAGGCATAACATTTATGTCCAAACACTCAGTGTTTAGTGAGTACAAGTAGCCATCTTCAAGCACTACCAAGCAAATGGTAATCATGATATATGTTGTTTGAATCAGTGACAAACTAAGGAAACCTTAGGATTCTCATAAGACCTTATCAAACCTTGAAGGATCAGCTAGCTTAGCCATAAGAGTAGAATGTCTTTATCTCATAATTGTAGCCAAGTTTTTAAACAGATTTAGGACACTCTTAGAACCCATAGGACTAAAAAAAATCAGAAAAACCCAAAAATATTTCAGATTGGTAAACATGGTAGTGGACCATAAAACCTTTTACCTCCAAGAGAGCTAAAAATTTCCACCTGGTGACTCAATAATCCTAAACAAACCTTAAGACTCCACTGGGAAGATCCATAATAATCATACCATCATTTAAACTCAGTTAGAAGGCTTTAGGATTAAAGTTTTCTTGTCTAAAAGATCAGTTAGCCTCTTAAAGATTGTCATATATGGTTTAACTTTTCTTGTTTACTTGGGTCTAAAAAACACAGCATAGTGGCTCCTAGAAAGATTCATACTAGAGCCTATCCTGACCCAGACCCTCCTGAGATAGTTGATAACCCTGAAAGAATCCTTAGGAAGTCTCCTAAGATTAAATCTTCAACTATTTTCAGATCACCCTTTAGAGCTAATTCTGTTCCTGAAAACCTTGCAGCTCTACAACAATCACAAGTTGACTTAAGAAATCCATTTCGAACTAGGTCGCTTGATGACTTGGATCACCTAGATTCAGAGTCTTCACTTTCATCCCCAGATAGAAGTGAACATCCTGGTAGCAGAGAAACCACGCCACCTGATTTACATTTTCTTCACAATTTAGGTGTCTCTCATCCAACATCAACTCAAAAATATATTGCTGGTACATCCACCTCTATCCCTCAGACATCCACTGTCCAAACCACTCCATTCCAACTCACTTTCTCTCTTTTTAATCCACCTCTTGTAAATCCCCCTCCACCCCCTATCATGGCAACATGGTATGCTCCCTTAGTTCTTCCTTTGCCCTTAGTCAATCTTCCACAGGATTATCAGTCCAAGATACCATTGTATGATGCCAGTAATGCTACTACTGCTTCACAACATGTGGATAAGATGAATGACTACTTTGAAAAAAATGAAATTGATGATGAAACTGTCAAACTTATATTATTTGCTCAGAGTTTAGGGGATAAGTAAGAAAATGGTTCAGTATTAACCCTCACGTATAAACATCTCCAAGCTTTCCATCGCTCATTCTTAAACAACCTCTTCAAATACTTCTTCGATTACAAGAATTTACAGAAACACCGGGGAAAGTGTACAAGCTTTACCGCACTAGATTTAATGATTATAATGCCCTTCCCTAGACCTAAAACCTCCACAAGGCTCACCAAACAAGTTTCGTGAAGGATTTGATCCTGGGATGGCCTATCGACCGAGAGAGAGATCATTTAACCCTTGAAGAGGGTGCAAATGGAGCTCTTTGGCCGTGGGAAGTTAATTTGATGGAGAAAGAGTAAGAATGAGGAATGAGAAGAAAGTCCTTTAGAGAGGAATCTTCACCTTCCACATCTAGCTCAAATATGGAGAGAATGATGGAAAAGATGATGAAAAAGATACATTCTTGAGAGAGTTTTAAGCTGAAGCCAAACCAAACACCAAAATAGAAATCAGAACCAAAATCAAAAATTTTAGAGAAACCAAAATTTCAACAGACCAAGGAGTGACAGATCACCGCATCACTCCTCCTTCATCAAAAACTGAGGAGTGAGGTTGTTAAACATTAGAACAAAATGGGTGAGGGAGGATGATATAAACATGTTGGGGAGATAAACATGACTTTGAAGTTCATTATGATAGAAAATGTTGTCTGTACACACCCTATGATGACCAAAGAGAGGATGAAAGTTATTATCAAGACATGGAAATTTTAACAGAGAGTCTCAAAAGGAATAGACCTTAAATTAAAAGCAATTAGAAACTCCCAAAACTAAACCTCTAAAAATCCTACAATAGAAACAAGATTGTCAATAAACCCAAGATTGTAAAACAAAGACAAGACAATAGTCAGAATTTAATAAAAAACAAAGAGAAAGGCACTAAAAACAATAAAAAATAGAGTGTAGATCTTAGTAGCACGCACTCCCGCCTAGTGCTCCCGTTAAAATGATTCTGGATAAATGTAAATAGACAAAATCCACCAAAAAAAAACCGATTTTGGTTGATAGAGTGGCAAGCACAAGGCTGAAAACGAGCACTTCAAAGAATCAAATTCTTTTAGTTTGGAGCATGAAATTTCCAGAATTAAAATCTTCCCCAATCGAATTAGCTACCCGTGTAATGTATATAGATCTCAAATTTTGAAGGATTTTAACATAGAAGAGAATAACGACATCACAATCTTAATGATGACCAACCATGAGCTCATTTTTTGGTCCTAAGATTGAAGGTAGATATCAAGACACTTGTTCTTCTTTTTATGTTAGTTTAAATGTTCATGATAATATTTTTCATAACGTCATGCATGATCTGAAGGGCTTCTCACAATTTAATGCCCAAAGCTCAATGGAGAGCCTAGGCCTTGAAATCACTCGACCTACAAAGATCTTTACTCTTCTGACTAAAAGGTAGGTGAAATGTTTAGGTTTAATCAAAGACCGAAAGAATCAGTACAAATTCCATCCAAATGTTTAGTCATGGATATTGTTGTGGCCGATGTGCCCCCAAAGTATGGTATGTTGTTAGTCAAGATCTTGGGTGAGCTAAGTTAGAAGGAACTATGCAAGATGAACATGAGGAGCATGGCGCCATCCCTATTTTAAATCAGACAAGAAGACTTTGCTGTGGAGTCCTATATGTACATATGGTTATTAGCCAAGATGTATCACAAAACTTCCCTATTATGTAAACACAAAATGCCTTGATTCATTTATCCTTTTCAACGATGAAAAATTCGAAGGAACAAGTGATCCTAACTAATTTAATGTATGTAGATAGAGAGGACGAGGAAAACAACACAGTATGTCAAAACAGTTTTTCTCAACTCAAAAAAAATAGCAAACCAAACATGGGTCTCAGCTACAAGTCATGCGTCCTTTGCTTTTAAACTCTACAAGAAAGTAGTCCCTGCCCAATGAAAAGTCTCCGAGAAGGAAACAAATTCAACATAGTTCCAATCTTCAAGAACAATTCAAAAGCACTATAGTTGAAGAGGATAGTAACCAAACCAATGAACTCCGAAACTAGTCCTCTATGGAGTATGAACTTCGATGGGTTCACTAAGAGTTGCCTACAGTGCCTGATACAACACTGAACAACCATAATCGAAGGTCATTCCTACAGACAAACTTTCGTGTTCGAATAACATAGTGGAATATGAATCCTTTCTTTTAGGCTTACATTTGCCGAAGAAATTAGGAGCCGTTAATCAAAGTAAGGGTATTCGGAGTTAATCATTAGGCAAGTGAGTTGGGAATAAAACACTACCCCGTACTTAGGGCCTATCTAACGATGTCGTGGATTTATTAGAAACTTTTGAGGAATCCCAATTGATTTTTGTCCCAAGAAAAAGGAATATCATGGCCCATGCTTAGCTTTTGTCGCTAGAACATGCTTAACGCCTTATGAAACCAAACAACCCAAATTAAATTCATCAATCATTCCCCGATAATGAGAAATATAGGCAAGTTTTCGATGGAGACAAACAACAGAAGACTTCGGTGGTCTGTAATTGAATCTGGACCCACCAAGTTCGAATCTCGTAATATGAAATAGATTGTCCTAGTGAAGAAAATTTTCTTAATGAAGAAGAAAAGTCTCATGAGATAGCTGATGTAAATATGCTATCTAGCAAAATTGAAAACAATAACAGAGATGACCGTAGAGTTAGAAACAGAAGACTTATAAACTCATAGCCTAACAATCAAAGCCACAAAGGGTCTCATTCCCTTAGAGGAGTTGTTCGATTTCAACGATGGGCTGCGGTGTAGCTTCAAATCGGAGCCCGTAGAAACTGCTGAAGAGTGAAATATAGGTAGTGAACTAAAACCAATGATGAGATCAACTGCTTCATGACTTTAATGTACCACATCAAACTCAAATAAAGAGAGATGTTTAAATACCTGCTGATGTTTTTGCATGGAGTTATGAGGATCTCGAATCCTATGACACCGAAATAATTCAGCACAAAATTCCTCTCAAGGAAAACCAAAAGCCATTTAAACAAAAGCTACAAAGAATAAACTATGTTAAGTTACCTTGGTGGAGAAGGAAATCAAGAAAACAAAGGCTGGTATTATTGTCCCTATTAGATATTCCGAGTGGGTGTCTAATCGGTGTTAGTTAGGAAGAAACAGAGAGATAAGGCTTTTGTATAGACTTTAGAGACTTAAATGCCTATTGAAGGACAACTACCGTTTACCCAAGATGGACCATATTTACAAAGGGTACGGTCTAAAAGAATTTCTTTGCTTGATGGCTATTCGTAATAAAATCGCATTTTAGTTCATCCCGATGATCAATTAAAGACAGCCTTTATTACACCTTTGGGCACTTTCTATGTATGTGAAATGTCTTTTGATCTATCAGAATGCTGGTGCTACTTTTCGCAGATCCATGGAAATAGCATTCTGGAAGAATTGGGCTACTTAATCATTATTTACCTTGATAATGTCACTGCTTCAAAATACGTATGAAGAGCACTTAGAACACTTGAGAATAGTTTTCGAGAAATGCGAAAGTTTGGGATATCTTTAACCCTAAGAAAACACTATCATTCCAATAGTAAACTTTGGGCACATCATATCAGAAGAGGGAATAAAGATAGACTCAAAAAGGATCGAGGCTATATTGCAAATCTCTTATCCTCGAAACATCAAGAACTGCAACTTCATTAGAAAGATTAATTGAGAAGGTTCATACCCAACTTAGCCGATATCCTTAGAAACATTACAAACAAGATGAAAAAGGAACAAGGAGTTAAATGGACCTTGAAGAAAAGAAGTCATTTGAACCGGGTGAAAAAAGCGTTAACCAAAACACCAAATTCTAATAAGTCCCGATTTTTCAAAAGATTTTTATATTTTCATTCGTACCGAACATACAATAGATGTTGTCATATTGGCAAATAAAAATCCACAGACAAGAGAGCAACCTATTGCATTCTTAGCAAGGCATCGAGGGATGCCCCTCTCAAGTACAACATTATGGAAAAGCAAGCTTTTGCTTTGGTCGACAAAGACTTCGCAGTTTATATCCACCACACATCATTGCTCATCCCAAATTCAGTTGTGAAATACATTCTAACACAAGACTCATATGGTAAGAGAGGTAAGTGGATAGTTTTTATACTTGAATATGATTTAGAGATCAAGCCCACTAAACTCATTAAAGGCCAAGGTCTAGCTAGATTAATGGTTGAATCAAACATTTTGAAGTACTGATATTAATATGATAAATGCTTTAGATGAACAAGAGGAACTCTCAACCTCATTGTTGAAGACCATTTGCGAATTCTCTTGGTATGTTGATATTATATATGTTTTGCTTAATTTGAATACACCTCCCGGTTTATCAAAAACAAAGGAAAGGTTTTAAAAGTTGTAAGCTACTATTGATAAATGTCTTTATTGAAAACAAGTGGGATATTTCTTAAATAAGCTATTTCATACATGCAGAAGGTTAAGCATGAAATCTATGAAGGAGAATGTGGAGGCCACCTATACTAGAAGAAAACAGCCAACAAAATCCTAAGGGTTTGTTACTATTGGCCCACTTCTCTTTCTTGATTTACACAAGATGATAATTGCCCTGGTCATAAATGTCAAATTTTTGAAGGCAAAAGAAAGTTACTGCCCTTACCTTTCGCATCCAATCACCGTTGAAGTCTTCTTTAAATAGAGGGGACTTTACTGACAGTAGAAATCCATCGACCCTCATCCTGGCCCAACATAGATGGATGCCCACTGCAACATATTATCTACCAAATGATGAAGCCATCCATTCTAGGCAAGCCAAATGATTCTGGCTATCACAAAATTCATGGAGAATCATATCCTCTCTAGATTTGGCTTCGTCTCTAGAAGATCATCACCGATAATGCAACACGGACCTAATACATAAAGTTGAATTTTGTCACAAATATTAGATAACATTGGGCCATTCTATCGCTTATTACCTTTAAGGTAACGGGTTAGAAGAAACTTCGCTAGCTTGGTGAATATAATCAAGAAGTTGCCAGAGTATAACAAGAAGTCATGGTACACAGCTATGTCTGCACTATGGCTGAAAGACTACTACTTAAGAAATCTATTGTGATGTCACCCTATCGCTTGTGTATGGCATAGATGCAATTTACAAACATCCTTGGTGTGCTAGTTATGAAGTTGATTCAAGAGTTTCAGATCGAAGACAATGACATGACTTAAGGATTAATCAAATAAGACATCTTCGGAAGAAACCGTATGATAATTAGCAGCCGCAGCATTACAAAAAGAAGAGAGCATCAAAAATCTTTTGATAGAAGAATAAAGGCCAACATTTTCAATGTTGGGGATAGGTTGTTGAAGTGGGACTCAAGGAGAAAGAAGACAGGCACATGGAAAATTTGACAACTTATGGCTTTGCCTCATTCCCATTCATTCCGTTGTTGTAACAATGCCTATTTTTGCGGTGGAGTTGAATGAGCTGAACAAGTTGGGGTCCTGGCTAATGGTAGGATGCTCAAGCATTACTTCTTAATCCTATCATGTTTTAAAAAAGCTTTATCTTTTTTTTCATTATAAATATTTTCCATCATTTCATTCAAAGTTAGAAAAATCAAAAATACAAAAATAGTGAAAATAAAGAAAAGAAAGGTGATTGTAAAAACAATAAAGGTACAACCCCATACCAAAAAAGAGAAACAAAGTCCGAACGTGTGCAAGCTCAAATGCCACTCCTAAAAACATACTTAGTTATTCATACAAAAAAATTTATCCAAGTGACTAATTAGTTTAAATTAATTTCATAAGTTAGTGAATTAGATTTGCCAAACATCTCAATCTTGGCTTATCAGCTTTATATATTAGACAGAAAATAAAGGTTCATAAACAAGTCAAAAATTCAACTGAAGGTGTCCAAAAGAAGAATGACTCCCATCTCGTTTAATATTGAGTAAAAATAGAGGTAAAATGGTTCTAATAAGTCCAAAATCCGAACCAGATAACCAGAAAAATAGCTCGAACAACCAAAAAACAGTAGCTAAAGAAAAAAGAAGGCCATGCTTTGAACTTTCAGATCTTAAGACTTCAATATTTTGATTTAATTTTTCTGCAAAATAATTATGTATGTGCAGCTTGTTTTTATGCTATAGATCAACAACAAAGTTAGACTACTAATCCTGATTGTATGCTTTTACATTTATGTTTTAGAAATTAGTGAATAAAATATGTTAGACTGCTTAATTTTAACAGATAGTAGATTAGGTAGAGGTTGAGAACTCAACTGCTTAACTGAGTTCATGGAGAAATAAGAAGTAGACTTAGATTATTTTTTTGCTTTCAAAAGAATAAAATGCTTGTAAAAGAGTTGCCAACCAAGTGCACTCCTCAAAGAAGAAAAAAATGTTAGATCAATAGGATTGGGTAGGTAGAAAGCTGTTGATAGTATTCCATTGTTTTTCATGGCTATTAACATTTTCGCAGGCAAAAATAAGATCATCCAAGGGGAAGAAGGTGCATCCCAATGGATGAGGTACCGATCAGCTCTCTAGAACGCAAGTCCGGAAAGTTCTTGATGCTCAAGAAGGCACCATCCATATGTGAGCCACCGTACTTCACTTATAAAATTTGTCATATTAAATGGTGGCTAAATCATTTTTTAAGCTTCCTTTAAGAAACAAGTTTGATTGCAAAATCGTTATTTCTTGAAGTATTGTGAAGACATCATATCCCTTGATTAACTTTCACCGCTATTTCCTCTCAAACTTAAAATTTCCGTTTAAAAACCATTTTTCCCTCATTTTACCTCCCCTTTCACTCAGACATCCCTTCATTTTTATCCCCTTTACTCCCATAAAATTCCTCTATTTTTCATGTATTCCCTTATACCCCTCATAAAACTCCTTTTATGAGGTTTAAAACTCATTTTTAAACCTTAACAACCCCCAAATCCATTGAAAATCCTTGGAAAAAAATCATAAAAAATAAGCTTTTAACCAAGGTGCCCAAGCCCCAAACCACTTCCCACCATATACCTTGGTGCTAGAACCAAGCGTTAATAGTCCCGAGGGCTTATCACATCGTAGATTTTCGATGTATGCAGTTCTTTATTTTATAAACCCCCCAATGTCGATTGCCTAGTTTTTTATTGTGTCTCCCAGCCTGCGCATTGATAAAACTGTATGTCCTGCACCTGCGCCAAACTCCTTACATATAAAACCCTCCCCGATGCACTTTTCCTTTGTATTTCATGTAAAAATCCATTTTTTATATATTATAAATGTCTTACCCACCCATTCATTGGTCGTTATCTCCACCATCGATCTTAAACCGTATCAACGGCTCACGCAATCTCGCATCGCAGATTTCCATCGGGCACGTTAATATTTTATTTTCCCCCTCCCGATTGACATTCTCCCGATGGGTTCTCGACCATTGATTTTCCCTCACCTCATCTCATCCGACGTCTCATCGTCTCCATCCCAAAGCCCATTCCTCCGCTATCGACCTCCGATTCATTTCCCACCATCAATCTGAACTCGGGGACGACGGCTCATGTTCAATCACATCGGCGCCACTTACCCCTTGCTCTCCTCGATCGCAAAGCTTCGATTGCAACCGCCGGCCTTGCTGTCACATCCGATCCACCGTGTATCGTTTTTTTAATAACCTTCCCTCGCCGTTGATCTCCAAATCAACGACCCACACCGACCTCTCTCCCCACCTCCTATATTATTTTAATCAAATATCAATCAATTAATTCCATTCATCCACCAGTTCCTGATAGCCCACTCTTTGGGTCCCACCCTCCTAGACCGACCTCTGCCATCGATTCCCCTAATTGGATGGTCCATCAAACCACCCTACCTACTTCTCGCCCATGCATCTTATCATCGCTATTTCCACGACCGTTAGATCTAAGACCGATCCGATGGCCGACACGCATTTTCACGCATATTTAAGCACGAAGGTTAATTATCCAAGAGCTATGGAACATAGTTACTGAAACACCACGTGTCGGCTAAAACGCATATCGCATTCAGAAAGGTGAAACCAGCCCCACCGCCTGGGCCGCGTCGATACGACCACTTTCTTGGTCCGAAACCCATTCCCCTATTTCACCACATTCCATCGCGTTCTGCCTTCCTCGCCGTTGGATCTCTCGTAGATCAATGGCCCCATTTAATCTCGAACATTTAACTATCGCTTCTCCGCCTTTTCCAAGAGATTTCATAGATCAACTCGAGCATTGATATCCTTGGGCCAAACTAATCAACGCCCGTGATCGTTCGGAAACCCCAAATTTCTTTCAACATATTTTCCTCCGCCATGATTTTTCACTTCCATTTCTCGTATTCGCTCGATAGTGTAGCCTTCCGCATTATTTTTCTTGGTTGATCTTGACCGTAGATTCAACACAGATCAATGGCCCGGACTTAGTCCCTTGCATCTTTCATCCAATCGCCTCCCTTTTAATCTCTCAGTGTCTCCGCCTTACTGGATGCTTTCATCCAACAACCGCGACCTAACCGTTGCACTTCTCCAAAGTACAATACCCAAAATACGCAGCATTTTCTTAAAACTGTTTGTGCAAGTTTCAAAGCCAAATATTTTTTAAAAGAAAATTAGCGGCCGAGGGTGACAACCTCCGTGCCTTTATTCATTAGTGGGATTGTTCACGGGGTCTTCCATCAAGATTTGCCTGCCTAAGAACACCGGAAGCATTATAAAATCTCGTAAACATCCGCACATCAACAAGACACAACAAAGTTAAAACAAATAAAGAGTATTAGTGGTAAAAGAATCCAGCCATAGCAAAGAGATGAAGATTTGAATATATTTTACTTATTTTTTGAGGGATTACGATCAATATCAACAATCAAAAGCCTAATCCACCGCTAAACACAATTTGAAGACAAAGACTTAATTTAGGCTTATCAAGCCTAACACATGCATCTTCAAATCAAATTAGCAAGCTTTTAAAGAAAAATAAAAATATCTATCAACCGAGAGAGCTCTGATTGCCACACTTGTAGGCTAATTGAACTTTCCAAATACCGAAGGCCCTCTATAGCCTCAAAGCATTGAAAGGTGTAGTTACCACTATAATGTAGGATATTTGCTCTAAGCATGTCAAACAATTGTTCCAAGCCAAAGAGAGACTTATTGCCAAATATCAACAGAAAGTTATTATAAAGATGACACAAAACCTTAAAAGTCAACAAAATCCTCAGCCGAGTTTAATACTTAGTTGCAGGAAACAATTACCAGAGAATATCTGAAATCTTCTCCATTGAGCCCCTCAAAGGTCGAGAAGAATTAAACTCGTATTAATTGAACTAAGATCTTTTACTCTATTCCGCCTCCTCATTTTTTCTATAAAATCTTCTTGAGGAGCTCATTGTAAAGGGTTGGTTGTAGAACTTTAAAATATACTTAAAGCCCTAAACTTCTACATGTAAATACTCACCAAAGGTCTTTGAAGCTCGTTTGCATCAAATGTTGAAGCCGACAAGAAGATCAAAATTTAAAAGAACCCCCCAATTTATATATAATAAATGGGCGAACTCTCACACATAGTAAATAGAAGTATTTTACCAATAATATAATACATATACTTGGTGAATCTCTCACGAGATTATATTATCTTGTAAAAATCATATGAATTATGAGTAAAAATGGTGAATCATCACTACAAAATGGTGAATCCTTGTCTAGTGGAGTTTGGGGTGTTGGTTCCAATGAAGACATGGTAGTTGGAACCAGAGTAAAAGGAAGAGAACCACCGAGACCAAGCATGGCACACAGACCTGGGAGGGAAGTAGTTCTCGCGCTAAAAATGCTTCTTAGTTCGCTAAACAATGAAATTGTGATGAAGCTCTCTTTATCTTCTGAATTCGAAGAAGCACCCCTACCTAGCATTTCTATTCAGTTGGATCAGTTGAAAAAGATATTGCCGCTATTTGTTTCTTAGTACAAATTTCTCGTTTCCAGGGTTAGTCATTAAAAAACATACATTTAGGCACTTACTCAAACCAAAGTCCGTTAATCATTATCTGAAAATTTTGTTATTAGTGGGCACCGAACTGAAAATAAGGAGAGGAAGTTGAATTTCTTCCATAAGGTTATGTAGAAGACATATACTTTTTGTTTCTTGTATGTGCAAATGAAATCAACAACATCAATTTGAAGAAACATAATATTATCGTTTCTAAATTTAAGAAACAACGCTAACCATTAATAGTTTTAAAATTTCTTGTAATCACAAAAGATAATGGTAAGGATTATACATTGAAGCTAAGTAAATTACACTGTCTCTCTCGTCCCACTTTTTTATAATAAACAAGAGTATTTATGTGTCCAATTAGTGCACAGAGAATTCATCAAAACGAAACATTTGTGTTTGATTTTGCGTATACCTATAATGAGTTAGCGTATCTAGATACTCAAATATTATCGTGAACACAAGTAAAAGCTTTTCCACTCGAATCAAAATTTTAATTTATTTCGAATTTCCCCTATCCTTGGTTATACGTATTGGTATGGTCATTTTATGTTGCTTCAATAAAGACAACCAATCCAAGAATCTCATGTATAATAAGTTTAATAAGTCAACAAAATCTCCTTAAGAGAAACTTGTTGAATATTTTTGTACCAGAGTCAAACCACTTTCGCCAGTCACATTAATGGTCGAGTGAAGCCCAAACGTGAGTTCTCGTCTATCCAAATAGGCCATGGTTACAAATGTGATGAAACAAACACTCATTAGATGAATCAAAAGCACATAAACGTACTTTAATAAAGGCCTACCCATGTTTATATACACTTACAATAACGTACAAGAAGGGGTAACGCAAAGTTGTGGAGCTGCACTTAAAAGTCTCCAACAAAAAGAACAAGACCACTATGTCTCATGTGTAATTCATGTCCTAAACCGAGCATGCGTTGCTTGCCTCGCATCTCGTTCTCGTGCATGTCACCACCCTCGCCTAACTCGTGTTTGAAATTATTGATTTCACACGACGTACCCAACATCAGAAACATGCTTTACAAAATCCATGTAGGTTCCATTAGTGAATCCCTAAAATCAAAACGAAATATTTTCACTATATCTTCAAAATAATCTAAGCCGTGAACGCGTGCCAAAGTCACCATTTTTCCTCTATAATTGTTGATCCAAAGAGTCCCAGTTGTCTCTAGAGGGCCCTCTCGTACAATGGCTAACGCCGTTAGCGGGAACACGTAATTCCCTCATGTCCTTAGTTGTTAGTTGACCTTACAGAACCTTCCGTAAGCCCCACGTTCACACGCATTATTTGACATTTCACCGTATGCAGCACTGTCACCCGAAAATCACCACCGAATTTAAACATGCGTAAGCCGTACAAGCACTTAAATGAGGCTTTGATCAAGTATGAATCGTTACAAGCAAGATTTCAAGTTCTCGAAAGATGCAACTTCATGAGGGTTTCAGTATTGCAAACACGTACATACATCTTTTGTTTCCGAGGAAACCCGTTAGTAAAGCCATGATGCCTTCCACATTTGTGACGCATCCCGCAAACCCGTCAATGTAGACTAGCACTCACCCAGAGGAATTTAAAATTCTAAACTGTGACTCCGCCGGCACAAACCTAGCCAAATGTCCAAAGAATATCAAAAAACCAAATGGAGTCGACCCTTGAACTTTGTGGGAGTGTGCATTATCAAGGTGATGTGCAAGAACACGTTCAAAACAATATAAAAGAGCATAATGAGTAAGAGAGGAAATGCTTGAATTGGCCCCAAATGAAAGCTCAGCAAGACATCGAACTCATTCCTTCCAATATTTAAGTTCTCTTTCTTTAGCATGTAGCTTAATCTCAGTTGACTGAAAAACTCCACCTCAAGCTCTAAAATCCTTTCTTCTTGTTGTTTCTCCAATAGATCATGTATACACTTATCTAACTCATATGGTGACACCCCATAGTCATCAACCTGAGAAATATCTAAGTGTTCCAAGGGAGTCTTGTCTGCAGAACTCCATTGACCTGGAAGCCCATCTGCACAAAGCTCTCCCTCCACCAATTCAACGGAGGAATTTGTGAACTGCAAAATATCAAACCAAGCAGAGGAGGATTAAAATATTTACTAGGCCAGATAATTCATATATATGCCTGCTACAATGCTATGATAGAATTATTAGACATGTATTTAAGTTAAACAGTTCAGCATCGAATAATGAAACTTTGTCCTTTCGGCCATTATTCAACCTTCATATCTGAGAAACAGTTGATTAAATGGTAGCAGAGCATAGATTGTTCAAGACAATGCTAGGAGAAACCATTCATGCCCAATCATATTAGACTAATCCCTTGGACCATTATTACCAAAATGCATTTTCAGAGGTTTACTCTCAAAACATTTTACTGCAAAAAGTCTTCTTACTTTAAAAGGAAGTAGAATAGAAGAGACACCATGCATGTCAAAATTATTTTAGATATGTGCATGATATAAGTCAGAAATGGAATTCAAAAAATATTTCTGTAATCAATGAAAACATGTTTAATATACAAACAATATGATTGATTTATGGATATCAGAGGCACAATAAATACATTCAATGTTCAGATTTAGCAAGCTCAAAAACTGTTTGACATGTCACAACGTAGGGTAGACCACAACCCAAAAAAAAAATGTCCAAAATCCAGACACAATTATTTATAAAATTTGTTACAGGCTCTACCGCCAAGCTTCAAAACATCACAAATATTTTCTTTCCGTGAATCTCTATTATCTTGCAGCTTCTTAACAGCTTTATTCCTCTCATCATGAAACTGATGAATGAAAACATGTATCTATAATTAATTTGTTTAGTGATCAAAGTACATATAACTTAGTTTGGCATGCTTCAATTTACCATCATGAGAACAAACAATTTACCCTCATGAAAACATGTATCTATGATTAATTTGTTTCGTGATCAAAGTACATCTAACTGAGTTTGGCATGCTTCAATTTACCCTCATGAGAAGAAGAATTATATCACAACAAAGGAAATAATCTAGAACAAGAATCATGTTATAGAAGTCATTACCAAATGTTTGATATTATGACACATAAGATTAAAACAATTTCAATAAGTTGTGCTCTTTATCTAATAACTCGTCCAAAACAGGTGGTATGTAAATAAAAGAAAGGAAAATGCTTTAGGTGGTTCAAACTCT
This sequence comes from Pinus albicaulis, assembly GCA_034641835.2. NCBI lineage: Eukaryota > Viridiplantae > Streptophyta > Pinopsida > Pinales > Pinaceae > Pinus > Pinus albicaulis. Next base: position 1,546,028,805 of record CM076579.1, on the reverse strand, counting down.
ATCCAAAATTGTGTAGGGGGTAAGGATAAAACAAGGGCAAATACATTGAAGTTTCAACGAGTCCCAACTTTAATTGCAAATTGCAATGAGGCAAACTTACAAATTATGTTCCCCTTAGTTTGGAGGTGTTCAGTGATGCAAACAAAAAGAAAAATTCTTAAGGAAAGTAGGGCATTTTCCTGGAAGAAAAACATTGCATTATTTCACTCTGATAGCAAATATAAAAGCTTTTTACAGCTTCTATTGAAAAAAGGCAGCATTAGAGGCATTCACATGCTAAATGGATTTTTAAAATAGCCTACAAGTTAGTATACAATCCTAACAATCCCTGAAATAGACATATCCTTAATGACACCTATCTTTCTTAGTGGAAAATCGGCATTAAAAATTCTACTTAATGTGTGGAAACTAGAAAACACTAGACATCAACTGAATTACTCAAACCCAAAAGGATCATGATAAGTCTAAGGTATAGAATCACCATAAAACTCACCTCACTAGAACCTGATGTACTCCTTTGATGCTTTGAATTTGATTGGAGAAAATCCATTTGTATGTATTCTAGCTTAGCTTGCAATTCTACTTCAATCTCAACCATTCCAGTGACCTGTTGTGCAGGTTCATCTCTTGCAGTTCCTTTTGCTACATGTGGCTAAGTCCTTTTAGCACCTTTTCTCACCACACAAGAAGATTGTCCTTTACTTCTCCTTGTCTTTGTATTTATACTTTTCCAAGGGGTGTGAAACCCCAACGGTCCTGTCTCTTGGTCTCGCTGGCCAACCTAAGCTGACTTGACCCTTAAAGCAACTCATACTTAAATTAGATTATTAAATGTCTTTCCTTGGGTTCCAAGCCCACTCCTTTGGGTCCAAAACCCCAAACAACAAATCAGAAAACCCCAAGGGTTTTTCCAAGGGGAAATACCTTCCGAGCTACCCAATTTCAACAATTCTTAGCAAACTTAAGCTAGGACTATATGTCCATTTCCAAAATGCTATAAATTAAATTACATTACCTTCCTCAATATGGTTTTGTAGAATCCATTAAACCTATTAAAATAGACATTCATTTGCTTGGCAGATTAAGATTTGTTAAATCAACTAGAAAAGACAGTCATACAGATCAGCCTGTATCTACCTCTGCACCCAACGTGTGTAAATAGAACTACAGAGAAAATTTCAATTTTAACCATTCCATCTAGTCTGAGCAATACATCATCAACATTTATATCATTCATATTTTATGAAATCCAAGCCATAATTTTAATGTCTAAGGTCTATACCACTTTGTTTTGTCTACTAAATACTGGCAACAGAATATTTTTGGTCCTGTTTTGTTGGCTTTGCATTATTTTTGGCCTTGATTCACCAAGGAGTAGTTTAAACTTCAGAGACAGTGCACATTGATTTAATTGACAGGCTGGTGTGACTGTAAAAATATCCCTCTATGCCTACTTCCATGTCAAACCACAATTCTAAACCCCGTGAACAATAGGAACTTCTTAGGTTTAAAGGCAAAGCATAATTTGTATGCATTTCAACCTCGCAAATTAAACACGAAACATGAACATGTCATACTAAAGGGTGGGCTATACACAAAAGTATCCCAAGAGTTACTGCAATAGTTACAATGCATAGGAATTTGGGCAACTCCAATGCTTGGTAAATTCAGGACAATTTATTGATATTATTTTTGTTTCAGAGGGAAACCTGTTGAAGATTTTCTTAAGATTAATTGTAACTAAAAGTCTAAAACCAGTTAGTGGTAGTGCTTTTTCAGTGTTTCCCATGTAAGTCGGCGAGTAATCTAAGAAACACTAAACACGAAATGTCATACTAAATGGCGGGCTATAAACAATTATTATAATCACAATGGCAATTGTCATTGCACCAGTATGGTGCAACTGATCAACTACGTTGGGCCAATGACTTCCTTTCTAGATAAATATTCACTTGATAGTGAAGTCAAAAAACATGTTTGTTGAGAGGTTGAAGATTTGCTTGCAAGTCTCCAACTAAAAACAGTGTCTCTTGCCAATAGACTTCTGGGCATTGACATTGTAGCAATCCCCGAGTTCTAAATAAAAAACAGTGGGGTCGTTTATATATCTAATCTAGTTATTAGCCGAGTAAGCTCTGCAGAACGTTAACGTCAAAAAATTGGGCACTTAGTATCACCAGATTCATGGAAGCACAATGGAGAAAACTTTAACAAAATTAAAAATGCATAGCACCCAATCCAATTCTTAACAGAAGAATTTTTTATCTTGTCAGTGTCAATAGCTCCCACAGAGTGCTAAAAAAGCCACTCAATCTTCTTCGGGAATCTCAAAAGGTCTTCTTCCTCTATATTCTTATAAGATATGCAATCCCAATAAAATAAAAAAGTATACCCAAACTCCAAATTAAAAAACAACACACGCATCAATTGGTATGCAAAAAGGACACCAATGTATCCTTACCTGGCCCCTGCCTTAGAAGCATTTTTAGGAATGATCTTTGCTACAGCTTTTGTTAACAATTCATTTGCAATGTCAATGTCTGTATTATGATGGTTCATCTTGTGCAGTTGTTCAACTTTAATGACACTGAAGCTTACTTGCTACTGTTAGGGAAAACCAAACAATGAAGAATTAAAAAATAGCATACAGGTTTCTCTTAAATAAGCTATATTGATGAATGCTTACATATGATGCCTTCAACAAATCATGAATGGATGCCAAAGACTACTGTGACAAGCTTGAAGGCATTTTTTTAATAAGCCTGAGGACTTTTTTTTATTGGCAATATCTCTTCTAAAATACCGAAGGTGATCATGCTTTCTAAACCTATTTTCTCAAAAGCCTGGAAACTTTTTTGGACTGGAAACGTCTCTTATTAATTTGCAAAGGTGATAATGGATTCTTAACTTGTTTTCTCTGTCCACCTCCACGAGAAACTGTTTTCTCATGTGAGATCCCAAAATTTTTTTCCGCCTTATTCCATTCCATATTTTTATGGTCTTATCACAGTTTTTCTCATAACAAAAGGTAAATCTATCCAGATGATCTTCCCAGTAAGATTTGTCATTTTCTCAACAAAAGAGTAGCTCTTAAATATGTTCAAAGATTAAGACAATCCATTACATGCCATTAAGAGCTCATCTACCAAATATTCAAATCCCTGAGCTTGTGAGAACATGGTGTGACCAAAATTGAGATGTACCTTCATTGAAAAAAATGCATCTCACTCATTGACATGATCTACATCATCGAAAATTATGAGGGCATGGACAGATTTAAGATGTTTCTAAGCATCTCTATAGCTTAATCAATATGATCAATTTGTCAATCCAACTTCATCAAACTCTTAAAAATGAACAAGACCTAGGATCCACAGTAATTTGAATTTCTTTTTAAGAATTCTTTTACAACTAGTGTCTTTTCTACTCCACCCAAGCCCACGATTCACACAAACTCAACTTTCATGCTTTATTGCTGCCGGAATAATGTTGTCTTTTCAAAATTTTTGAACTTCTCATCCAGACCAGTTGGATCTTTAGCCACATTGAAGGGTAATCATTTAGCATTTTTCATGATGCTTTGAATAACCCTGCCCATGAATTTCGCATCGTGACTAATCAGTCTACCAGACACACATTACTTTAAGTATTTGTGCTTTTCTAAAAATCATCTAAAATCTGAATTGAAATTAAAATTAACCATTTAACCCTAAAGCTTATACGCACTTGACTGCTTAAAAAATCCAAACCTAGAGCACATCTATAGTAATAGATAATACAATCAGTATAGATGTATCTCTACCAATATATCAATACATCAATACAATCCATATAGATACATCTACACAAAAGTTTGCAGTGCTTAAAGATGTAATATGGTCTATCAATACAAATCTATTTTCACAAAAAATTGCAATGCTTAATAGATATGTGTAGAAATACAACTTAAAAGTTATACAGAAACAAATACAGGGCTAACCTGTTACACGCCTTGACTTGAAAGCTGAGAGAAAGATGTCAAAGAGGCCAGTTCTCCCATTTTCAAGTTTATGGGACATCTCTTTTTTATTTTTTGCAAATTTACAATGCTTGGGCATACTAGCAGTCCATCAATGTCTATCTCTCATATCCTTGCCGAATTTTTTAAGAATTTCATTCAGAAATGTTTGGCATATATATGCATGTGGCTTTCAAACACATATTATTCAGCCTCCTATCACACCAAACCCCACACAGAGGATCAGAATATTTTTCAAGATACTGAACAGGGCACCAAGGACTAGTTGACCAGTACATATTCAGCTTCTAGATCAGTGAGGATCTGTGAGAGCTCACCTTGCCACACGATATCTCAGATCCGTTCCTGGCAAATGGACTAGGTCCTTTATACATCAGCAATAGGCAAACTCCCAGACAACGATTTAGTGGACAATCCACACTTTCCACAGGCTCTTCATCCGGCAGATAGAGTTTGTTGAGTTTTATTTAGTGTTGTTGAGTTTGTTGAGAAAACCGTACTACCGTTTTCTGATGCTACCGTAAGATTGAATGTGAAGAATAGCAACACCAGAACGGAAAAAAATGCAATGGATAATGAAATTGATTTGTAAAATAATTTAACTATAAGAGGCGGAGGTTGAACCGTTTTTGCAGGCATGGCATATGAGCTCAACCGTCTCCTTTTTTCCATGATGATGCCGGTCAGAGGGATTGATGGAATTCGTTTGAAATGTTGCAAGCACACTTTGAAACTGGAAAATTTATACAAAAATTTGAGGTAGAGAGGCCAGATGCTCCTGAAATCACCTCCAACTTCCAAGCCCCAAGCTCCAACCAGTAAAAAATGGGGCGAATTCCTCCAACTTCCAAACCCCAACTAGTAAAAAATGGGGCGAAATCCGCTCCAAACCAGAAAATCGGGAGGCGAATGCAGGGTGGAAGGTTTGTCCGCATTTATTTTTTGGACTAACATCTAATAATTAATTGTTTTTTAAATAATTATAGGGCTAATTTTATAAAACTAAAAATTCGCCTCTAAAATTTAAAACTCTTTAAAATCTTGGCTAAAACGCCTCAAATTTTTTCCTGCCTCCTCCATTATATACACTAAAAAGTATCTACGCTTCCCATAACCTTGGTTCAGAGGCCTTTTTTGCGTCTTGATATTCTTTTCTTTATATATTTTTTTACGCTACTCTGGAAGATGTTTGTTGGGAAAGGGGTGGTCTGCTTTGTGAAGCTGGTGAAATTTCTTCCATTGTAATGGGAAATGAGAAGAATAAAGAATAGATAATTATTTTCCACAACCAATTCGAATTTGCACGGTTTATATTTGGAAATTAATTAAAAAAAAATATGGATACTTAATTAGAAAAGTACAATTAACAAATAGTTTGAAGAAATAAAATTATTCACATGCATAGTTTAATGTATTACATGGGGGACTAGATCCGGTATATCTAATGTTGCCAAAAATGGTAGCGACATGGGTGCCCCTAAATCTAACCAAGGTGGGGTTGGGTGACTTGAAGGACCTCGGGGTACCCCCATCAAGGTTTTTCCAATAGGATACAAGGGCTTCCTCTGATAATAATGGGTGGTTTCCCCCAGGGTAATAGTTTCCCCCTTTCCCCAATTGGTTTTGTGGAAGGGTCTCCTAGATAGTCGCAATAGAGTTTACATGTGGCATACTACTAGTCGCATAATTAACCATTGGAATAGACCCTACACCATAAGGTTGACCACTAAGAGGAATGTCATTAATAATGGATGAACCTGCCTATCTCATAGAATGTAGGGGTACAGACGTGCCCACTACAATGTAAGGGTTGGTAACACAACCCCCTGGCATGGTGACCGAGGGTTTCGAACTCAACAAGAGATTCCAACTGAAAGGGTTGATGAAGGGAACTGAGGTAGCCCCACTAGTGGAAGGGGAAGCCGAAAGTCCAAGAGTAGACACAATAGGAGTAGATACCGAAGAGTTTGGAATTCCACTCACGATAGTTATGACCAAGTTGCTAGGACCATGCATATTTTGGCTACTAGGGTTTCTAGTCAGCTGTGAAGAACTGACCACTGGCAAGGAATAGGTCGCATGTTCTGTAGTTGATGTGGGTGTAGTCGAAGACATGGCTGGTACTAGTGCTACCTGAATAAATAGTCGCCCCATCGAATCAGTGAGAGGAGGATTATAAGGGGGTAAGACTCCTTATATAAAAGGATCCTCAAGAAAATCCATAATGTAAGGAGGAATGTGTAAATCAGGGGTCAAAACTGGATACTTCTCTTCCAAAAAAGGCACTGGGTCACCGAGACTCAACACCTCCCCCAATGTCAATGGAGGGAGACCTTGCTGCCACCGAGAAAGACGACGAGGGTTGAAGGACACCACGATGACAAGTTAATTTTGTCAAAAAAATTAATGTGATATATTATTAAGTCTCAGTGACAATAGAACCAGAAACCTAAAAAAAGAACTCTAAAGTCAATTAATCAAGTAGCGAAAGGGGTAAGACCCTTTCTGAGTACTACCATTTGCTGGAGATGAAACCCACTATCACAATAGCATACAGGGAGAGTTTGTCATATATACAGTTACGGTCACTGTTCATCTCCTCTCGAACCTCAGATAATGGGGCCAAGTACTCTCCTGAAGACAATTACCCTCCCAAAAAATGAAGACATAGTAGGTCCGTTTGTGTTAGGTACTAGGGAAACCCACCCCAGTCGCCTTGTGAATGTCCCTACAATTATGTAAATTATGGATACCTCAAATCAAAAACACTACCAAGGGGGTCATGGTCGTAGATAACAAGTTGTATGGGCAAAACACCTAGATCCTCAATCTAGTTTCGACATCCCCGAGGGGAACCCCATTACATAGAATGCCTACTGTTATGTGATCTAATGTGGGCTACCTTTTCACACACCCTAGTGTTGTCTCGTGCCTAACTTTATTATAAGTGGACTGGTCCAAATAATATGAATGCAGTAGGATTTTCACTCTTTAATGACACTAGTCTCAAGTTTTGCGATCTTGGGTAGTTTTCTCACTCTGTGTATCCCAAGATCCTAGTGAGAAATAATGCTTATGTAAGCTTAGAAAAGAGTTATTGATTGATTTTATTAGCGCTTAATTTTAGTGTACTTTCTTATAAGTATGAGGAGAGGGTTTCGACGTATGAAATTTTATGTGACTCTGATTCAAGCCATGCAGAAAATTATTTTTAGATTAAGTTTGATGAAAAGTTATTTATATAAGGAGAATTTTTTTTCACACATCCATGTCGCAGAAAACATCCACTAATGCAGTTCAACCTATAAAAGATCTAGATATCTATCCTCACTAACAACTATTTAACTCAAAATTTACAGAATGAAATCAGTTATCTCAGAAAAACTAAAAAAAACTTTTTCTTTTCAAAAATTAAATGAAACTAATATAACTTTTTAAACAATAAAATTATAATGCTAGCAGGTAACCAAGCACAAAGATCCAAAATACAGAAGCCAAACTGATAGCCAGCAACTCAACAGCCAGGGAAATCACAGCAATAGTGAAATAACAAGTTTTAGGTTGAGTAACGGTGCCCAAAAAGGAGTATAGTGCATTAATAGCAGGACCTACACCTCATTCTTGTATAGTAGATGCATTATAGCTCTCTCGAACACACAGAGGGGGTGCATTACTAAGGATAAATTGCAAATAATGGTCAGGCAAGGTCTGTTCTGGACAATGTGAGCTAATGAAATGGTCATGGAGCACATGAAATTATTAGAAAGGCATGGTGTTTTCATGTTCTTGTTCATTAATGTTCTTGCAAACTTTCTCTTTTATAACTTCCTCTATGATAAGGGATAAATATTATTATATATATCTATATATGTCAAATATATTGCAAACTTCTTTTAAAACTTCCTAGATAAAGTAATATGATAAGGGATCAATATTATTATATATATCTACATATGTCAAATATATTACTTATTATCTAAGACATCTTCCACTTCGTGGGCATGAGGAAATAACAAGATCAAATCAACATTATAAGGTGTATTATTAGATACCTTTCCTGTTGTTTTCTTAATTTCAAAATCAATAGTTACCTATTTTCCTTCAAGGCTTCCTTAGACATTCATGCTCTTAAGCTCATCATGTTCGTCAAAATTTTCAATGGAATTATGATCCCTATTTTCTTGAGCTATAATGTCAAATAGTATTTGATCTTTACTATGATTGTATCTTTGGACTTAATGTAGAATTTGTGTGCAATGATAAGGGAGTTAATTTCGAGGTCGTGGAGTAGCAAGGAGTACTTCATATTCTTGATATTTTTTAAGCATGTTTTTTTATCTTCAGGGTTAATTTCAAAAGTATAAAAAAATACATGAATACCATCATTATTACTAATCAAACTCATTTACAAATTGTTTGAAATAAAATTCAGATTCTTTAATAGTTTTAGAGAAGTTTGAATGCTGACTTGTGAAATTTGAGACATAATTTAATTTTCAAGATTTTGTCTAACAATATTTTCAAAATATCCTTCATGAAATTATTCACTGCATACAACCCTGAGTGGTTCCCTATTCTCACACAATTTCTACTACAAAACATCATTGTTTAACTCTTCATTTTCTTGAAAAATGAATATTGTCAATTAGTAATATAATTACCATGGAACAATGTGGGTTCCTTATTCTCATACATATTCTACTAAACAACATATAAATCATAGTTTAACTCTTTCTTTTCTTGAAAAAATGAATATCCCTAATTAAAAATATATTTACCATATGAACAAAGATATAAACCAAACTTTCTAAATTCATCTATACTCCCCACAACTTCTATAGTCTTGGACAATGAGAGTGATTATTGTGTTACTTCTTGAATAATGTTTTCTTCATGGAGTTGAAGCAGAATAATGTTTTCATCTTAATCTTAGATAATAACTTGTTTTCTCAAACTCCTGTGTTCTTCCACTAAAGAAAAATAATATGATATTCTTTCTTCATAATATCCATCCTCATATTAATCATTAATATTACAATATTCATCATCTTTAAAAACCTATTCTTGTTAATCCTCAATGATGAAGTAATATTGTCTTTCAAACTCCATGATGCAATAGGTTTCTAGTAAGTCCTAAAGAGAATAAATCCTTTGACAAAAAGCATTAAATTTTGAATGGAAATTATTTGAAGACGATGGATTTAGAGGCGAAAATTCCCTAAAACATTTTCTTGAATCTTTCTCAAGAGAAAAGATAGGTATCTTCATTAAAACATATTCATGAAAGAAATTGATACACGCTTAAGCTAAAATATTTTAAATTCTAAACAGATTTATTTTCCCTTTCTTCCCCGAAATTATCATTCTCAAGGGAAAAGATAAATATATTCCTTAACACATCTTCATGAAAGACGCTGAAACATTTACCTGACACACATGTATTGGTATATGAAACCACCAGAAAATAACAAAGAAAAATGAAAGGCATATAGTTTTTTCAAGGTCCTGTTACACATAACAAAGTACAAAAATATCAAAGGAGGGACAAAACTATTTATCTTTTTTTTTTTCCATAAAAGGGAGTAATTTCACTTAATGTATAAAATCACATTCTATATCTACATAACACACATGTATATCAGTATATGGAACCACCAGAAACAGACCCACAAAAAATTCATATTGCTTTTCAAAGGCCTGTTACATATTTTTGACCTTCAACACACTGAAACAAAAATATGGACAAAACAAAGTACAAAAGTATCAAAGGAAGCACAAAACTTTAGTAGCCAAATGACACAAGTATAAATGCATGGAAATAGTAAACAATGAATATCTATGTTTTTCTAGTGAGCATACACCTGTCATTATACCCAATACTAATTCATATAAAATTTATATGTTTTTTAATTAAATAAAAGTAATAGATCCTTGTAGTTTTCTGGTTCATTTGTGTTGAACTTATCCCAATTGGAAATTCATTATACCCAATATTGATTCAATATGACCAAGATTTGGGATGATAAGACAAGAGGAGCAAGTAGTTTCTGGGATAACACCGTCTATGGATTCAAAGGGTCGTTTTTCCAGCTCCTTCCAATTGAAGTCTATTCAAGCCCGCAAGTCTGCTCATGTCCCATGGGATTTCAATCAGAGTAAGTGGAGATACATCTTGTTTAATAAAATACAATGCAACTTGCTGGTTTGTTAGATCATGATGCTTCATTGGCTCATTTTATTCTAAAGGTAGTATTCAAGTAATAATTCTATAAAAGCTTCAATTGCAGTTGTTTCCAGTAAGAGGTTTTTTCTCCTACTTGCTTTAACGAAAATTCTTCTTCATAAATTTTGAATGGAAGCTTTGTTAAATATGAATTGAGAAATATTCAAATGTTGTATGGTCAAAACATTCCTTATTCATAGAGAAATGCATGAAAATGGTATAAGGATAAATCTAAAATTCTTTTTTTGTCATTCCATATTCATATATGATTGTGTAAATTATACAATTCAAATTTGCAATTTCAACATATTCTAGTTAAATTTTATGAAAAGTTAGAAAATCTCTATTCGTGTAAACTTCGGTGGTTCGAAAGTGGGCAAAAATATAGCCATGATATGGCTCTGTAGGCAATCCACATGTTAAGTGTGCTAGTCACCTCAGGAGTCATGACTCACATAACCTAGTAAACAAAAAAACTAGTATTTACAGAGAATGAGCTCAATGAGTAAGTTTAATAGTTTAATTGGTAAGTTAAGAAGTGATGTGCTCAAATATAATAAATATTGAGCTCGGTGAGTAAGTTTAACAGTTTATATTCTGAAATTGAGTTCAATGAATAAGTTCAATACTTTAAATTGGTCAATTAAGAATTTACGTGTTAAACTCTAATAGAGTTCCTTGTTAATTTTTCCAAAAACATGTACAACCTATCTATATAGGCTTGTAAATTGTAATTTTAAGTTTCCAAAAATAACTGTACAACTTATCTAAGACTTACTTGTAAATTGTAATGTGTATGTTTGTACGCATGCTCAATTTTCTCTGAATACGAGTCATGGGTTTCACCCAAAACATTATAATCTAAAAATTGACAATTCACATAAATTTCTGTAAACTGGAGAGTGTTTGTTTATACTTCAAGTTCAGCCTAATATATTAGAAAGTCTATAAATTTCATAGATTTTTCATTTTCCCTAAGAGATCTAAACAATCACCTGCCCAAATCTATATATTTTCCTCTTCATCAAATCAAACTTCAAAGTATTAAAAAGAGAAACATATGGATGGAAAATAGAAACATAATTATCTGCAATCTAATTAATGTGAAGGAGAACATAAATACCATTCATTTGTGCACTTGACAAATTTGCAGAACTCTGAAATTATTCCTTCACATGGATTTGCAAAATTTGAGATCTCAGAGATTTTGACTCATATCATGTTCACTTAAAATATTTAAGGGAAAAAAATGGAACTGTTGTGTAAACATGGCACACTTAGTAGATATAAGACTTTGTATACATGAACTATATTGTATATGCTGTATATTTCGTAATAACTTTATAATTGTAAAAATGTGACTTGTATGTAATAAGGGTTTAATGTCTCTTATTAGTGATTTAAACATTAAATTAAGATTTCATTAGGGTTTTTCCACTCATGTATCTTAGATTATTTTGATTTAGTTAATGGTTTTTATGGAGAGTCCATTACTAAAATTTGCAGGTACAATCCACCCCTAAGTTGATAGTGAATTTCAAGTTATCCACATTGCAATTACCTTCAAGAAATTTTCTTTACATTTGGTTTTGGTATGCATTTCTCATTGCTCAACAGTGTCTCTTGTTGAGTTTGACTAGTTTTTTTTCCTTTTGTAGGATTCTACTTTGTCTAAGAAGAAAATATTTTTGATAAACAGAGAATAAACACATTCACAAAACAAAAACAAAATGAGTTCAGTGGAAAATCCATTGGCTAGTCATTGACGAGTAATATGAATACTGTGAGGATCATAAGGTATTACACCGCTGGACTATAACTGCACCGCAAATCATAATTTTGTTAAAATTGGCCATAGATAACACATGAGAAGTGGATAAAATCAGTCAAAGGTTTTCATTTCGCTTCTGATCAGGAGATCACTGTGTTATTCTCAAAATTAAAGTGCTTGAAACTGTACCTAACCTGAGCAACCAGAAAGGTCTCGTTGTTGCAATTTCAGTGCCGTGAACGGTTCGAAAAACTGATGTCGTATGAGGAAGATATCATGTTCTGCTCGTTTTCCAAAACAGCTAAAATTGTGTGATAGGGATGCCCAGTCAGCATATAGGTACAATCAACAGATGGAATATTCTGGGGAATATTCCCTTTTGTCACAGCTAATCAGAATTCGGCCCATGGCTTAATATGGGTCGTTGATTTTTGTGGTATGGAATTGGTTTCTTACCGTTGATGGAGAAGTACAGGTTTTATTTAGGCCATTGGATGAGAGACACGTAGCAAGCCCGGAGGCTGCCACGTGTCCTCGAGAGGCTATGATAAAATTTTATTGGAATCCGAGGGGTTCGACCCCATGACCTCCATAGCACCCGCGAAGACCTCTGATCCATTCTTCCTACCAGTTGTTTCTTAACTATATTGTTCTCCGCATCATTTTATGTTGTATGTGTTAGCAATGCGAGGATCGCCAGTCTCACCATTGCCCCAACGTGTCATTACGTGAACCAATATAACCCCGCAAATTAATCTTAACCGATGACTTAAACCTTAACCATCGACGATGATTGAGTTCACATGTGGTTGAGTTCACATGTCGTGGTGACAATCATACTGTAATGTGATGGTTTTATAAACCCTAACCTCCAGCGGTGGGTAAGCACTATCACATGCATGTTCAATTGGCATTTAATTAAATGGTTAGTTCAAATGGTTTTTGGGCATCTAATCTGTCAGAGACATTAAACACTATCACATGGGCACAATTTAATGACATGTAATGCGATGGTTTTTGGAACCATGCCAACTCTAGTTTCCGCTCCAACTCAGTGTAGAATTTTAAAACCCATAACCGCGTGGTTTTAGGTGGGGGGTCGGCTCGTGACCACCTCGACCTAACCACTAACATTTAAATCAAACGGTCCATAATGACAGGAATTTTGGTGTCGACCCTAAAATTTAGGGATTTTTCTATTTTTAGCCACAGTTAAGTGCCACTCTCCACTTTTAGTGGAGTTTTTCTAGATGACATTGGGAAAAATGCATGGGGAGGTAAATATTTGACCAATCTGGGGGAAACAAGAGTCTACCTGGACTAATTCGAGCATTCTAGAGCCATTGGTGTAGAGAAAACAAGCATTAGAGGCCTGTAAACACATGTAATTTGAAATTTTGAGCATAATGACAAAGAGGGACATGGCATTGGGAGCTGGACCAACAGATGTAGCCTAGGAGGGGTGAAATGCTTCATCATGCCTACTTTGTAAAACTTATGTGTGATTGTATTTATCTGTTATACAATGTTGTTCATTGTTTTTTTTAGGCTTATTTTCATGTTTTAAGTTCACAAATTCATCTATGTTTCATGGTTTAAACAATCATTCCTAAAGAAAACAAATTAAGACAACTTGTACATGTTTTTAATACTGAAGGGACACTTAGCACAACAAACTAATACACTCCTTTTATATCATTTTGGTATCAAAGCTAGAGTTTATTCATCGGTGTTTTGTGTGAAAATATTTGTTTAACTGTTTGCAAAGGTTTACATGCTTACTAGGCTCAAGCTTAAGAGAGGAGAACACAAATTGGTGGAAGTAAGAGGTTCTAAAAGTGAGCCACAACAAAGGAGGGCAAGATTGTCACATCTCCACCACCTAGCCCACATCCAAAAGAAGTAGAAGCAACATTAAGCATGCCTCTAGGAGAAGGAGAAATACATGAAGAGATCGGTCCCAAAAAAGAAGAAAGAGTGTTCAGGAAAGCATTCCTTGACATGACTGAAATAGTGAGACTCCTTTATCAAGAAAGGAATGAGAGACTAGAAGGAGAAGATCCAAACTTCACAAGGAAGGCTAGGGATCATCAGGAGGTCACAATGATGAAGATAAATCAAAGAAGGGAAATGGAGGAAATGGAGACAGTGGAAAGTCACCATCATCACCCTCATCTTCATCCTCATCATTCTCTACTTCATCTTCAGTACATCAGCCATACAAGTCAAAACACACAGTTAAAAATACTTTCCTAAAAATTGATGTTAAGTTTTAATTGCCAATGTTTAATGGTGAAGTTACTGTAGAAAATCTAGATAATTGGATTAGGCAATTGGAGGTCTATTTGAGAATCCAAAATTTTTATGATGATGATACCAAAATCCAACTAAATTCATTGAGAATGGAAGGTGCAACACTTGTTTGGTGGGAAGCCAAGACAAAGGAGGAGATCAAGAAGCATGGTAAGATTATTTTATCATGGACTGATTTCATTACTGTAATAAAACAATAATTTTATTCATTAGCTGACTCGCATAAAACCATAATGGATTGAAAAATTTTTAAACAGTTGAAAGGACAAAATGTACAAGTTTATAATCAAGAATTTAGGGAAAGAGATATCTTATTAGGAGTATATTTGTAGAGCCAAGACACTTTGCTCAAGTATATAGGAGGCTTACATACCTACCTAAGACATACTTTCCTCATGTTTAACCCTACAAGCCTAGATGAAGTTTGTGTACAAGCCACACATTTAGAGGCAAGGGGAAAGAAAAACATAGATGGGAGTGAGGAAAATGAGTTTAAAGGCAAATGGAAGAAAAAAAGAAATGCAAATATTAGAAAAGAGAAGGGAAAATTCTTTTGCAAACATTGTTCTAAAACTAGCCATGATGAAGATCATTGTTGGAAACTTCATCCAGAGTTGAAACCAGAAAGATTTAAAGCCAAAGAGAAAGGTAAGGGGAGAGGCAAAACTGTTGCAATAGTTGAACAAGACTCAGGGTCAGATTCAGGTGATGAAACAAAATCATAGCTATGGGACTATAGAACATGAAGGGGAAAGAAATTGAAACAAAACCCAGTTCTAATATATCTAACTGTCACATACAGGCTCCAAATGAAGAAGAGAGAATTGAACTGTTTCATGTGAGGTTCATTTTGAAACATACCAAGGTTGACACATTGTTTGACAGTGGGTCACAAGAAAATTTAATCTCTGAAGACTTGGTCAAGAAACTTGATCTTGAGACCATTCCACATCTAAAACCATATCCACTTTGTTGGATTTGTAAGGATGCAAATTTATAGGTTTCAAAGAAATGCATGTTGTGCTTTGCAATAACTGCACATTTCATTGACACAGTTGAATTAGATGTTGTTCCACTTGATATAACATGTATGGTGTTGGTCAGTCTTTGTATGATAGGAAATCAATTTTCCATTGCCATGAGAACAAATACCATTTATGTTAGGTCCTTATATTAGTAGTAAGTCCGTTATTGTTGTTAGTGTAACCCCCTTATTGTTATTTTTCTACCCCTGTAACCCACATATTGTTTTTATTGTGCCCTTACATTATTATTGTTAGGTCGGTTAGGATTACATTGTGGCCCCACAAGGATTACATTGTGGCCCCATTAACTCCTATATATAGAGAGGAGATTTTGTCATTTGTATCATCCAAGAAATGTTCATTTATGTAATGTACTGGAGGTTTCACCCTCGAAGTGGCTGATTTATAAGGCTTTGATCTCTCTTTACTTCTATTTTTGGAGCTGGTTTCATAACATTTGGTATGAGAGCTTTGGATTCTAGGGTTTCGCTGCTCCAAACAGGTCATCGTGGAATTTTCGCTATAACTTTTTTTCTACGAAGGTTCAAAAGCTGAAATTGTTGGAGTGCGAAGCCGAACTCCTAAGGAACATCGTCAAAACATTTCAGAGCTTGGTTCACAATATTGTCAGAGATATGATTTGTGGAAGTTAGGGCTTTTTGCAGGCTCCTTAATTTAACCTAAACAGGTCATTGTGACATTTTCGCTATAACTTTTTTTCTATGAGGGTTCAGAAGCTGAAATTTTCACAAACAAGAGCTGAAAGCCTGAGAAACCTCCTGTAAAATTTTTCGATGTTGGTTTACAATGTTTTTGGAGATATGATCTGTGGAATTTAGGATTGTTTCAAGGTCCCGAATTTCATCTCAAAGAGGTGACCGTGGGAAAAATATCATAATTCTCTCTCTGGGCATCGAAATGGGATTCTGTAGAATGTGGACGCAAGAAAACAGATTGTAGTTTTCACTATATCAATTTCAAATCTGGAGGATGAAAAAGTGACATGTGGTAAGTCGTACAAGTTCTCTCTACTGGACCAGTCCATAATTAGGTCATCATAGGAGATTGGGCATAAATTTGTCTTTAAGAATCCAAATTAGGGCAGAACCATGGCATTTGAAAGAATATTTAGAGGGCTACTTCAGGGCCAAATTTCAGATATTGAAGATTTGAAATCACAGAGATAATTCAATTTCAATATCAAGCTCCTCAAAATCAAGAAAAAGGTGTGTATTTTTTTCAAATTGCATAAGTCTTGTTTGAAAAATCAGTCTAGGTGATTTCAAAGGCCTATTGAGCATAGATATCAGTATTGGGTCCTAAAATGCCTCCTAAAAAGAATTCAAGACCCATTAAGCCTTCAGAAGGCTCTACTACGACTCATGAAGATGAAGAAATGCAAAATGAGATATTAAAATTCCAAGAGCAAGTGCACCAAATTTCGCTATCGCAAAAAGCAACGAAAAATTAAATGGAAGTTTTGAGGAAAGATGTCGAAACTAAGATGGATGGTTTAAAGAAAGGCATGGAAGCTAAGATGACTGGTTTGGAAGCTAAGATGGATGACATGGAAGTTGGAATGGAAGCTAATATGGATGACATGGAAGCTAAGATCGATGAAAAAATGGAAAACATGAAGAATGATATAAAAGTAGACATCGAAGGTTTGGAAAAGTTGATACAAGAAATGTTTCCTAATGGCTTAAAAAAGAGGTTATTGTGAAACTCATGATAATAAAAATAAATTTTAATCATGATTTCATAAACTCTAATGTTGGATTAAAGAACCACCATATTCCAAAGATGCATGAGGAAGTTTGATGGCAAGGATCCTATAACATGGATACTATAGATGGAGAATATTTTAATCTCAATAATGTGCAAAACACACAAAAGGTACGCATTACAACTTTACATTTAGAACAAAATACATTTCTATGGTATTGATGCATTTTCTCTAGTAAACAAATTGTCACTTGGTCAATTTTTATGAAAAATGATAACACATTATGATGATACAAAGAGTAACACCTTCTTTATCCAATTGATAAATCCAAACAAAAGGGTTTAGTGGTGGAACACATTGAGGACTTCCAAAATTGAATATAATCGTAACCGATATTCCGTAGGTGTAACGTCTCTTTCTTCCCCTCTCTCTAAACA